>VZSF01004683.1:4336-51222 GCA_013398295.1 Chionis minor | reverse complement strand
AAAAAAAAAAAAAAAAAATCAGAAAAGCAGAAAATAGCTCAATAAACATTATAATTATGCTCACTCAGAAATTCTTATCTTAAAAATTTAGACAGCTTTTCATTATTCTAAAATAGCAATTATTACAAAAGTGTCTAGACATAAATTTTATTTTTATCTGCTGAAAATAAGAAGTTGAAATTATTGAAAGAACTAGGTTGATTTTTTTTCCTGAATTTTTTTTTTATTTACTGTTTTTGGTTTGGCATTTTTAAAGCTTTTTATTCTTTTTTTCGTATTATTATTCGTTGGGTCAGAATTGAGACTTTTCAAGGTTTGATTTTTTTGGTTTTGTTTTTAACAGGCGAGCATTCACAAAAAAAAAATTCACAAAAACCTAACAACTGACCTCATGGTTACAAGAAGTTCATGGGATACTCGGGTTGAAGTCACTGCTGTGAGTCACACACTAAGAATGTTGCTCTTGCACTGCTGTGACAGGCTCAGTTGCTGGCTGTATTGCTATGCAATCCCTTCGTATATGATCAGGACAGGGGTGTTTGACATAGAAATAACCAAATATTCCTCAAAACAACACCATGAATCTAGAGCCTGATAGATCGTAAATAAGTGCTTCAAGCTCTAGTCAAGCTGTTGATGGATCTGAGAATTACACTGACAATATTTTTCATAACAGTTTTCTTCAATAAATTTTCATTTACTGTAAAATAAATCTCTTCAAAATGAAAAAAAAATAATCTCACATCAGTCCTTAATATTACTGAATAAGAGGAAAGAGGTATGTGTAAATCAGTCATTAGAATAATCATATCATTGACAATACACTAAAGAAGCATATCATTTCTGTTATGATAGTTTGATGGTTACCTATTACTTTTTATACAGTGTAAAATGCAATGTCCTCCAATTTAATTATTTACAAATATCTACAAAGCTAATTATCTTTTGATCAATAACCTGGCTTCTCTGCATGCTTTTTTTTTTTTCAGATACAATTATGGACATTAGAACAGTCAAACACCTGAGAATGGCATAACGTTTTTCAGAATTTTTCAGTGTTATGGCTATTTTACAGATGATGTGTATGACATATCTGTAGCACTTTATTGTATGATACACTAAGAATATCCAGCTAGTGAGCCCTGAGTAGGTACTACAGAAACTTTTTTCATACCTAATAGGCAAGAAATTAAAGTGGGTTGTTTTTTTTTTCCTGTGGGATTTCTGATACAAATATATCTAAAAACACATCTCATTTGAATCCAGGATTCTGTTTGCAAACTTGATGAATTATAAGACTCTATGCAACTGAGTAAAGCAAAGCACTGTGTATTCATTTAACTTGACTATTCAAAAATATCTTCCTCAAGCTTACACTATCACAGATATTGCATCTGAAAAGACTCTTTGAAAACAAACAAAATATTGAATAATGTTATAACCAGAGCATGGAAGAATGTTAGTGGAATGCTCTTTAGAAAAGACTGGTTGATAACTACCATCTACAGCAAAAAAGTCTTGATTTCCACCCTTTCTGGAAAAACATTGTGGGAATCTTAAGTAACTCTCCATCTGACCAGTGACCAGTGAATATGGAGCCAGGTGAAACAAACTGCACAGCAAAAGATCCCTCTCAGATAATCTCCTGCCACATCTTTTCATACACCACTGTTATTTACCTTGGCTATACAGCCCATGTGAAGTATTTCAAACTCAGATCTTCTTGACTCAAAATTAAAGAATGATCCATGATGCTAAACAGTCACATAATGGACACAACTCACAAAATCCAGTCATGTATGAGTGGGACACCACTTTTCACATACTTAATTTATATGGTGATGACTAGGGTGTGCAGGCCATAAGCAAAAAGAAAAAAAAAAAAGTTCAGTGCTATCTCTTTTCATACCGTCTTCTTTGTGCACAAACAATTTTACGGATGGAAGATCTTTTTGAGTGCACCTACAGTATGTTCTCCAAGCTACAAAAGGAGCACTTATCTGAACAAGTCTTTTTAAATAACACAAATATCTCACACTAGCTGTGGCATTTTTCAAAGGAGTTACTTAAAGTACGCTGTGAATTTTGTATTAACCTATTCCATGCATGCACCTCCCATGTATGGCTAATTTTAAACCTCTAGTTTTCTTTGTACCTTCTCCTCTGTTATGATCCTCTTAGAAAATTAGTGAAGGAAAAAATCAAGGAGTGCAGGAATCCACACTTATTAAAGATCTGGATTGTATGAACCACAAGTTATTCTCATGGAATGATTCAGCATCTCTTTCTCTTTTGTTCTCACTAGTAGCAGCTGCAATATGAGATCATCAGGTCCAACAGAAAAATTCGATCACCACCTTACAGCCTTTGCATGTATCTAATTACACAGACTCTTCTGAAACAGCACTTAACTTGAAAATGCTGTTTTTAATAAAGTATGTTTTCAGCAAGTTTTATTGAACATTACTCTTAATTTTAATAGTATGTTCTTTGCATTTGTATTTCTTTCCAAAGGATTTCATAAATGCTTCGAAGTATTCATCTCAGATAAACATTTAGATTTCTATTTATATTGTTTCTAGAACATTTACATACATTCATGAATACACTAAAAATATTAGCATTTAAGAAAGACCTGTATCAAACCATCATTAAAGGCTAGATAAAGTTTTATTACTACTGACATATCACAGTAACCGACAAAGTCAATCAGTGATTGCATTTCATTTTTAAAAATCCTTAGGAATGGAATTTCCTTCTAGTGATGGATTGGCTTTAGTTCAAAACATTTTTTTTGTGGTGTTAAAAGTTTGATATTCTGATGGTTTGAATAAAAAAATAAGCCAAAGTGATAAACAGTACTCTGTTCCAACTCCAATTTCTCCAAAAACTTGGTTTATGAAACCATAATACATTTTGGAAAATGCTACTTTATAATTCAGGACAAAGTAAAATTGTGAAATATTCCTGCAACATAGAAATTGCATGTTTCAACAGGATCCGTGACTTCTCTGGCAGAATTATGGAGCACTCAGCAGGAGCTAAATGCAGCATTAGCTGTGATCGTTGTAATGGGAAGTGCTGATAGAAATTTGCAATGATTCATTCTACTCCATCCCTCTCCTACCCTTGTTAAAAAGTGTGACAAATGAGAAGCGCAGACTTCACACTGAAGAGGTAATGACGACCAAATGCAGATGAAAATTTATTATCCTATGCTCAGTTTTCCCTTAAATGGAAATCTTTAATGGATTTTTGTTCCTGGGCATCCCACTGTCATGTAATCTGTAGTTTTAACAGTCTAAATAAGAAACTACTTTATTAATATTAACAAGACATTTCAATATTTGCAATACATAGCAAGTTGACTAAGGGTTAGTGAAACGATGAGTAACTTAGCATCTAGATGACAAACGTAAGTAACTTTGAAGATACATTACAAATGAGTATAGAGAGGTGTTAAAACTCAAAGAAATCCAGAACCCAGAGGCAGAAGGAATATCTTTTGGCTATGTTACAGAGTATCCTGCTTTCTGGACATGATCAGGTCTACCTTAGCATTCAGTGAGAAGTGTATTTCAGTTGTACTTTTATCACACATACTCATGTCATTTTAATTTGATATTAATGCCTTTGGAGCTTGTAACATTTTACAGTTACTATATCAAGAAATGTCACTAATCTAGAACTACATTTTCTTGTTTGGGTATATTTATTCTTAATTGAAAACAGAGAGTCAAAGTAGATCAAAACTCGATGCTAACTTTCTTTACAGAAACCCAAATAAGGAATCAACTGCATCATCATCTAATCATCCCAAAGCGTCTTTCATTAAGAAAAGAAACTGATTTTTTAATTTTAATCTGAAAAGTCCTGCTTGCCAAGGTCACCCCAAGCCCACTGAACTAGTCTCACAGAACATGTTAAATATTTTCACCTGAAAGTAGATGGCTAAAGATATAATGCGTATTTTGATTGTTCATATTGAATTTATACTCATTTATATTTTTACCAATTTGATATCTGAGTAAATCACTAAAATATACAAAATCTCACATCTGTGTCCAAATATATCAGAAACCCTTATTAAATATGATAAAATATATGATAAATTAGACATTAAACCTTCCCTTCCCTTCCCTTCCCTTCCCTTCCCCTCCCTTTCCCCCTGCTCTAAGAGGATGCAGAGTTCATCTCAAGTAAATGAGCAATAATAGCACGGAGTCATGGCAGGGGATACCACTATTTAATTTACCAGGCATATGATGAAATCCATTCATAACTGTAGCAAGCATCCAACACGATTCCTATATCCCACAGTGAAAATACTCACGCGTCTTCACTTGCCATGTACTTGAAGTTCAGTTTCTCTCATCCAGAAGTTTCTGCTCATTCTGACCACAGCCCAAAGTTCATGCGTTGCATCCTGCAAGTCAGTCACTTGGATATGGCTTAAAGACCAGGACCCTGGCACTGGCTCTTCTACCTCTGAAGGCTGGCCTTCAGCTTTCAGAACCTCCAGTGCCTCCTTCTCCTTTCACCTTCCAAGAGGACATGGCAGCCTTCCCTTTGAGGAGTTACAACAAATGAATCAGCTGTTCTTATTGCTGTGTCCTCCCTCTTTTTACACTATGAAGAAGGTGAACAGCTGGATGGAGCATAAGCCAGGCAGCCCTCCTTCGCAGCTTAAAAAAAAATTCGTTGGCATATTTATTCACTGGTTATGTTAAGCTTTGTTCTTAAACTTGCAAAGAAAGTGTTTGTTTCTTTCCTTAACTTTCTACATTGCTTTGAAGACCCTGTCTTTGAGTAGGACACACCATCAGGGAAGCCACGCTTGCCGTATCTTTATTTCATCTGTGGTAATATTACCTACCTAATACAGGAAGAAAGTTGATGCCCTGATGTTTTTTTAATTTTTTTTTTTTTTTTTTGCAAGCCATAGGCACTTTCTCAATAAAGGAAAATATAAAGCAAAGCTTTTCATAGCTTCTTGTTTGTTGTTTCTTTTTTGATTTTTTTTTTGTTATCTTTGAGGACAATGTACACATATCCCTTTTTCAGATAAACCAGTTGATTCTTCTGCTATAAAGAAATGGATAGCATTCTCTCAGGTTTTGTGTGTGCAGTTCTTTTATTCAACACCTAGCACAATGCTGGAACTGGATCTTCTATTTTGCAAAAGATTTTAATACTGCTGAAAAAGGAAAATAATTGTGTTCACTTTAGCATGATTTGCTGTCTTTAACACAAAATCAATCATTACATGAACAAAATGAGAAATATATTGAATGTACAACAAATAAAAATTGAATTACATCTTCAGGGATTATCTTCAGGTACACAGCCAAATCACTGTGCCTAAACTGGGTATTTTACTAGGACAACTTTTATTAAGTTTATCATTTTACAGTTTAGCAAAATGCTCCAAGCTGAGACATTCATATACCACTTAAGCAACTCTAATTGTAGCATGTTTCTGAATCTTTTGCTTTTAGACAAATCAGGCAGGACAAGTAGATACTGACAAAAGCTCCTCTGCTCAAGCCTGTTCTGTTTCAGGGGGTACGTAAGCACGTTAGGGTGATACTGAACTTGAGCTGGTGAGATCAGCATTTCAGTCAGTACAAACTGTGTCTACAGAGATGCTGAACCAAAGCTTCCTCACATCCTTGCAGTCAGACACTAGGTAAAGGAGCTTGCTCTGCTGAATTTTTTTCTTTTTTTTTTTTTTTTCTGTCCTTCAGCTGCTTTTCCCAAGATATTCATCACCAAACCCACTTGTACATTTCTACTTCTTATTATCATTTCCTTCCTTGCTACTGTGCTATACAAAGGGCTAATTATGTACCAATTTCTGCTATTGTAGTGTAGGAAATATAGCCACTTGCAATATCTTGATGACTGTACTAAGCCAATTTTGGGGATGCATCCAGTAATTATTATCACACAATGATGCCAACTGTATAAAAAAATGAACCTGAAGAGAAATTGCATATCTCAGAAATGGCAATGGGGTACAGAGCTATGCATACCTAATTAACTGGTTTAAATCTAGCAAAACATGGTACTGATCGAAGCTAACAACCACATGAAGACTATTATAATGACCTCCAGGAAAAGTTAGTTGTCCCAACTTCATTTCTAGTGGACACAGGTATAAGTCATAGAAATGATAAGTGTTACTATTTTGCAGATTTCTTCCTTAATAAAATGGACCGGAGCCATTCTATGGTTCTGAGGGCAAGTGAGGCACAGAGGTCACCTCTTGTATTCACACACTCAGCAGCCTTCTTCCACAAAACCGGCTGCCTCATCTCAGCAGTTGTTGGGAGTTGTTATCACCCCATGCTGGGTACTGGCACAGGCCACAACAGTGCTTGGGGCTCTGCTAACAGCTGAGCTCTGTAGGCAGTCATATATTGATGATGAGTCTCATACCCTCTTCAGCCAGCTGGGCAAAGTGCCTCCATGAAAGTCGATGATGGAAGAGGTTTCGGCACACTTTGTGCAGCTAATGGGAGTAATCAGTCAATAAAATGTCTTCCCTCTACTCAAAGCTGTCTGCCCACATTCAGCTACATCTCTTTACTCATACTTTTCCCATGTACGCTTATTCATGACAAGCTTCCATCCTGCACTAGTTATTTCAGTCTTGTGGGCAGTGGGTAGGTCATCTTTCGAAAGGCTGAAAGAGATCTGTTTGTCAGATCGCTGGAGAAGATTGCTATTTTCTGTTTGCCCTACAACAGCTTAAAGTGTGCTAGAAGGCGGTGGGAAAGTATATACACGATGCCCAGTGTGGAAGGTGTTTCTAAAGATAACAGTAGTTCAGCACTTTTCAGTCCAAGGCTCACAGAAAACTTACTGCCCCGGTGCCACCCCACATTAAAATGTCAGACTTGACCTGACAAGATGAGAAGTTTGCACACAGTAAATTAATAAGTACTGATGCCCATGGAGCAAGAATGACTGAGAACATTGCCACAGAAGGGCAACACGCTGAACTTGGCTTAGAGTAAAATCTCATGTAACAATCCATAAGTCCTTTTTTCCTGGTAATTAAAACACAAATGACAAAAATTTGCCTCTAGATCTACAGTTTCTGAAGAAGAGAAACATTTCTTGATCTTTCCTAGAGATTAAAATAAGAAAGGGACAAGCACTTGATAGCTGCAGTGCTGGATAATTCCTTGATGAATTATGCTAATAAAAAAATCTATCCTTTACCCCTTGTTTTCTTTCACTGCCCATTCACAAAATGGACTTGCACAGTACTGATGTGATGAAGCATGAATGTTTGCACTACAGCAATCTTTATTATAGCTTTATCGTAAACAAACAGAGGTCTTCAGTTTTCAAAACTATCATTTTAGCTCTTTTCACAAGCAGCAGATCAAATAGAATTGCTTTTGACAATGCTTTTTTGTATTGCAAAATGAGGTATTTATTACTTCCAGTAAAACCAAACTGAATCAGCCATTCTGCAACATTTTCTATAACACATTTATTTTTTGAAAAGAGAGGGATATTCATATCTCATTTTAGAAAACCCAGCCATGTACTGTAAACCTAAACTTGTTATAGGGAAAAGTTGAAGGTCAGCTCTTGGTAATTGTTTAGGGAAGGATTAGTGTTATGTTAAAAAGCCTGGTTTGCTGTTTTCCTGCAAATGCTGATTGCAGCTCCAGGCATCATTTTGAATGAACTGTCTTGTCTCTGGCACAGAAGATAGTTATCTCAGTCCCACCCAAAGAACTGAGCTTGAGCCAGCAGGGACAGCTGAGCTAAAAATGAAACAAATGCCATGCTGAAACTGAAGATATTGTACCATGTTTCCAGTAAGAACTTATTGAGTTTTCTGCCGTATTAAGATGTTATAGAGGATGTTGTATGTCCATGACCTACAAGCAATGTGTGAGAAGGGTAATACTAGACACTAGTTAACAGTATAAACAAGACTTTCACAGAAGTCACATTCAAAGAGGTCAAACTCAATGTGCTACATTGTGTACCTGTAATCAACATCCTCCATGCCTACAGAACTTGCCATGCCTGCAGATTATCTAGATAATAGCCTTTTAAGAAAGCTCATGGTCAAGAGCAAAAAGTTAATTCCAGTAAAAATGCAATAATAAACAAAAGTAATAAACAGTTTAGAAGTAACTGCATCACTATGTAGCTTGCTTTTTGTGGAGAACTTTGTCCTAGCCTGGAGCAGCGTAGTTTTAGATTGGAGTGTGTGCAGAAAGCAGAGGAAACTAGTACGTCAAGCTCTAATGACTGTTTAGACCCATCCCATTTTTAAAAGTGTTTGGGGGGTTTTGGGTTTAAGCTAACTCACTGTCAAGATAACAACCTTGATTAGGGAGTCATTTAAAATGGAATCATTGTGAAGTTTATTTTAGAAACTCATCAAAAGTCAAGCCTGAACATGAAAACTAGATTCACACATCCAACACTTAGCATTTGCAGAGATCACCTCATTTCTTTTCCAATAGTTATTTATTTGTATGCAAGAAGTCTTTTCAAATTTCAAATAAAGTATTAAACCCAGTAATCAACATGCCATCAAAGTGTATGTTAGACAGTCAACTATAATGACATATACCCATGTCATACAAATTCAGTCTGTAAACTCCCAATACACTGAAGATACTGGAAGATAAGAACATCTTTTCCATTGAGCTGGGATTGTCAATTCCTCAGGTCTACATTTCCTAGAAGATAAGACTGAATTTCAAGTACTCTGTTGTCCAATCAGCATGGTGAAAGTGAATGTTAAATATTTAGGAAGGTCATTGAATATGCTCAGGGAAGCTGCAAGAGCAATAACTGCAACAGATACGGAAGACCAGCTGCACCTTGGATTCGGCTAATACCGCATTAGAATGTAATATCAAGTTCAAATTTTTAGGCATGTTAAATGCTTTATGGAGGCCTTGGTCAGGAAATAGAAGAAGAAACTTCTAACCAGATTCTCACTAGTAGCAAGGTGTGGCTCACAGATTAAGGTTGAAGAGTTGCTCTGCATAAAAGTAAATCAAGCAGACAAAAGGTGCCTAGGTTGGACACCCATACAAGACAATAAGATTCACAAAGTCTACTACTGTTTTGTACTACAAATTGTGAAATGAAGTATCACAAAGAATCAGGAATTTGTTAAAAATTGTGAAGGGCAGTCAAAAGAGTAAGTTCTTGCAGTAAGCTCAAAACTCTTTAAAAACACAATACTAGAGGCCCAGGTCATATGCATACCACTTACTAAAACTTTCTATAAAGCTGAGAAAAAGCTGAATAAATATAAAGGTAGGAGAAGGTATTAAAATTGAGACATCAGTTTTCAAATAGTGAAGATGCTTGCAAATGAGGAAGGTAGAAGGGGTCATAATCTTTATCAAGTTTTAGCAGGCCAAACACGAGCTTGAAGAATAACTTTCAAAAGACCTAAAGCCAGACCATAAAAATCCAAATATTTTCAAATTTTGAAACATATCAAAAATAAGAAGCCTGTCAAAAGACCACAAGAAAAAGTAGAACATTGAAGTGTAGCAGGAGTATCCAGAGTAGATAAGGCCAAAGAGATTTTTTGTTTAATCTATGGATTTACCATGGAGAACCATTTAAGTCCTTCTTCTGAAAAATCTTTCTTTGCAAGGAAACTACCAGTGATCCATTTCAAGCTGAAATACTGGCAGAAGAAGTTATATAGTAAGTTGACAAAGTAATGGTTTTTCAGTAACAGATGACACTTGCTGTAGTGGTCAAAGGGAAATCAAGCATGAAACAGTTGATCTGTTGTTCATAGTAAAGAACAGAATTAGTGAACATCAGAACATAATACGTTGGTAAGATTCAATACAGTTCTTGTAAATAGAAATATTACCTTCCAAATTATAGGAATGAACAAGTATAGTGATAAATCAAATTCGCATATCATCCACTTGGAATGCCAAAAGGTGTCTCAAATCACAAAACGAATGCTCTTAACAAACCCAAGCATAGGATGATGGCGAAGGTCCTCACATGGTTGGAAAACAGAAACATGAAGCAAAGTGACAAGTTTTCACAGAAACAGAGGTGTCAGTGAGTCATGAGCAACTGTGATGGTGTCTCAAAATATCAATAAATGATATGGAAAAGTGTATGAACAATGAAACACCATAGTCTGTTGATGACCCTAACTTATAGCAAAGTGATGTGCAAATGAAATTCATCATGGATAAATGTAAAGTAAATCATGTATCAAAAAAACAACTCCAACTCTACATATACACTGAGAGGCTCTGGCCAATCAGAAACATCAATATAATCATCAACATATCAAAACAAATACATATTTGGGAATAATTAAGAAAGAAACCAAAAATAAATCAGAAATTATGATTATGACTATGTAGAAAACTATGCTGCACCTTCTTGTTAAATACTATAAGCAACAGTGTTCCCGCATCAAAAACAGTACAGTGAAATTGTGCCGTTTAAGAGGAGAATGACAGTGATCATCAAGGTAAGAAATGTTTTCTGCACACGAAGTGACAAAACAGACTAGGACGCTTCAGCCTGGAAAAGACATGGCAGGGTGAGGGGGCACAAGTGCATACAGTCATGAGCATAACATGGAGAGTGAGTAATGACCTTGCTCTCTCCCCATAAAGAGCTACAGTGCATAACAATTGATATACATTTAAAGCAAAAGCCCCAGTCCTTTGTAGGTGACAAAATGCAAAGCATTACTTCTGTAAAGGCCATGGGATGTTGGAGAGTAGTCCAGGAAATATCATTACATTTTTGCCATGCTCTGGACATCCACTGCTGGCATTTGTCAGAAATGGTCTGGACTGATTTGGTCTCTCTCATGTTCCTCATGAGACAATTCACTGCTGCGAGACTGAATGCAATCTTGTGACTGTAGTCTCCATGTGGTTTTTTGATTTGTATATTTAACCTATTCAGAAAAATGACAGCACTAGATATGGTACTGGTATATTTGACTAAATACATAAGAAATGGCTGGAATGACATTTCATGTCAGTTTGCACAAAGAGTACAATGTATTTAATAAAAATCTCTGCAGATTTTTCTTTCTAATCATGCAGGTATTGTCCATTCACTTCAAAAGAGCTGATAGCATCAGACAGATTTCCAGCTGCTCCTTATCTGCAACCAGGAAATAATGTGTAAGCTCCCTCATGGAATAATGAGCAAGCAATTAACAGAATCAGGGTACTTTCCAAGGAGATCCCCTTTCTCCCCATACAAAGCATCCCACATGTCAATGGTGTACTTCAAAAAACTTGTAGATACTTTCATCTATGCTCCAGTCTCTCCAGGACTGGGTTTAGTGCACCTCACATTATGTCACTGTTTTACCTTTGAACAGATGAACATCATTTTGTCTAATAGCTAGACAGATACAGGATGAAGAAGGCAGAGCTGCACACACTTCATCTGGCACATAGGTGCTCTGGGTTTTTTTGAGCCAGGGAATTCCTTCCAGAGTCCTAGATGAAAAACAGTTATTCTGGTTTGCTGGAGTAAATACTCTACCAGACCTCAAGTTTGAAGTTAGCCAAGGAACCAGCTATTGGTTCAGAATCTCTATGTCCCTGCTGGGGCATGGAGCACCTAGGAGTGCAGCTCCTAACTTTGTTTCCTCCAAAACAGACTTATTCATGTACACCAAAACTATGGGAGTCAAACAAATTTTCAGTAAATAGGAATATTCAGATGATCTACTCTGTAACCACACGATGCTATGAGCAACAACTCTAATGCAGGTGCTTCTATACATGTGAATACTTCTGCAGAGGCAGGCTACACATAAGTATTATTACTGCTTAGAAAGGGTATCATAATGCACTAGCTATAAGGGAAAATGGAAAAATAAAAGTTTTAGTAGATGGTACTGAAGATATTCTTCAATGTATTGGATCAAAAGCAATCCTTTCTAACAATCTTTTCAATTTTTTTTCTTTAAAAAATATTCAGTGATTTTCACGGAATATTGCTAAAAGTAGCTGAAGCAATTAATTACAAATGTATTATTTTAAATATTATACAACTATATTTCTACAGCTAGAAAAGATATATTACAAATAATGAACAAAGCAAACAGCCTTGGGAACTTAGCTGTCATTAATTTAGAAGTTAACTCTACTATCTCTGATTTCTCCTCTTCCTCTCAATCAAAGAGCTTCTACCTTATAAATCTCCCAGAAAAAAAAAAACAGACCAAAAAAAGAGATATTTAAAACACTGGTACTTTCTTAGAAACTTTAAACTTCCTTTTCATTATGAAACACTGGAAGGATAAGGAACAAAATAATTCATTTAGTTGAGAGATTGTATCACTTACCTTGGGGTAACTGTTGATTTTGGTTGTTTCCATGTGATTTAGCAGGTGTACTGAAGGTCTCACAGAAGGAAAAAAACAGGATCACTGTATGAAATACTTCTTAAAACATCACTTTTTCTATGTTTTCCTCTTAGTTTGCTTTCTATTCCTGCTGTATATTATGCTTTCACAACATTTTTGACCCTTTTGATACCACACCACATTGTAATAAAGAGAGATGCATTTCTTGGCAAGGAAATGACAAAACTGTGGCAGCTTCATATACCAGTTGTTAAAACATAGTTGATGAAACATTCTGTTTGTTGTTTGGTAGCTTAGCTACTTCATCAAGCATTCTGCTTATTTCCCCTCATTACTGGAATTATGCCTTTCAGCTACGGAGACCAAAAACATTAATATATGATTTAGGCAACAAGAATATTAAAAGTGTGTGTGAATGAAATACTGACTAGGCTAAAAAGAAATTGGGAAATTAGACTTTTAACGCTGAGCATTCACATTCCCCTGGATTATCATACAAATCTTACATACAGTTTTAAGGGTACATGTTCAAAACGAAGAATTAGGCCCTTTCTTCTTTTATATTAGTAGAAGCTGTATATAGTCTCTACATCTGGAAAGTAAAAAAAAAAAAAATTAAAAAAATATGAATTTTTCAGTCTCTTGAATGACACAACAGATAAAATGCTATTTTAGAATGTTCTTGGTCTTTATTTTGTGTTACACACTAGCTTAACCACTACAATTTTTTGCGATGACTTGTTGACTGCAGGCACCCCCAAAATCTAAGACAAAACAAAAACTGCAACCCCCACCCCAAAGCCATGAACTCTTGCATTTCAAAGTATCTGGGAGTATCGTTGAATGACAAATTCAAAGACAACCATATCTGAGTATATATACACAGCACTTGAAAATTATTAGTACATTACTTGAATTTCAAGAACAAGAAAACTTAAGAAATATTTCAAATTACTCAAAATAGCCCCTTCATCCCAAGCAATCTAGCAAAAAAAGTAGTTGAGTTTAAATTTTAGAAGTCAAAACATTTATTTAAAACATTTAAATAGATAGTTTTACCTTTTCTGATTATCTCTTTTTTTTCGTAAAAGATAAATAGTAAATTAAGTGATTTCTGTCTCATTTATATTTTGTGTTAGGCACCTCTACTCAGGATAATAAACCAGTCTCAAAAGTACCAAGCAATGACTTAAAAGAGCTTTCTAAGCATTTAGACTTCCAAAGCTTGGATTAGTAAAATGACTCAGAATTTGCCATCACTGCTCCTGCTAAAGGTATTGCTAAACAAAACTCCCACGATCCTTAATGAGATAAAATTAAGTCAATGCTGAGAGCTTCTACTCACATGAAGCAAAAAAGCAAGACACTACTAATATTTGTTTCATAAATCCAAGGTAGATAAAAGGAAGCTGCTACATTTTTCCTGGTATGTTCAGGCACAGAAAAGCCAACTGGTTGGGACCAGGAAAAATATCACCATTTTTATAAGCAATATGGAGTGATTGCGAAATGACAGTACTCCAAGGGTCTGAAGAAAGCAAAGATCCTCTGATCCTTTCCAACTTTGATGAAGGAAAAATATACAACTTTGGCAAATTCACAAAATAATGGAACATATAGATTTTAAGGATGTTTTTTCTCCTATTCTTTATGCGTAGCTATGATTAAATATAAGGATGGAGAACACAGTGTTCAAACATGGTGAACAAAGATGAACTTTAATTTGGGTTAGAAAATGGAGGTTGTCTGGCAAGTATACAATGGAATATTATTACAAAAGCATTGATTTAATAACTTATTAGATTGTTGCTGCACCCAGAAGGCTGTTCTTGACCTAAATATCACTCTCCCACAAGTGTATACAGGAGCATGTATACATAGACACGTTCTTGTATGTGTTAATGTGTAAATTGCTTTCTTTTTCCTTCTTAATAAAAATAATAATAATAGTATGCTTCCCATTGTCTCTAACTACTGTTAACTCTGAATTTCTTACAGGCCTCATGGTAGAAACGTACCTGGAAAACAGACCTATAAAACAGAAATTTTGAAGTTTAACATCTATTTTGGAAACAACATGAAGAAAGCTGTGATAGACATGGACAGAGAGATAGGAAATAGTGTTTCACTGGCAGAGAGGAAACTGTGGAGGGCAGGAAATAGAAAGAGGATAAGCCAGATAGGCAGAGAATATCATAGCTGTGGAGGACCTTAAAAATAAGGAAAAGCAATCTGAATTTGAAATGTTATGAAATTTGGGGCCAGAAGATGGATTCAAGGAATGCAAATGCTATTATTGAAGAGGCAGTAAAAGTGAATGAGATTAGTACTGAATCACTGTGGCTGCTAAAGAAAAAAAATAATAATAAAAAGAATGGATGGAAAGGACCAAGGAAGTTGTGGTACTGTGTCATTTTTGATTGACAGGTAAGGATGGTGCTATCCCCATTATTGTGAGAAAAACTACAGCAAGTTGGAAGGGTAAATGAGAAAATTAAATTCTGGATGGATAGACAGACTTTAGGAAACAAGACGCTATAAAGGTTTGAGGGGGTGTGGGGGAGACTGAAAGGACGAGGATAAATTGGTTCTGAAAGTATAATTTTCAGATTACTGCATAGCTTGCAAATGTATCCAGGAATCAGACTTTGTGTTATATAAATATATACATCGTGCAAATAAGGCTTACTGTATTATCCTATCTTCTTTGTTTTGCTGAGGAACAGTAACAACTCTAAAATTTATCCCAGAATAAATATCCTTCTTTCAAATTGCACCTGGATATTCTAAGAGACAAAGCTCATGCAGGCATGCTGACTACCTTCCCCTTAAAAGCTTTTCGATAAATCATCTAATTCCAACCACGTTTGATATAGGTCTAGTTGTATCAGAAACATTAAGCCTGAGAAAATCAGCTGCTGAGTAGAAAAAAAGAGATCAAATTTGTATCCCTGCAGAATGAGCAGCAATTTGAGTTCTCATTCATCAGCTGGTCAGCCAAACAGCATACATACTCTTTTCAATAAATTAGCTCAGTAGTCACTTGAAAGCAGTCACAGAGTGCATTTTTTTCATCCTTCCAGGAATTTTGAGGTCTAAGAAGGTCAAGGTACTGTGGAAGAGCATAAGGAGTAGAGCGTGGAACTGTAAGTAATTGCCATTGGGGGAAAAGGAAAAGGAAAGGGAAAGGGAAAGGGAAAGGGAAAGGAAAAGGAAAAGGAAAAGGAAAAGGAAAAGGAAAAGGAAAAGGAAAAGGAAAAGGAAAAGGAAAAGGAAAAGGAAAAGGAAAAGGAAAAGGAAAAGGAAAAGGAATGACCTATTAGACATAAACCCTTAGAAACACAGCATCATGAATTCCAACTTCTTCCATTAGAAGATTCTTCCTTTGAGGTATGTATGAAAGAGAAAACAAAGGAAAATATCTGCTACATTCTTTATGAGCCATTTTTCATATTTCAATTACAACTACTTAGATCAATTACAGACACATCAGAGGGATTTCAGGTTAACTGACTCTACATCCAGCACATTCATATTGTGCACTTCTACTATATAGTTTGCCCTGAATGTTTCACGTACTACATGAGACAACATTCCAGTCTAGATATTTCATGCAGGTGTAGCCTAAAAATTCTGGTCCCCTCCTCATCACTCTGAGAACCTGTGAAGAAGGCAGATCCAGTCCCACCATCCTTATTCCATCCATACCACCTTGTCACTCTTGTCACCTATTAAAATAACCTATTACCAGTTAGACATCAAGTAAGACAAATCTTAGAAGCTAAGAAAGTGTTACTCGAGGAGCTGGGTGAGCCAAAATATCCAGATGTGTTGGCCTAGCTCTTCTGTAAAAGACCTCTGTGAAGTTCAGTAACCTATCTGACTAGTTGAAGCAAATTTTGACAAACATTACTTTAAATTGCACAGAGGCCAAAGCAGCTTCAAGTTCCTGTTCCTGGAAGACGAACAGCAAAATTCATATAGCTCTACTTAATTAATTTTCTTAAAGATCTATCTTTTTTTTTCTTTAATTTATAAAATACATTCTTTACAAACAACTGAATTTTAATTTACTTGCAACATTCATTGACGTTACATGGTAACAGTGAGAACACAAAATGTCTACAGTATCATACATTTATATGCAGAATCCTCAACACACATATATTTCGGTGACTGGGAGCAAAATCTACTGCTGAGTAATGAGTTAGCAATCCAAAGATTAGGAATCAATGCACTTAAAATGACTGAACATATACTTAATGACATTCTTATGATCCAGACCTGGGTTTTGGAGAAAGGGAAAAATTCAGTTAAGTCTTTGATAAAGTTTAAGATATTCACAGATGAATAAATGATGAGTGCACTTCCACCGCAGCTAAGCAGATACTTGTTTCCAGTTAGAAACAAAGATTAGTGTTGTGGAATTAACTTTGTCTCAGTCCAACAGCTGCATATTTAGACTAAAACAAGCACTCTGCATCCTCACTGATTTTGTTGAGACTTGGCAAAGCTTTGATTTATATTTAGATTCTAATGAGGTTAATCAGACATTGTCATGTTCGTATTGCCATGGCAGAAAAGCACAAAGACATTCCGTCTTGTTCCCAAAATCCCCTCCATACCATCCACCAACCTGCTATTTTAGAGTTCTTTGGTGGTGGGGAAAGTACTTGTAGGTGAAAGGAGGATAGGGAAGATAAGGCTGGAACTCTTTTAGCTCTCGTGTGTTACACATTTTTGGAGGTGTTATGGAGGGGATACGATTAATATACACACCACTGTGGGACTCAGGAATCAAATAACACTTTTGAAGGTTTTGTGACCTCTCTTGGAGCTCCCAGCTGCCACGTGAAATTTCTATGCAGATGTGTCCTGCATCAGTCTTGAAAAAAATAAGCAAATTTACTTCCTGGTCTAGGTAAAGGATCTAGTTCAACAGTTTTTCACCATCTTCTAGCAATTTGGTGGCTCAATATTTATATTACCCTTGTTTTACTATAGCAACTGGGCTCTGCTGTGCTATAGAAAAAGTCTGTTTCCTCTAAGCAGTCACTTTTCAATAATACTTCACAATTTATAATTTTGGTGTTTATTCCTTAAAATAAATCCCAGTAGCTGAAGCCTGCAGTTTCCATCCTAAGGTAATTCAGACTCTGCAGTCATTTTTAAATCCACCTAATTCCGAGATATATTTCCTGTCATAAAGGCATAGTTGAGAAAAAATAATCCTGTACAGTCAGGTCATGCTATACACAAGGCTGAGGTTAGGATTTTGGAAAGCTTTTAGTGGCTTCTGAACCACAAAAAACAAATCAGTTTCCACACATTACATCTTTTCATGTCTGACTTTTATGAGACGATAATGTGATGATGCCCAGTGATACATTTTCATAGTTTCTGGCTGACAAATAGATTTGCAAGGAAACGAGTTAAGTAAGATTTAGTTAGTGTCAGATACAGTTGATAATAGTGATAATGTACTTACTAGTACTTCTGGGCAACGTATGGTGACTTGTCGTAAAAGCTGGTGCCTTAGTATACATTTTAACATTATTTAGAACTACCACTAAACTAGCACTTAGTGCTCCTTTCCCTTCTCTGCCACGTTGTTTTCTTCCTTCATGATTGATGCACCAGTCTCAGCTCCTTCCAGTGCCTTCCTGTACTAACAAGAACATTGAGTAAACAAGGGTAAATATTTTGATACCCGATACCTAAATTCCGAGGCTCAGGGCCTGGTGCAATCAAATCCTTGCTTCAGGAGGATGTCTCCCATCTGCCAGCGCTTCATCTTGCACAGCGGGTGCACAGGATTGCAAAAGAACAACTTTCCTTGTTCATAAAACAGTTAAATTGCTCTTAAATATTTGTTACTAAATTGTTGTTTAATATTTCATTATTGTAGCAAAACTGAAATGATGATACGGAAATTTTAATGGATTCCTCATTTTGTATACTCTGGCCACTAATTCACATTTATTTAAACAGTGATGCATCCCATACAAATGACCATTAACATTCTTCCCAAAAGTACAGTTTTGCCACTAACAAAATCAATATTTTGTCTATTTTTTCAGACTGTGTTACAATAATATAGTCTAGTGTTATAAAGACTGAAGGACTCCTTGAGTACAATAACCAGGCTACAGTGTTATACAAATACTAAATTCATTGAATTAGTCCCCTGTTATCTGGCATTTGAATTTCAAGATTCCACTTATATTATTTAAGGCATTACAGCTTGGACCCTTCTCACATTGTTGGTATTTTGGATTTGTATCCTCCTCCTCATATACTGCATAAATTTAACGCAAGATTTCTCTGTTACGATCAACAGTCTAGACATGAGTCTTTTGGGGTAAAGAATTTACATTTTTCACTCTGATAAGAGAATTTAACTTCAAGGATTCATTGACATTACAGAATGAGGCCAAGGGCAGAATTTGTCCTTTTGTCTAACAACTTTTAAAAGCAAGAAATCTTTGTGATTTTAATCAGAGAGCAAAAGTATTAACCAAGATCTTACCCGTTCTATTTTTATAAGGAACTTGGGCTTTGAGTCTTAAATGTCTGAAACTACAAAAGCTCCACAAAAATTGAACTACTGTGAAAAAACATGGGAAAAAGAGTCTTCTCTTTTTTTTTTTTTTTTTCCCCCTTGCCCCAAGAAGTGTCTACTGATTAAAACAGCTTTCTAAAAGTTTATCACCTTAATCTTGGCTTATAAGGGGAAAATTCATAATAGACTCCAAGGATCAGTTTCCACATTTGGTTATATCAGTTCACCCCAATTTAAATTGGTGATTGTTCATAATCCATCTGACCCTAAGAAGAAGTTAGACTCATACAATGGGGTTCAAAGAATGGGTGTAATACACAAAGGATGGAAAACAGGATTTAGGAGACAGTAAAATAATTAATGTACTACAGAAAGAAACCAATTAAACATAATGATTGCTGATATCCTTTTAATACATCTTGACCATGAGATGGATGTAGGTTTCGAAGTTTATTTTCAGTTTGCTTCTTTGTTACGTGTACAATTTTATAGATATATTAAACAAGGGAAAAAAATCCCTCACAAGTAAAATTACATCTTACAGTAAAAGAAAATTTTCATGTATGTATAGTGGTACTCAGAGCACAAAAAAAAACCCCTCAGAGAGACATAATTTTTTTTCTTACAGAAAGACTTATAGAGACAAAGAATTACTGATTAAGTGAGGTTGGCTGCAGTTCTAAGTCGAGGACCAAATTCCAGTAATTCCAGTAATCTAAATTAAAACAATAATAAACTAAATGAACTTAACCATTAAGTGAGTAAAATGCTGTACGGGGAGATACAAGTGCAAATGCTGATGTCACACAACAACATCCTCCTCTTCTTGGGCTCTTTTGCAAAACCAGGGAATACTTAGAAGCCTATCCAATCCTTTTTAAAGGAATTTTATAATAAAAACAACATAAAACCACAGACTTAAATCTAACAGGAAATATAAATAATTAATACTTTCTACACTGAATGATTGGCTGGGCCATTTGGGGAAGGGACGGGAAGGGAAGAAAAAGAGAAATAGGGACATTATGATCTTTGTTTGTCACAAAGGTTTTCATACATTTCTGCCCACTGCATTAATTCTGTTCCCAAAAGGCCTTGCATTACTTTTTAATTGCAATTACAGACATAGCTACGCTGACACTTTTCATGGCCATTAATTTCTAGGCTTCCAAATTTCCCGTGTCTATAAATTTTCACTTTTTATGA
The DNA here is from genome assembly GCA_013398295.1 of Chionis minor. NCBI lineage: Eukaryota > Metazoa > Chordata > Aves > Charadriiformes > Chionidae > Chionis > Chionis minor. Next base: position 31,075 of record VZSF01004683.1, on the reverse strand, counting down.
AGATGAGATGACACAGGAACTTCATGTTTGGTCATTCCATAAAGACAAGGTTATAGACCTCAGATAGAAGCCTTGCTTTAGTCTTAACTGATGAAAATTGTGTTGTTCCCTGTGGGTTTTTATGAAGAATTCCTGTCTGCCACACGTTTTTAAAAGTGTGAAATCTAAGTGCATCAACTCTTGTTCTCAGTAAAATGACAGTGGGCAATTGAAAATTTCCCACTGAGTAGCACCTGCATATATTTTAACATTAACATATTAAATACATTGTATTGAAAATCATATCCATATCCCCAAAGAGCAACTTCAGTGGTACACAAACAGACTATGATACCTATTGCCGTAACAATTAACAAATTGTCTGGGGGGATGATTGTGGGAAAAAAAAAAACAATTTTTGGCAAATACTAATGTCTACGCCAATAGGTAGAAAGGACATAGAGAGTAAAATTAATTTTTTTTTAAGAATCATTGTAAAGTCCCCCTTATTATTTACCTGGTGTTCCCAATGACAACTAAGCATTGTGCTGCCCTATTCTGGATAAACTCCACCCTGTGAAACTGGGCCCTCACTGGGGGACTGATTTGGTTCTAACCACTGTCTAAATGTTTTCATGCAAAGCACAAGTGTTTTGATATTAGTAGCCAAATATGATTGTAAATACTTTTAGTAGTTTCAATTAATTTTAAAAACACCAGTGATCGGTAACCTAACTTATGCCCCTTGTTTAAAAGTAACCAGAATCACAAAAGCAAATACTTGCTTCTTTTTTTCCCTCATCCTTTCCTTTTTGTGTTCACTAAGGTACAGACAGATACACAGAAGGATGATTTGTAATTAAATTAAGTTCAGCAACGAAAGGTGTGTAAAATGCATTTACTCCAAAACAATAAACAAGTACATGATTAATTGCTTGCAATATGCCTACCTTTAATGTGTGAAAATAAAGATGATGCAGCAGCTGAGTACCTTTGAATCAATTCAGTATCCACCTAGTAGACAAGTGTATCCTTTACTGCAGACTTAGACAGTTTCCATGGAGGAATTTCCAAGATCTCTGCTGGAAATTCACCAGAACAGAAAAAAATTATATTCATTTAATTGTTCCTCCTTTACCACTGTAACTTGGAGCAGTACCTAGAGAAAAAAAAATCCCCCCAAATATCTATAAATCAAACTATGTGATAGGGGAAAAAATAGAAAACATAACTACATATTTTTAGACACCCTGATAACAGACAAATATAATCAGCATTTGCGCGCTGTTTGTATTTTGTCATAAATTGTGATCATTTCCTACGTATCCAGAGATTATACTCCCACAAATTGCAAGGGAATAAAATACAGAAGAAGACTCCCTTAGGAGCAGCATCTAATCTTATTCATAGTCATTGTTTTTCAATCCCTGAGCACTATGCTGTACTACACTGTAGTACAGTAACACCAGTACAGTAAATACCGGTAACACCAATACAGTAAATATACAATTATATGTACAATGAAAATAAAGAGGAAGAGATGTGGTAATAACAAAAACCATTTTTCCTCTGTGCAGAATTCTATTACTCTGCCTGTAATTTCAAAAAGTAAGAGAGTTGACCCTACTTACTGTTTTTCAATATCTGTAATATTTCTGGAGGAATCTTGGATTGCTCCTCGTTCCCTTTATTTCACTGGAGAAATAGTTCCATTTCACTGGTGACTAATCATAATATAGATTATCTGAAGGCTTGTTTAGGATTAATTCTTTATGGTACTCATCTAAAATGTGTTGCTGTCAAAGCAATAGTTTACGCTGGATTTCAACAGGGATGCAAGTAAAAATCTATACTGGATAGGTTTGGGAAAATACTTTTTTCACCCTAAATCTTATCGATATATCTAGAATGCTAGAAAGCTGAGATTTTGAAATGTGATCAACTGAATGTGAAGAAATGTAACAGTTCAATTCACTATAAATTGAATAAACAAGATTTTGTAACAGTGTTAAAATATTTACCCCCACATCCCCACAGATCCTCTCTCAGTACAGCTCACACTCAAGAGATATTACACCACTTTTTTAAGTGGATGTAGAGAATAAAGAAGAAAGGGGAAGTCAAGTCACTAACTTATAATTTTGGTTTTTTCTACTAGATGCGCACTATTAGAAGTTTAATAGCAAAAAGATAAATCTGTGAATGTTCATATTTATATGTGAATATATAAATATATATGTGAATATATGTGTTCATATTTATATGTGAATGTTCATAGGAGGACACCTTCAACCCTACTAATGTCACATGATTCAGGAATTACCTGTATTTTTAGTTTTTTATTATGATTTCACAAATTCAGGAAAAAGCACATTTATATAAAAAGACCTATATGTAAAAAATATATATAATTCTAGATACGGAAATACTGAAGAGTTAAAGACTAACAAAAGTAGCAATCTTTTTATTCCTAAGCAGAACATGAGACGCTCAGTCAAATGCAGGAAGATAAACAGCACTATGACTACAAGCAACTAGTGCTGCTAATATCTGCTTGGCTCCTTGGAGATTGGTTGCATTCATTTCCTATCAGATGACCACTGGAGTTTCACAGCCTGCTCTACAGCTCCTTTTACAATAGGGAGCGTTCTGCCCAAGCCCTGGCAAGTTGTCATTGATTGTTTCAAATGCTCTGTATTCAGCTATTCACAGAATGATTCCCTGGCTTTTCAAACTGTAAGCTAGCCTTCTGTGTCTGATATGCTTCTGAAGATAAAGGCATTTGTAAATGTAAAGGCATCTGTAAACGCGAAAGGTGCTTAACTATGTATGCAGCCTTTACAAAGCACAGGCAGCAAGCGTGAGACTGTTCCTGGTGAGAAAGAAAATAATTCAGCATCATTTTTCCTCTTTCTGAATTCAGATTTCAAAATAAAGATTTAGTAGACTCACACATAATGAAGTTAGGAATTTTAACAATACATTAGCTCTGGCCTACCACTACTTCTCTATTTTCTGCACCACAGAAATGTTAGCATTGGTCTCCCAAGGAGCTATGATCCCTTTACAGTGTGCGAAGTATATAAATATAGGAGCTGAGGTGCCTCAGCGGGCAAACCTACTGGCATCAAAACAATAAACACTCTGGCATATAGTTACAGACACAAAACCCTAGCATGCATTTGCATACATTTACTTAGAAAAAAGAGAAGTACCAAAGGTCTGAGTGGAGGAAAAAGGCAGTGAGACCCTAACATTTCAATACTTAGTTACTCCCTAAACCTTCCCTCAAACCATGATTCTGTTATTGTCTCACTTCATCCTCATATTTTCAGATCTCCTTCCCACAACTCTGCTCCTTTTAGAAATGGAGGAAAAAAAAGGAAGATTTTCAACTCTTTTGGGGTTTGGAGATTTAGGGTTGAGACTATCAACTAAATATTTTCATGTTTTCCCAATCCTGACAAGCAGAAATAAATCGGCAACAGCCTGGCTGTAAATGAATTCTTCTTTACACAAGCAGAAACAACAAGGCTTGGCTACTTGTTTGCTTGGTTTGGGTTTTAGGGGTAAGTTGAGGTGGGTGTTGTAGGGTTGAAATGAATGGGGTGCAAGTTAAGAAAAGAACCAGCTATTTCATGTATTAAGAGAGGAAGCTGTCTGCCCTAATGTAGACCAGCTCATGTGGTTGACCTTACTTGTGAGGGTGGGAGGATAGTTGTCTTTTCAGTGGTATCTCTTAAATCTGTTCTTTCTCTTCTTCTGCTAAACTGGGCACTGTTGTAGGGATCTGCATCAACTCCCTTTTGAAAAATCTCCCAAAACTTACTAAAGTCTGTTCTTCTGACAACATCTATTTGGCCTAAACAGGTCTGAACACATGAAAGAGAAAAATATGTGCAAACATCAAGCAACCAGCAGGGGAAGAATTCCTTTCTTATATTGCTAAATACACCCAAACCCCACCCTCCCCCCATTACTATTCATTTTTTTTCTGAAAAGCTCAGTCTCGGGCCAATTGGCTATAAGTACAAAACAAAAGTAGATGAAAGACATTTTGTCAACTGGGAAAAAAAACCCCAACAAATCCCACAAAAAAACCCCCAACCCTAGCTCGGCAGATGACTCAAAATTTCAATCACCTCAAGAACAATTTCAGAAATACCTACAGAATAACCAGTTTTGGAAAGTCAATATCTTTTCACTTACAGGGAGCCAGAGAGATCTCTGCACAAGAATGGTTGTAGACCTAGGCTCCAGCTTTACTTCGCTGGACAGATGGGTTTCTGGCACACCACCTTCCTCATGGAGGCCGGATTCTTCTGCCACCTACTGCAATGCAAATCAGGATGGCAGGTGCTGCTTCCTCCCCACTGTATGAAGGAGGTTACAGACTCCCCTAAACCAAGAGCTGGCAACCAATCAAAGGTGGTGTGCCAGACGGTATTTCTTTCCTAAATCAGAGTTCCAGCATACTGATAGGGATATAAAATATTCCTCCTCTCAAAGAGGGAAATTGTTACCTATTGGTTAATTTTTAACCCAATGTGAGCTCAGAGACATTCCTTTCCTGAAGGGGCATGATTAAACCATATTAATGACCATAACTTTCTTTTGTATTAAGCAATGGCTCCTGATTCCCAAAGGCTTGGGAACAAATGTCTAAATTTAGAGTGATCTAACAATACTTTTGTGGTCCCTGTGCCATATCCCAGTTCAAATATTGAGGTGGGACCTATGACGCCAGTTCCATCCTTTAACACACAGTAGTCTACATGGAAAAATAACACCTCTGATAGCCTCCTTGGATACATAACGGTCGAAGAAGTCCTCAGTCCAGAGAAATGGTGGACTTTCATATATCTGGAGGTCAATTTGCACGTAGCCGGGATCAGTCACAAGGTTGGAGGCACTGCAGTCTTCAATTGTCTCTCTCAAGTAAACATAATTTTCAGCTGCCTGGGCAAACCTTGCCATATATCTTTCAAAACCTGCTCACGCTTTCAGCACCCTTGCTCTCAGCCGTTTGTTCCCATTCTATCTAATTTCAACAGTCTAAAAGTTTGTCATTTAATGTAGATAACTACTTACACTCCTGCAGTGGGGGCAGTCAGGCACCTGCAGAGGGAAACTTTTTCCACATTTTTAATCACCCATTACAAGAGAGAATAACGAACATATTTCTTTATAACAGAGTGTAGAATAAAGGCTTAAAATAGAAAAGCTAAATTCAAGTCACTATATTAGCAAAATAGAAGATGATTGGGGTTTTTTTTTTGTGTTTTCCCCAAGTAGTTTAATTTAAAAAATTGGTTCATCTTTCCTTAGGATTAATGAAGGTAAAGTGAGTGTGCACTGTGGGAGAGTGAAGAAGGAGCACAAATATGCCCAGTGCAGCTCTAAGTTTAAATAAAACATGGTGTTAGCATGTTAGCTGTTTTTCTCAGTGACTTGTGAAGTTGTGTGGTGTACTGTAATTCAGAAAACTCCACAGTGATCTTTCACAGTTTTATGAGTCTCCCTGAATCTTCTATGTGATGTGTGAAACAGCAGATCATCTAGAGATGAGAAAAATGAGTGCAATGGGGAAGGTACCAAAAGGTGTACAATGCATATTTTAAGCTTGGTAGTATCTCTTGTGGAAAAAAAAAATAAGATTTGTGGTGCTGGGAGGACATATAAAGTGTATATACATATATACACTTATAACATATAAGTGCACCCAAAATAGAATTCTCACAAAGTAGAACAAGTTGTAGAATTTCTGCACACTTCAAGAAAAGACAGAAACCCCGTTATAAAGGAAATCTTTAAACTGAAAATTGAGAAATAGCACAAAACACTCCATAGAGAGAATTCGAGGCGACTAATAGTCAATGGGTACAAATGATGCGGCACAATGGATTTTGCCTATAGTGAGGAACTTTTTTGTACCCATACCTACTTTCTAACTTAACTAGAAAAATCTAGCATTCCAGCAGTATGAGATTGGCTTATGCAGACATCGTAATTACTTGCTGAGCCAAATGGGTAACGCCAATGAGACTCCAGTTTATTTTGACACACCACACAATTACACCATTGAAGAAAAAGGCACAAAATTTGTCATCATAAAAAAACTTTGGGGAATGAAAAAATGCACATTACAGTCATGTTGGCAGTGTTAGCAGATGGTATGAAATTGCCACCATATGTGATTCTGAAGCGTAAAACAATGCCGAAGGAACAGCTGCCTACTGGAATAATTCTTAGGTGTCAAAACCAGGATGGATGTCTAAAGACTTAATGAAGGATTGGCTGAGTGTTGTTTGGAATAGGCGACCAGGTGTGCTATTAACAAAAAGGAGGAATGCTTGTCCTAGATACATTCAAAGGGCACCTACCACTAGAGAAAAATATTATCAGAGAAGTTAATACTGTTGTCTGGTCATAACGGAAGGAGGGCATTCACAGCTGCAGATGACTCAATATGTTAGGGAACGCACCCTTTGAAGACCATTTGAAGTCAGTATATTCAAATTGGCTTTACAGAGGTGATCATGCTGTAATTCCTACAGAAAAAATAATGGAGCCAGGCACAACAATGGATCTAGACAGCATATTATCAGATAAATCCAGGACTTGCAGTTCAAAGTCTTAAGAATCTTCATATTTCATATCCCATGCATGGAACCAAAGACAATTTTTTTGAGTTCAAAGAAGTTGAGAGCAGGGAGACACTGAAAATGAACAAAAAATTGTATATGAGCAGGAGAGGGACAGTGATGGAAATGAAGGGGGATGAGATATGCAATAAACATTTTTTGTCTATAACCTTGTATTTTGTGCAGGAGGGAAAGGACATCCCATATTCAGAGAAATCATCTTTCCTGATTGATATATTGTAGATTACTCCAATGCTCAATCTCCACATCACAACTGCAACTGCACCAGGGAGGTCAGAGCTGCCTTGCAGAACCACTGTGTATCATAACTAGGACCAGCAACAAGTCTGGGGAGTGTAATTGAACGGACAACAGTGTACCTTCTCTACTAGCTTGAATTTTCTATGAACTGGTGAAATTCAGTTGAATAGAACTGCATTAACAGAGCACATGTCTTGTAGATTGAAGACAATAGCACAGATTGCTCAGGTGGTAATCAACCTACAGCTCATACAACATCTCATATTTTCACAACCCACCCTCATGTTTTTTTTCTTCTTCCTAAAAAAACCCAACCACAAACCAAGCCAATTCCAATCATATAAATTCTCTCTGCACCCAGGGAAAAATACAAATTCCACCACAAAATATTTTTATGTATTTGTCATGTGTCCTCTGGGATTTTAGCATGTCACTTTTGTTCCTTTTTTTTTCCTCCCTGAATACAGGACTGCACTAGTGACTAAATGACTTTGAAATGCCTTGGATTTTAAATTAAAAACTGGATGCAGCATAATATAATTTTGTGCTACTTCTGTATAAATAAATTTAGATAGGTGGTTACAAATGCACACGAGCCCTTACAAAACTTCAAAGCCTACTCACGGTACTGAATTGCTTTTTCCTATTGCAAGATTCAGAGCCATATCAGTTTAAGCATTCTGTTATGATAGTAGGCATTTATGCATTAAAAAGCTTCAGCACAAAAAAGAACTGCCTAACAAGAATATAATCAAGTCCATATAAAGAGATCAACTGCTCCTTGCCATGGTTAATGTGGTCTACATTTTGTCAATGACAGTTTCTCCCAGGAGCATCCAAAATTTGTGAATTTAAACACAATTGCATTGGAAATTTTAAGACCTGAGGAGATCGACACAGTTCTTGTCCATATCTATTGAAGTAGTACTGGGAGCTGACTCCTCATTGTTGCTTATAAAGCACATCCTTAAGAGTGTGGTTTAAAATACTCTGGAGCTAGAAGACTTTTAAACAGATTAACTTGATATTTGTCTCTTTCCTACTTCCTAGTAGCTATACTAATTTAGGACTAAATCTTTCTTGAACTGTTGTACTTCATCCTCAGCTGCATCTTCCATCGTGCTTCAGCAGCACTGAGACTTCTCTTGGCAATGACAGTGCCCAGTCGGACATCTGAGTAGAGGAATACAAAGTTGCCTTAAAGTCAGCTGTATTCACATACCTTTTTGGTGTGCTTCTTGTTCCCTCACATCGCATCCCAAGGCATGCGATGGATGTGTTTGCATTATTTTAAAAGTATTTTTTATATCTAAAATTTAAAATGAAATTAAGTGGAACAATCTTTTAGTCTGTGCTGAATACCTTCAACATTTGCACAATCCTGAAAAATATGAAGTTGCTATATTGAAATTAAGTTAAATCTATCCTCAATATGGCTGATAGTTATCACTTTTTATGACATATCTCTGTGAAGGAATGATACCTTGGCTTCTTAAAAATTACAAAGTCAAGATTTTTAAATTTACAGGTCCCATAGACACTTTAATTTTATTCCCCTCTGTGTATACTTTTTAACAAGACCTTTCACTACATGATCACATGCAATACTTATGGGGAAAATAGACTGCTAGCTACTGTACTTTGTTAGATTTATTGGGAGTGGGCTGGGAATAAATGTTGCTTAGAAGGTGGTATGTACCAGTTATTTAAACAGGAACAGAAAAACCCATTTCTTCCTTCCTGAGAAATGATCTCCCATTTAGGATCAATTTTCTTTTATAATAAACAATTCTACTGAAACCAAACTTCAGGCAAGATAAACAGGGTCTTGGCTTGCCTTCTATATCTGTCGAATATATGGAGGGTGTAAAATTACCTCTTCAAAACAAGAGGTGCTTCAACACACTAGCAAGATAAAAAGCAGTGCTGCCCAGCATCTGAAGGTTACTTCCACATACATCACTAGTCCTAGTCGTAACTGTGTAGCTTTCTTGTCCAAGAGTTAAATACTCTGTTCATTATAAAATGAGATTAATTTGTCTCTGACAGAAGGTATAGGAAAAATACCTGATAGAAAGCTTCCTTGAGAGCAATGTGAGATCACCATGAGATAGATAGAGAGTGATGTGTGTGTCTGACAAAAGAATGGTAGTAGTAACTACTGATAGTGCCATATGAAAATATTTCTAGTTGACTTCTTTGCGCTTTTATGTGCACCTACTCCTGGGGCCAGAGTTTCAGTTATCTTTTATTAAAATACTACTAAGGGAGAAAAGCATTCTCCCCTCCAAATACATATGCACCATGACACCTCCACCTCCCATATAGTGGTTTATGCCAAATGAAATGTGGTTCTCAGTCTGGTTTCCAGTCTACGTAAAATCCATTACAACTGACCCTCACTACCCCAGTTAAATAGCTGAGAAGTGAATTAACATAGAGACAAAGGATGGCTCTGAGTATTAAGTCAATAACAGATTTCTTACAAAATAAATAAGTATATGGTACAGCAGAATAACAGATGCTTCAGCACTGTATCACAGTAGACCTGTGTAACCTAAGGAGATTGCTAGCAGATTTAGCAATGAATGAAGACATCCTCAGAGAAAGTAAACAGTCAAGATCCCAGAGTTCTTTCAGAAAGAAATCATTAAAGCCAATTAAAAGCACGAATCAGAAGATACATGTCTTTGTCGCATCAAAACTGAACATCAAAATATTTTATCTGAGAATGATGACACAAAATGCTCCTCTTTCTAGGAAAAAATCACTTTCTTCAGCTCAAACTATCAAACACATTCAGGACAAATTATTTTTCTTAACATTTCTTTAGCAATTATTCATCTCCAAATCTTGCTTAATTTTAGCCACAAGCATTACAGACACTGTTAGTCACTCCAGCTACGTTAGTGAAGAGTATTGAAAAGAGGAGCTGTAGATACAGCTACAGCAGTCTATTCAGACACTGTTTATTCCAAACCACAAGCCAGCCACCAAGACAGGGTAGAACTGTTCAGATGGAGGCTCCAGTTCTGCCACTACGGGAGCCTAGACCTGCAAGCTCCACAATTTCCCCCATAATCCAGCTGGTCCCTGAACACACCAGTCTGGTTCCTAAGCTCCTACAGGAAGAGCCCCATGTGCAGGAACAAGCCCCATGTGTTGTGAAGTAGAAAGTGTGGCCATGTGGAGGTGAAGTCTGTGTTGGAAGGCACAGTGTTGTGTGGAAGGAAAGCAGTGAAAATAAATGCTTTATTATCCCAACTTATGATGGTGTGATAGAAGAGAGGAAAAGCTAGAAGGTAAGTTGCAGAAGATTGTATTTGTGGAGATACTGTAGCAGCATTGGAAAGGCAGCAGATTGTGTGCAGCACTCCCAGCTTTCAGAAGCAAAGGATTGCACTTGGGGAAGGGAGGGGAAGGGACTGAAGCATACCACCTCGTCTGTGTGACAGGCCTGGCAGAAACCTGGAGGCTGCTGTCAACAGCAGTAGCCAAGCCAACTAAGTTTGGAAAGCCTTGTTGAAATGGGACAGTGGCTTGAGTTTTATGCAGGGCTCTAAGCTCTGGAAGCCAGTTCTGTATTATTTGCTCCAACAGTGCTCGGACTTTGTGACCTTGAGATCGAGCTTTAAGGCTCCCAGAAAAATCAAAAGTAGAGAAATACATTACTCTTCAGTATTGCAGATGCTGTTTCTCTGTCAATTGTCACTGAGCTATTGCCTCAGAAAAGAACACTGAAGTGTCAGCGCTGTCTGCAAGCCTCAGTGAAAACATCAGTCACTCTAATTAAAGAGTAACCAGAAATTGTTTTCCCTTATATACTGTTCACCATCAAAGAATACATTGAGAAAAGACCAGGGCTTGTTGTTGGGATGATGCTGTTAAAAGACCTGAAACCTGGCAGATATTGACATCTTATACTTTTGGAAGAAGTTATTGCTCCAAATTCATCCAAATATTAATTATTTACCCATACAGCTAAAGAAGAAACAAGAACCTCGGGACTGTATCAATAAAACAACATGGAAATAACAGCCCAGTTAAAGGGAAGCTACTCTTAAAGAGAGGATCCTGCTGAGAATTTCTCTCAGAGGACATATTGCCAAGACACCCACAGTAGAAACAGACAATATTTGGGATACACGTAAATAGTTACCACACTATGCCTTGCTCTCCATCCCTAGACTTTTAATACCCGGTGACAGTGGCACTTGGGTTTGGTCTGTTCCTCACTTATGCTACTGGATTAAATGCATGCTTAGTCTTCCCACGGTCTAGTGGGAGGTGTCCCTGCTCATGGCAGGGGGGTTGGAACTAGATGATCTTTAAGGTCCTTTCCTACTCTAACCATTCTATGATTCTATGATCTGCGTGCATGTGTTATCTAACAAAAGCATGGTGAATACCTGGGGATGGCAGCACTGAAATTATATTCATAAGAAAAAGAAAATCTCCAATTCTAACAAAAAGAAAATAAAATAACAGAAATGACATTAAATGACTAATGGTCCAAGCTAAAGGAGCAGAATTTGGGGCAAAGCATGCATATAATATTATCCCATCTGACTAAAATCTGTTTAAGTCAAAATAAAAGGCAAGGCTGTTGCTGTTTTAGCAAATGCAAATTCAACTCAGCAAGCTAAATGTCTCTCAAACCCCTAAATAAGTGGAACTTATGAATGGGTTAATTATATGCTGTTAGCTTTTCTTGATCCACTTGTTTGAAGGATCATTTCTCTGAAATGCTTGCACCAGCTATCTACATTCCCTTCTTTCCCTGCATTTTTTCTCAGACTAGGAAAATTATATGATGAACAACCCCTCTCCCCCTCCCCCCCAAAAAAACCCCAACCAACCAACCAAAAACCAAAACCAACCAACCAACCAAAAAGCATGAGAAGGCAAAAGGCCTTGTTCTCCAGAAGTATGTAAGCAAATTACTAGTGACAGATGACACTGGCAGCATAAGTCATTACTTGTATGCATCTATAAATCATTGCACACTTGTTGCTTTATTCAGGGTGAAGAGGGAGAATGATGAAGAAAGAGATAAACAGGTGAAAACGCAATGCAATATTTTAAGTTTTTCTAACCTTTTAGTTTACACTTCAGCCTAAGTTAGCAGGAGTACTCCTGGATCATAAAATCAAATAGTTTAGATATTCATTTCAATTTTGCCTGCTGACCCAGGATTTCAGGGAATAATACATAGGTACCTCCACGTCAGTTATTTTCATAGGTAATCATTTTTTATGTTAATTCCGTTTAAAAATTCAGGCTCAGGAATGAATTATAGCCTTCTATTAGAAAATAAAACAGCAATGTCTGTAACTGCTAATGATGTCCAATAGTTTCCTCGTTATCCTTTGCTCTTAAGTCATATAAAGCGTTGGGCTAAATTCTCTCAGTAGGACTCCACCAAAATTTTTCAGGTTATATTTGCTTTTCCTTTTGTTTGCTAGAAAATTTCAGGTAGGTAAGGGTATTCTTGCTACCTTTTAGGCTAACAGCCTAAAACAGACAGCAGAAGATAAAAATAACTTCTTCAGTGTCTGTTCTTTTAATTACTTGAAGCTCCATAGGCTTTTACTTCTCAAACCTTGGTTTCATACATAAAAGCCTCCCTTGGACTTGTCTTTACCATTTAAGTAATCTAAAGTGTCACCCTTCAGAGAAGAGAGATGAAGCAGGAATACTTTTGCAACTTACCACCACCACTACCCACTAAAGAGGGGGACTGATTTTGATTGTCATCACTACTCTTTATGGGATGGCAACACTTTCTAATTACATTCCCTACTTCTACTAGTATTGAAGTTAATCCTACTGGACCATACTGTGTTGTTTCCGTTGATTATAATGGACTCTGGATCCAGCTGACTGAGAAAAAGAAATAATGGGCTTAGGCCAGCATGCTCAATTAGTATGTTTTAGAATATTCTACGAAGGAAAAAAAAAAATCCCCAAAGAAAACTTCACCACTTTTGCAACCCCACAGAATAGGTAAGCACAGAAACCAAAGAACAAGACTGAAAGCAAGAATGAGAGGGGAACAGTAATGGTGTGAGAGAGAAGATAAACAAGGGAACAGAAGAATTTAGATTCTTCAGTGTTTGAAAGGGACATGACAGGAAGGTGAATTGTCTCATTATTTTTTCAAACAGTTGCAAACTGGTGCTTTTGGCGGGGAAGGGGTCCATTTCTTATTAAACCTAATAAGGAAAGATATAATGAGAAAGTAAACTATAATTGCACCACCTCCTGAACTTACATAGTAACTGAAGATGATGTTGTTAAAGAACTAAATAATTTAAAAAATGCAAATTTTCTTGAGATATACACACACCTGCATATGTATTGGAAAGAATTAGACCAAATTTAACCCAAAGAATTGCGTGCATGAAATAATTTTTTTTGTAATACTAAACTGCTTCAGCAAGAAATTTTTTAGAAAACATTAACATTATCAAGAGATGCAAAATGAAGATTAAAATTAATCTCACCTTCCTACTTGAGAAAATACAGTAGTTTGGAGCTGTATTTCACAGCTTTGCACTTTTACGAGAATCCTAGAACCAATACAGCAGTGAGCCACACATTCTCCTTCTTCTCCTGTGCTTAATATGCATCAGAAGTATTACAGCAAGTTGAAGAAACTACAGCAAGCATTAAGTGAGATTACCTTGTACATACAAAACAGCAAATACAACTGTTGTATCTCAAAATGCCTATGGAACTTGGAACAGTCACGGCTTTCTCTTTCTGTAAATCTAATGGACCTGAGTCTGCACCCATCTTATTGATAATAGTCAAATGAGGATTTTGCTATAGGGATGAGGAAGAGCAAAGGATAATAATAAAAAAAGTATACTACTACTACTAAAATACACTATCTCTGCTGAGGACATTGTGACATCTATAATGAAGTTCAAAAAGTCATGGTATCTCCCATTAATGAGACAAGCTGGCCCCAGACTGGATCCACTTGGGAATTTCCAGTGCTTGGCAAGAGGGCTGGAAGAAAAGTTTTCCATTGCAGTGCAAGGGGTGACCTGCCTTGTAGCCATGATCACCGCATCATTGATTTGTAGGCCTAATGGCCGCCTCTCTCCAGCATTAGGTCTGAAAGAACATTGCAAGCTTCCAATTGATTAGATAGAGAATAAAGGCTGGGTTCGCTTGTTGCAGAAGCAGCTCCTTTTGTTGGTTATCACCTTGATTTCTGAGGCTTTGACCTATGACCAGTATTTGCCTTTACAGCTCACACAGAATGCTTATATTATGCACTTGCAAAAGAATTTCTCTAAAGCATGGCTATCCAGTCCTACATGCCATACAGGAGTACAGAGTCTAGAAATAATCCTGTGGTATCCAAACTTGATAGCTATCTGCTGAATATTATGTCAGATCTGTCTATTATCATGTCACAGGTAGTTATATTTTTAATGTTTCTTCTTTTTCATATAACGTTATCCTTTTGGTGATGTCAGGAAACTCTGACATTATTTTTCAAAATTAATTTCATATAACGCAACACTATCAGATAGCCTAGTCACAGATATAAACTGGTTTGCCTATATATGTGCAATACACATACAAACATTTTGAGTTCAGTGTATAGATTAATCTGGCTGTTACAGGCCAGGAGACAGGTAGGATTTCAAACACTGTCCTTCAGCATTGCTTCTTGACAGGTATGAGCATCAGTGTGATGGTTATTGTGGCTCTCAGCCAAGGGCATCTAACTTCCTCATTCACTGTATATGCATACGAACTGCCTAGTCTGGCTTGGAAAATTTATAGGTCTGGGTCCTTGCATTGCTGTGCTTAGCTAACAATGCCCAAGCTTCTTGTTAATCTGGGTGCAAATAATTTCTTTCCCAACACATAAATTAGGATACATTTAGAAGCCATGCAGCTTGAATAATGATTTAGTTAAGTAGTAAAGAAAATATCACTCTGTAATTGAGTTGGTGAGGTGAATGAAGGTCCCTCTATAGGAGCAGAGAATAATGAAAATGGATCCAAAAAAGTAGAGTGAAGGCTTCTGTTCATACACAGCAGTACCAATGCATGAGAAACTGAATATTGGAAATCCTTGTAATAATTCATAGAAGGATTCTTTGCAGTAGTAAGTAGGTTTCTTAAAATGATACCTGCTTGTGCGGCATTTCAAACACATAAGTCTGAAGTGCTGGACCTTTAACCCACTACACTTAGTCCCCCACCCTACACCCCAAGGCGCCCTGGGAAGAATGATGAGAGAAAGTATGAGAATGAAAAAAAAAAAAAGAAAAATGAGAGAAAGTAAGGGAAAAATACAGTAACGTCTGGACACATGGACAAGCATGTAGCCTTATTTCCTCAGAATATTTCAGACTCTAATGATCCAAGAGTCTGGTACTTAAAGATCAGTTGATCAAATAGCTGTAGCAACCAAATTGGCAAAAACTACAGTTAAGAATAATTCTAGTAAACAAAGAGAGAGAGATGAGTAAAAAAGTCTTACTTCTTACTAATGTTTTGGAGATGTATGTAGGAGTCACTGTGGATACTTCTCTGACAACTCTACCTTGACATTCAGCTGTGGTCAGGTAGGAAGTTAGGAATTACTAGGAACAGACAAAACCAGTAGATGTAAATGTAATGTTTTATAAAACAGTATGCACTCAACATTTTGAGTACTATATACTAGTCCAGTCAGACCATCTCCAAAAGGTAATGGTAAAATAAATAATTAAATAATTAAATAGGTATAAATCTGAAAATATTATCATAGATGCTTCATGGTTTCTTAATAATGACTGTAAAATATAAGTGGGCTTTAGGTCTTACAGGAGGCATCAGATGGAAATAAGGCAGAGTTAAAATAGTCAGAGACAACATGCATACCAAAAAATGATCTCTCTATTCCTCTATTGTTTCTTATATTCTTTTATAACTTATCTTCATTCCTATCCAGGATTGGTCACTGTCTGAAATAAGATACAATGTTAGGTGGGCCTTAGGTATAAATGGCATGGCTTTAGGTAAAAAAAGGAAAGAAAAAGAAAAAAGAAAGAAAAGGAAAGAAAAAGAACAGATGGAGTTCTGTTTTCCTTCAAAGTAACTTGTAAGGCAGTTAGAAATTTCACAGCAGGTTGTGAACATCATTATAGTAAACTAAATGTGGCAATGCTGATATGGTTGTGGACTTTTTTTCCTAGTATGTTTGTTCCCTTCATGTGGCAACTTTGTGAAACAAAAAATAAGCTGAAATTTTCTGTTGAACTCCAGCATTCCTTATCCAGAAAAAATCTGTAACACTTTTCAATTAGTCTGAAGCCCAGGGCTGCAGAGACCTTAGATCGATGAAGTAGAGAACTCCTGGAGAAATGTGCTTTTGGGCCATTTTAGCATAAAAAACGAAATACAGGCAAAAAAGAACTCCATAACATTTTGTGTTTCACAGTTCTTGTAGAAATTTGATGTTCTGATTGATCTGTACTGCTGGAGGATTCAATCAAAGGAAGTTTAATGGCTGGGTATACAAGCAAAGGACTCATGGTGGAAAGGCAGTTGGGTAGGTGGTATTTGGCATAGCCTGATGATGGTCCAGAATATTTTTCTTGCTTAAAATCACAAAAGTAAAGCTATTAAACTGGAACACCTTTCCTATAAAGACAGGCTGAGAGATTTGGGGTTGTTCAGCCTGGAGAAGTCACTAGGGAGACCTTATTGAAGCATTTCAATATATAAAGAGGGTTTGTTAGAAAGACAGAGGGAGATTTTTTAGCAAGGTCTGTAGTAATTTGACAAAGGACAACTGTTTTAAACCAAAAGAGGGTAGGTATAGATTGGAAACAAGGAAGAAACTTTTTACAGTAAGGATGGTGAGACAGTGGAACAGGTTGCCCAGAGAAGCTGGGGATGCCCTGTCATTGGATGTGTTCAAGGTTGGGCTGGATGGGGCTTTGCACAGCCTGACCTGGTGAAAGAGGTCCCTGCCAACAGTAGGAGGTCGGACTGGATGATCTTTAAAGGTTCCTTCCAGCCCAAACTGTTCTACGGTTCTATGATTCCAAACTAACATCAGCATGCACAAATATTCAGTAACTCACGGTTGCCTGAGCACCTGTACAAAAATGTCACTAAAATTAAGAAAAAAACCCTCCAAGACAATCAATACTTTCACTAGTATTTATGTACTAGGAGACCTTGTTTCCTAAGCACTGTGTGTGTGGAAGTCTAATCACTCCTTGTTTTAAAATAACTACTCAGCAAAACACCAGCTTTGTAAAGCCTTGTGAATGAGGATGGGAATATTGAAGCTCTTCATTTAAACATCGCTTGTCTTTTGATTACAGAGAAACAATGACGAAATTAAAAAGTAATGTGTCTTTTTTCCTGTCTGGTGACAAACAAGGGGGAAAAATAACATTTTTGTTTTCAACATTATCTAGCGTGGGGAAGTAAAATGGAAATTGAACAGATGCCTTCATTCTATTGTAGGTTCTTTTTCAAACAGCTATTTCTGTAATTCTGTAAGAAGACGAGACAATCCAGCTTTCTGAACTAGAGAAAAAGAGGGTTTATTTGAAAGAATGGTCACTGTATACTTTTTGCTTGTGATATGTGCTTTAAGACGCTGCATTACAAACAATACACTAGGAACACTCAACAGTTACTTTTAATCCCTTAGAATTTTCAATGAAACCTGAAAAAATCACACAGTAAATACATTTTATTCTAAGGAACAAAGTGGAGTTATCAAGAGATATTATTATGATACTTCAGAGAGAGACAGCAGTATATGATTCTCCTCAGTAACTATTTTAGTTACATGCATAACCAGATACTTAAGGCAGACTGCCATCATGGTCTCAGGGAACAGCAAGGGACAAACCTAAGAGGCTAATATTAGGTGTGTGAGGCCTCAGATTGCTGTTCAAACTTCAGACGTTTGAAACCAAGCCAAGCTTTCAGTAGCTTCATTTTAGCCAAATGGCCAATTCTTAGGAAAGAAAATGAGATTTGGGCACCCAGGCCCATCTGATTTTAGACTCTAATGCGCACATTTGAGTTCCTCACTCCCTGTACAGTCAGTGAAGAAAACTCCAGAAGGTAATTCAGTACTTGAGTGGTTGAAAGTGCCCGTTTGTCTCTCCACTCAATATAGAAGGAACAGTAGATAAGTATAAAGGATCAGAAAATCTCATTGAGCTCAGTCTCTCATGACTGGGGACAAATATGCAATGGGATATTCTTTTCAAAGACTCCACAAAGCATCTGCACCACCATACCCAATTCAATATGAGTAACTTGACAGTTTATAATACATTGACTTGTGCTTTTAAATTTTAATAAAGGTCACAAGTCCACAACTATAATTTGACACAGAAGGGCAGCAAAAGTCAACTACGCTGCCAGAGAACATGCTCCTTTCACTAATTGGGGATTTTTTACATAAAATTTCCAGAAGACCCTAAGGACCCATGCTACCGAAGAGGACAGCCTTATGTTGCCCCAGTCCTCACTAACCTGACCCAAGAGGAAAACCCACACTCCTGAATCAGGCAACTATGCTCAGGTGGCATCAATTTGACTCGTGTTCTAGATGTGTCATAGCATTTGCAGACAGATCAATCTTTTAAAAAAATATTGCAGCACAGTAAAATGCTTTTTGGACTAAAGCAGCATCAAGCATACACAAATAAATACATAAACACATAAAATTTTCTAATAGTTATCTAAAGATACCAGAAAATTACCCTGTCACAATCTATTCACCCTGTGACTCTCCAACACAAAGACCTGGATACCTAACAGAAATATTTCTGGCAGAGGAAGCCCAGCACCAGCTGACAGAAAGGCCATACACACACACCCCATTTACCAACATAAAACCTTTGCCAAGGGACAAACAGGGCCTAATCAGAGCACGCCGCTTTCCAGTAATTCTTGGCTGTGGATCATTCTCCCAGTTCCACTGCAGTTAAGCACAATTTAGAGGTGTGATTGAGCTGTTCTAACTTATCCAGGAACCTTTGTCCAGGGATTACTCCAGACATAAAAACTATCTTAAAGGCACCCTTCCCATATGTACCTCTTCCTGGAAAAGGGATAATGCAGGGGGAATGTAAAAATCACTGATGTGACACACAGCCAGAACTAGGAACTGGCAAGTAAAAGGATTTTCTTTTGAGAAATTTCTGGACCTTCTGAGGACACGCAATGAGAATGGATTGGTTATGCTGGAAAGGTTCAAAAAAATCATGTGCAGAAACCATGAGATGAGTCACATATTGGAATTGAATTGATCCACTTTTAATTAAATCTACAATTATTTATTAAAAAAGAGTGTTTTCACTCACACATGCCAGTACATGGGAATTTACATGTTTAACTCTTCTTAATATTCTGAAGTTACACATGCAAATTCCCACATCTCACTGCGAGAGTGTTGCCCATAAATTCAAATAGATTATTATCCTCAGCTGATGTGTCAGGGCAAGTATTTCAAACTGTATCAGACAAGTGTAAAAATTCTCAGAGATTAACGAATTTAAGCTTCAAAACTAGCAGTGCTCCTTTGAATAAAATCCATTTGCAGATCTCTCTACAAAGATGGGTTAATTTATTAGGCATGTGTATGAACTGATACCTTTCCTGAAAAATTTATTGTTGTTTCTAACTGGCAGAACCTTTCCTTTTTAATCAGTTATCCCCCACTCATATTGGATCAAGGTTGGAAGAAAAACTGCTCCTTAACAAGGGTGTGATACCTAATGTCACAGCATACTAGTCCATGAATGTACTTTGTAATGGTTAGGCTTGCTGGACAAATAATTCAAGTTATTTTCAAATTTTATAGAAGCAGGTGATTACTTTAGAGTAACATTCTGTTTCTCTGAAGCTGGCTACCAGAGTTTGGCAATAAATATACAGAAGCCAGTAGCAGGCATTTCCATGCTCAAACTTTATTGCCACTTTTTGGTTTTGACATAATGCTTTATCCTAATGGGCTTTTTATCCCCTGCATGTTATTTTAATTAAACAATAAATAACCATAAGCAGAACATGGATAATTACTGTAGGTATGTTACAAGTGAAAAATCCGCACTATAGCTGTCTCCAAGTCAACGAAAATATTCTTTATAAAAGTGTACCTTATTGGGCATTTCAATTGCTTACACTTATACTTTTAATCAGTGGCAATGTAACACTTACTAAGAGAATCTCTGGATATAAGAAACTTAAGTTACAAGGACAGTTTAAAGACTTTTGGGTACATGAAAAGATATCCTTTTTAATATAAAGACTTCAGAACTTCTTCATTTCTTACAGTCCTTTTAGAGGGAATGCTGCTGCTTCAAATCCATTTACTACTGCTGAAGGAAACATAAAACCACCCACTATTCTTGTTACCTTAGAGTAGAAGCATAGAAGCAAAACATCCCCCACGCCCAGCCTCTCCAGAGTAAGAGAAGTGTATTATTTTGCGATTTGGGGATCATTGTAACTTTTAGTCAACAATACAAAAAGAAGACAAGTGTTTTGGGGTCTGTCTGTTTGATCTTCACAGTTCAACACAATGTTCTTTGGTACCGCTACAGTTGTTTATGGAGTCTTTCCTCTGTTAATAAAAAGAAGAGCCACACCTATTCATCTCTTGGTTCTTCTCAGAATTGCCTAAAGCTAAAAACCTATTTTTGCCCTTCTGCCTTTCCTTTTCCTGGATGGGGATTATGCAGCTGATATTAACCTATCATTTCCTCTCTCTCCAGATATGCTTGGCATTTTGACACTTCCAGCCCATCTTTCCCTGGACCCTAGCAGAAAGTTTTCTGGGGCATGTCTTTAGTACATTGTTCATCTTTTTTAGGGCAATACCTTGCTACGCTGTCTTGAGAATGCACGTTTTGATGCCATGAAAACGTGGGTCAGAGTTCTTCACTGCTTAGGAAATGTTTCCAAGCTAGTTAATTCAATATAGAGGGAAAAAATGCATATGAGAGATAGGAGTGACAAGAAAATTCCACGGAGTGTAAGCTGTTCTGCTGGGAGCAGATCTGGTCTTTGAAAAAATAGTGGAGGTGAACATCTTGATTGATGTCAAAGGCTTTTAAATTCATCTTTGTCTAAAGATCCTGATATCCCAACTAATACTCCCCTAGTAACAATAGACAGGATTTTTCCCTGTCGGCATTCTTCGAGCATTTTCAGCCTGCGTGTATTACACAGATATGTCCAACATTGCCTTAAAGCCTTCCTGTGTTTGGAAAGACTTTTATTTTAAGAAAATGATTCGCAGTATGGATGTAGAATATAATTCAACTTCCATCTGAATCCAGTAGAGTTTAATTTCAAAGGAAAGACAATTATATAAGAGTTCCAGGAAGCACATGACACTTCAGAAAGAAAAAAAAATACAGTCAAAAATCAAAATTTCCTTTGAAAAAGAGATTCAACAGAAAATTTTCAACAAAATTAAGACATAGGATGACCAGTATTCTAGAGAATGTCTCATTTATTCTTCTCTGCACAATCTGTTTCCCTTCAGTGTGATATCTTCACCATAAATAGAAGTAAGTGCATCTTAGGAAACCTTCATCTATTAAATTCAGCTCTTAATAGTCCCTAGCATCTATCCATCCTGTTGAAATTACTGCTCAAGTCTTAAGCTAAAATGTATACAAACTCATTCTTTAAATATTTCTTTTAGCTCTTTTCCTTTCAACAACCTCAACCAGAGAGAGAATAGAAATAGTGACACTATATTTCATGTAGTGGAAATCAGGTAATGCACTGAGAGCATTTCTCTGAACAGTTGATAATGGATTCCCATCATAGCTCTCAAAATTAGTCATCAAGTCACAATTTGAGATCAAATAAAGAGCTTTTCAAGGAAAATGAGCATGAACTGGCAATTAATACATTTAGACTGCAAATTTGAGGGTTTCCAATTATAAGAATAGCGAGAATCTGAAGCAATCTCCTGAGTAATAATAACGAAGGCAACAGTCCACCTCTTGCTGAGGTGAAACTTGATGACTTTTGTAATCAGATTGGCTATAATAGCAAGAATTCTCTTCCTGGATTCAGTGATCCAGAGGATCGCTCTCAATGCTTATCTTTTAAGAGCTGGTTTATTTTTCATGATTTTATTTCGCTTCCCAAAATATCCTGGGAAGCATGATGAGATGGGAAGGAAGGGAGATGAATCCCACTGTAAAACCTTTGGAAAATAGGTTAGTAAGAGGTCATTATAAGCCTCTTTTAGATTACATTTTTGACTACTGTAGTAAGATTTACCTAAAAAGAGAATCCATACTTTTCTAAAAACAGAAAATATTCTTCAATTTTTTTTGTTAAGAAATAGTATATTTTCAAATTCTTATACAGAATTAATTATAATCCCCTTATTATTTATAGAATATAATTTGTAAAACCAACATGACTCTAAGGATGAACATCAAATGGTATTTTTGTGAAGCAGTCCAACTATGTTGCCAGAAACCAGTGGCATGTCTTTTAATTAGTTCTCATAATCAATTTTAATTAAAATGAATAATTCAAATATTATGCATTACAATCTCAAACATTAATCTTCTCAAGAAAGGTAAAGAAACTTAAAAGGCTATGATTTAAAACATAGTGTCCAAATTTGAATTTGTAAGCTTGTGGGTGTAAGACAAAGGATACACAATTTGGATTACCCTCTTATATGACCTTTGTCTGTGCAGAAGTTTCTTGGACAAGCAAAAGTCCCAGAAGGGAGACCAGAGACATATCAGCACTCTGAAATACATCCTTGGATTTCTATAACTGTAATAGAAGATGTACAATAATAAAAGTTTAGACAAAAGCCACTATGAAAACTTGGTTTAAGCAAATATTTTATATAGTTGTAATCTCTGTGAGGCTGGAGCTGCTGCGCATTACAGAAAAAAAAAAGTTCAAATAAGATTTCAGTTAACAAGAATTTGATGACTGTACTTTTGAAAAAGAAAACCTTAGCAGGAAAAAAAGCAAACCACCCAAAACAAAACATAAAGCAAAAGAACCCAAACCCACTTCATCCTGGAAACTGAAATACTTTTGTGGAACTCACAAAATTCAGTAGCACAAGATAGGAGAAACAAAGCAGTTCAAAGCAGAAGTGACACAGGTACAGTGTGAAGTTTTAGTCATAATACATCAAACTTCTCCATTTTAAAAGATTTTCATGTTTAATTGCTGATAATGAAATATAGGCAGTAACAGAATTTTATTTTTATTCCTGTGAAGATGTCATATTTTGGGTTTAAAATATACTGTGACTGTATTCAACAGTACAGTATACCAAACTCTATTTAAAAATGCTTCAAAATGTCTTTTACTCATAGCTTTTCTTTTATTTTCTGTTACAATGAGCACTAGTCAGGATGTTTGTACGGTACACAAGAGGTGCAAGGGTAAACACAGATAAACTTAGGAAAATAAATATATCAGATTGATCTTCAGCTTCTCTAAACTGGTGAACTTCTATTGACTCAGTGAGATGACTATCAATCAACTCCATAGAAGCTGCTCACAGCAATCTTTCCCAGACTCAGAGATGAAGATATAGCATTTCAGACACTTAAGCAGCCATATTTGCTTTGACCCCAAATACATCCACTTCATGGCATGCTCTCCAATCTGATGTAATAGCTACAGAAGTTTCTGCAAGCAGAAATGTACATTATCGACATACTAGTTTTGCCTCAAGTTACGAAGCAAGTCCTTTTTGTGGTAGCCTTGCACAAACTGAAAAGTGAAAAACTTGTTTTACAAAAGGAGAGTAGAAGATCTTGAAATATTTACCTAGACAAAATGAAGAGCCAGAAGGCATAAAGTTGTTCTCCCTAAATACGAAGAAGGAAAATGAGCTGTTTCACCCCAGCAACAGTACTGGCAAGACTGGCATTGGAACAAATACATGCGAATTGGCCAAGAATAAATCCAGCCTGGATATTGCTTCAAACCATTGGGGAAGAAAGGCTGTAAGACTACTTTCTACTAGAAACAGTAGAAACAAAGCAAAAAGTGATAATTTTCAAGATTTGGCAAGCTTATGATTAAAATATGACATGACAGATCTGGGACTGACAGCCCAAGAGGTCCTTAGCTAACTTATATCCTGTAGTCCTATGAGAAAAAATAAATAAATTAATCACTCCTACATTCCAACTGGAATCATTTCTACCTCGGGCAGAAAAACACAAATATCTACTTTAAGTCTGAGCAATGCTTGGTTCATGCTAACTGTTTACCCCACAGGAAAACCTTATCTGCAAGACAGTAAAAATTTCTGCTCTTTATTTTTATTTCAGTTAACAAAAACACTTGTTTGCGCAAACCAGAGTTTTAGATCATTGAAAGCCAAGTCCAGAACGGTTGTGTGTATGTGTGTGCCTTCATGTGTATGCATGCACCAGTCAGCTAAAGGATGAACAGACCGATGTGGTGCAAAACTAGATGGAGGAAATCATCAAACTGTTCTCTGCCAGATCCATAGTGCTGCTGGCAGAACAGACTAGGGGAACACTCTTCATCCATTTCAGCTGCAGCACCCACTGTTTCATCTTAAACCCAAACACCTCGGTTTACCTGGCTCAAGGCTGTTTAAAGCTTCCTTTGCACTGAGTTGATAGATCACTGTGACACATAATTCACTAGTCTCCTGGCTCTGACAGAAGGTTAATAGCTCCCTAAGAAATGGGTGAAAACTACAAAAGCCTTGGGAGAGGGAAAAGGCCTTCATCGTACGCAATTTACATCTAAACGGAAAGCACAGAGAAAGTATCTGCCTATGGTCTTAAATGAATAAATGTAGGGATAGGCATCCAAAAGCAAGTCCTAGCTTTGAGAAATGCTGAACATTGAACAGTGAGAAATGCTGAATGTGCTACGATGGTATATTTGGGGATACTGATGTACTACAAATTACATTATTTTCATTATTACACCAAAAATTATGGAAGACATGCTTGCTGACAAAGTTCTGGTCAGAGTCTCGTCAAATCAAGTTTCAGCTGCTGACTCTGCTGTCTTATGACCTCTTTCCTTCTGACCATGCTTAGCTTTATCTGTGTAACCCTCAATCCCCAGCCTGTAAAACAGGGGTGACAAAAGTTCCCTAACTCATAGTTTTAAAAGGAATAGGAATTACAATATCCAGACAGAGTGAGTGAGAAAGTGATTTATCATTTGAAGTTTATAAACACAAGACTGTCACTACAGAAGCTATTTTTGTATGCTAAGATGATGCAATATTGTTAATAAGAAAAAAAATAGTCAAATGTATAGCAAATATTAATTAATTGAATAGCAAACAATGAGCATTCTTTTTTGGCAGATGAATACTGTTGTTTGCCCAAGAAAATTAATATTTGTATGAGCACCAGTATTCCTTCAAATTCAAAAAAAGATTGTTCATATGCTCATAGAAAAAAATTAAAGACATCATTATGCATAATTCCAATGAGTAATTAAATTTTGAAATTGTGTTCACAAGTATTTGCCAATTATTCGAACAAGCTGCAAACTAAATACAGTGCTTCATTAAAAAGAGCATTAAGACAGCATATTCAAGGACTAAAATATGTCAAAGCCACCACACTTAGGTTGCTTATGCAATCTCATTTCTAACACCTTGTCCATAGCAAAGTTTGGAAATGTGATAACATATTCTAAGATCTATAGAACTTTTGTCACATTTAATACAGAGAATGAGTGCAATTCGGAGAATGGCATTTTTGTACTGTTTATTTTCTTCTATTTCTTTTTTTTTTTTTTTTTTTTAATTTCTCTGTTAGGCATAGTGTGTCCTAATTCCGTAGTACACTATTTTGCCGAAACATGTTTTCAACAGTATTTTATATCTTTATATAGAATATTTTATCACCTTAAAGGGCCTCTCTTACTATTTTCTAAAAATCCTTAGCATGTCTTTGAAGTGTGGAAGCTCTCTGTGAATATTTCACGGATGGGAAACTGAGTCATGTATAAATATAACATTTAGGAAATCTAATTTTGGGTCTTAGCATGATGCCAAGATATATAATTTTCATATCGGAGAAGTTCTCATGTTTGAATGAAATTCTAAGTTGTCAAAATTTCTAAGAATTAGGAGTCAGGATTGCTTTCATTCCACTTAAACACATCTGAGCAAGACAAGAATACATAGAGAGGAAGTAGACACTTAGAGGGCAAATAACTCATCTAAAGGTAAAGAATCAAGAGAGGCATAACTTACATCTGAAAAGTACCTAGTTCTCTCCATCAGCAACAGAGGGAGTCAAATATCTAACTTACATGTAAACATCCAGAATTAGGTTAGATGGATCCAGCCCAGAATTCTTCAGGTTTTTGACCATTGACATTAAGCATCCAAGAATTTCTATTTAATAGTGAAGCATGTCTGACAGAAGGAGTTGTTCTCATAAATCTTTGTTTGTCTTAGCTTAGACAACCTCAGTGGCACCAGTCCT
Source organism: Chionis minor (assembly GCA_013398295.1). Lineage (NCBI taxonomy): Eukaryota > Metazoa > Chordata > Aves > Charadriiformes > Chionidae > Chionis > Chionis minor. The sequence goes on along the minus strand of VZSF01004683.1, from coordinate 4,692 downwards.
TAGGAAAGGACTGGTAAATTTAAAAATTATATTAATAACCCTTGTCATTCAGCAACTTACACTTCTCTTGTTTGATTGGAAATGGAAGAAAAGTTAAACACTTCTGCAAAAGCATAAATTTGTCCAGTGAGATCCCAAGACCTCTTATCTTCATGGTGATGGGACTTTCAGTTCAATCAGTGAAAGTTTGCTTTTATGTCTCCTAAAAGCTCTGAAACATCACCTTCTCCTTCTTTTGCCTTACTGAAGATGAAATCCTGTCAAAACTGGCTACCAAATCTGTTCAAAAGCAAACAGAATACTCACCTGGACTGTAGTTTATTTCCCATGAAAAACCTATATGAACTGGGGGGGGG
>VZSF01004682.1:7058-192418 GCA_013398295.1 Chionis minor | reverse complement strand
GGTGATCCTTGAACACTAACCAGATAAATACTTCTATCTCAACTAGCAGTGACCTGGCTCCTTTTCCTTTGTAAATGGGGAATTACCATATGGAATTTCCAGGAGATTGAGCTCTGATGAACCTCAGGCTGGTGTTCAGGCAAGTGTTTGCATCAGTTGCTATAATCAGGGAGCCCTGAAAAATATGCTGAATATTTGATCACATTAAATATAATCTTTCACATTATTAAATATATTCTTTCACACAGAGATTAATTTTAGCCATGCCTGACATGCACTTTGTGTAGGTAAATATTTACCTTGCTAAATGCTTTGGCACCAAGACATGAAGACCACTGAATGCATCCACACACCGTAGCACTTGGCCCCAGGTTTCTCCTGGGCCCTCTGCAGTATCCTCACGCCATACAGGCACAGTTATTTTTTCTGTGTAATTTATTAATTTCAAAGAGGCTGAAACAGTGTGAGGACTGTGTTGGCACATATGAGCATTATGCTTTTATATCATTAAGCACAGGGGAAGCTCTGCATGCCTTGGAGATGACCAAGAGTGCAAAGTCTCCTGGAGGACTGTGCAAGTGCAGGATGGCGCAGTTTCAATCACCTGGCTTATTTGTAGAGGCCCCTGGAGTGAGCTTCCCCCAGAACTATACTTGGGGTTTGGTTTAAAAGGGATGCCATTGATTGACTCTAAAAGGAAGCCCAAGAGTGAATAAGATTCCTGCAATGCAGGCAGTGGTCGGGACCAGGGAACAAACTGCAGACCCAGGCACTACCTGACAGTGATGCGCACGTGCGCACACACACACACACACTTTGTAGCTCTGATACTGACTGGACTGCTTAACACTCATCAACACTATGTACTGTTCCTGCTCTTGAATGTTAATCAGAAAGTTACAAAAGAAAGCCCTAGGGACAAAAATCTCCTCTCCTCCCAGATCTCAGGGACACTGGATGGCTGCATTGGCCTTGCTTTTCTGCGAACAACACTGTCATTGATGTGAATGCAAAGGATAAGCTTGAGCCAATTTTTCAGAGAAGAAATTTTCCTCATAGGCAGGCTATTCAATAATTAATTGCTGATAACAGACTAAGATGCTTATTTCACTCCTTTTAGATAATACTATGAGTGCCAGTCCTTGCATGCACTGAGGGAAAAAGCCTAGAATCAGTGATGAACACCAATTGATCCAGCCTTACCTTTTATTTCTTTTTATATTGCTATTGTTTAAAAGCAATAAAACTACAGCTGCTTAAATGACCCTACTGATTTTAATTTTATTTTTTTTTGCAAAATAATTAGTTTCATTTGATTAAAATAAAAAAAAATAGCCAAAGCAAGTTAGCCATTTATTTATTTTTCCTTCTAAGTGGTTTTTGGCAGAAAAAACTTTTATTTGTTGCTGGTATTCTCATACACAGAATTCACCTCCAGCTGCACTCCAGTGTTTAGCTTCCCTGGGCAGGCAGTACTTGCGTTACTACATACTGATGTCAACCATCAAGCACAGAAGGGTGGATGATGTCAGTCAACATCAGGTATGGAACTGTTCAGCGTTAGCTCTGATCCCTTCAGAGCAAATGCATTCCCCTCATCACCACTGCCTGGGGCCTCTTGCTGTTGAGGTCTCCAGGAGTTTTGCCGCAGACATCAGCAACGGAATAAGATTCAATATAAGCTGCCTGGTTTAAAATACCTGTGGCAGGTATTTTCTTGCAGTACTAACAGGGCATTAATAACCATCACCTTGCTTTAGTGTCTCTCACATCAATGCTACACCAAACCATTTGGATGGTTTATACATTGCCAGTGTTACATATGGTTTCATAAAAAGCCACATATTATTTATAAAAGAGCCTGTCAGGGTCCTCACAGATCAGATGCCTTTTTTATTTTTAACCTACTTTTTTCTCCAGTTTAGGTCTTGCTTTTTTCAAACTGAAGTGGACTGTGATGTGGTAGCCAACCTGACTGCCAAAATCAGAGCATGGGATCTCATCCAAAACTCACTGTGGTCAAGGAGAAATTTGCCACTAATTCAGTGGGATTTGGACCAGGCACTCTTGAATCTCCTTTTGCATTAGTTCTGTTTTGCATCCCTTTGGCTTCTTCGGAAGGTATCCTGATCTGCAGGAGGGAGAAGAGAAAAATGTTTCCTTTTGTATTTATTTTTTTAAACATTTTCTTTTACATTGTTTCAAATGCTTTTGATTTATAGATCAGCACACACCCAAAAACAGTCCCTGAGAGCAAGAAGGATTCAGAGGCTTGTTTGCACAGCTTTAGACTAAAGTCTGCTTAACTGTGAAAAATAACATTTTTGTAGGCTGTTACTTCTTAAAGAGCTGCTGGTGCCTTCTGGAAATCTTTGAGGAGTAGTTTGTTTAGGAGAGAATCTGCTTAGGATTATATACAATTTTATTTTTCTGGACCCTATCTGCTAAAAGTTTCAAACAAAGCAACCAGAAAAGTCGCTCAAAACTGTGATGAGAAANCCCAAAAAAAACCCCAAACAATGACCATATTTAACAAATAGAATCCATTCATGGAACAGAGCCAAATACTCTTACAAATAATGTAGCCTTAATGATCTGTTTTTAGAAAGAGACCAAATCTCTGAGCATTTTTCAGCTGAAGTGGAAAGTAATTCAGATTAACTTTTTTTTATGCAAAGAAGCAACACTTTTCTGATGATGTAAATACTGTATACATAGGCAACAATAAATGGCAAATAGACGAGCAGCCAATTTGACAACGAGGTCCTATATCTTCTAACAGTGTTCTCCTTAGGAAACCAAGACTTCACATCACCCTTAATGAGAATTAAGATGTAACAGGGCCATAATGTGGGGAACTAATTCTGCAAGCCAGTGAAGCATTTCTAAGTGTGAGGAACCATTTCTTGATGTAAAACGATGCTTTCAATGCTTTCATTGCTACCCCTACACTTGTATGAGTGGCATGGTAGGGACAGGAGCAGAATTCATTGCTGTCAGGTGCCATCTGATCAGTTGGGACCGCTTGCATGTGGGACAGAGGAGAATATTCTTGAAACTGCCTTACTTTCAACTTCAGAGTGGTCTGACATTCAGACTCTGCTTCTCAGGTTTTTTACCACAGTTACACTTATGCTAAGCCTATCTCAGTACAGAATATTCTTAGCACTGGAATTTCTTTTCTATTCCAGTCCCTCTCTATTGAATTTAAAGCACAACACTGGCTAAACTTTTCCTGATTTCCTCCCTTATACTTAATCGTTTAAATACAAAATGCATCTGCACAGTAAGCACAACGTTGAGAATCACGTCTCTTAGCCAGTTCTGTGTTCCTCCACTACCTGCCCAGCTGAAGACACTGTCAGAGTACTGAGAGTTTTACAAATTCCCTTCCAATACTTTCTATTGTCACTATTTTGCAATTGTAAGTGGGTGCCCAAAAGTTATTCAGAGAAGCAATCTCTTATTATGCATTATAGAAATTGAAAGTAAGCAAGCTAATGTATCTATGTAACTTTCCATTTACCGTTACTTAATAACACATCAACTTTTAGCATTGCATTTTATAAGAGTTAATGAACTCCAGTATACTGAGCTCTAAGGACGTGGGAGAAGTCAGTATCTTAGCCGGCTCCTGATGTTTCTACTTAGTTTAATTCAGCTCTTACCAAACAAAACTCTTGTTGAAGTCAATGAATATTTAACTCAAAAAACAATTGAATAAAGACAGAGAACCAAATTCAACATTCATTCGGTTAAATGTCTTTTGGCACAAGAACAGCAGAATTTAGCCTTAAGCAACATCTTCAGGATTGGATCTATGTTCTTATACCCCAGAAAAAAAGACCTGAAAAAAAAATAAAAGGAAGAATTCACAAATTTCCTATATTAACCAAAGAATGTATTTTAACTGATGTTAGTTTCCTATGGCAAAGTGTGCAGTCACTGTTCTGCATGGGAGGGGACACTGTACAAAGTCACATCTACCCAATTCAATCTACATGAATGTTCCCTTTTTTTTCCTTAACCACTGGAAAATTAAACTGCAAGAGAGCAATTTTATAAAAGCTTTCCACCATTTTTTTCAGTTTCCAAAATCCCTTCTCAGAACACAGCCTTGCCTGACTCTGTGTCAATCAGGCACATCTGCCCCATTTCAACATTCACATCAATATGCTACTGTAGGACAAATCTTTAAGTGGATCACTGCCTTCAGGCTCAGCTTAGCCTTCAAATTATGTAAATACTTCCTCTTCAAAGCCTGTCTTTATTTCCCTGAGAAAAGCTGAAGCTAAGAGTTGTGATACCTAATCTGTCCTTTTTATCCAGATGTGAATAACAACAACAAAAATACCCTAGACCCTGAGGAAATTAAATTTCAGCCATAGGCTTGTTTACCTTAAAATAGCTTTGTCATTTTTGCTTCCTTAACCTGAACATGTTTTGTCTGCTCGACAGGAAACAGTTAACAGAAACATGGAGTCCTCTCCCAGCGTTTTTCAAGTGAGCAATGCTCAGACCAAAGTCCATATGGTATTCACCCATAAACACAGACACACGACAGGAAAAATGCATTTCAAGTCTGTGTGCTGTGTGTCTTGGAAGAAATTTGTCAAACAATTATGAAAAGAATTCGGCTTCCTCGTAGCACCCTGGGAATGTGCTCAGACACTGGATCAGTTCTCATCTGGCTTCAAAGAAAACACTTGAATAGGTCCCCTTTTTATGGAATAGTGTTTATAATGTAATTTTACTTCTCATTAGGGACCTCTTTCTTTGCCAACGTTACTTTTAAATAGGATGATTAATATTTAAAGTCACTTAATTATCACATGTTAACCCACTTTCAGAACTGGTTACAGCTACCCTTTGATGTATAAAGGAACCAAACTCACCAGTGCAGCTTTCTCATGAAATGAAGATGTTGGAAACATGAAAAGGAAAGTTGTCCTCTCTCTTATTCTCCCTCTTTGTGGATGAACAACTTAGTTTCCTCAGCATTGTTAGACTAGTGTCCAAACACCTACTTTTCAAAGAACCTCATTTCACTTTGTCTGAGCTGCTGTTTTTCCAACAAGGTGTCGGTTATGTTAAACATTTGAATCTGTCATGCTGGGAATTTCCACATGCAGGGAACAATATTGTGCAGAAGCCGTTTGCCATTTGCCAAGCTAAACTTCCAGTTGTTTGCAATAGTCATGTTACATAATAATTCCCACTATTAACATTAAAAAATCTCTACACAAACAGGTGTATTTCTCCTCTTGGTTTCACACCTGGCTCCCAAAAGCATTAGCGTACAGGTGAGAAGCTGTCAAATGGAAAGGCTTGTTAGGGGAAGGAAGGTTTTACAAAGCCCCTGTGGATAAATCTGCGGAATCGTCCCAGCTCTCCTGGGCACCACTAGATTGAGTGGCAATAGACTGCTCGTCCCACTGTTGTCCGGTGCTGCACTTTGATGGAGGATTAAGAAAAAAAATTGTGAAATAGTTCCCCCCCCCCCAGTACCACCGCATTGCAAAATCTGTATGCGATGAGGTGGGCAGATTGTATTAAGAGGTGTTCAAATTACCTGCAAGCTATATATCTGAAAAAAACAATTAACTTAACAGGCAGAGCAAGTTACAGTTTTCTGAGGTTCCCTCTCTTTTTCCATTCGCACATCTGCAAAAGACAAACAGACAGTTACTACACAACTCTAACTAGCAAGAACTGCTTTAGTCCTGTGAATGGGAACATCAGAGGAAAAGCATTCCTGAAAATGTTCTTTGCAATACCAAAAGAAATAAGATTGAAGAGTGATCCAGGACAATCTACCTAAGCCTTCTCAGCTGAGCTACGATTTTTCTGTGTTCACTGCCTATATTAAAGTGCTTTCATGGACCTAAGACATACTACCAAGGAATTTTTGAATGGTGAATAAATCAGGGCTTTTGTTCTCAATTTGTTTGCATAGTCTTTTACAGATTATGGACTAGCAAATTCAGCAATCACTAAGGTCGTTTGGGAATGACCAGGTATCTAAAAACATGATTCTTAGAGCAGGCATACTGAGTGCTGTGGCACATTAGTCAACCAGTCAGAAATTTTGGGGAAGTGAGTCTCAAAGTCCTTCAAACACTTGAGCTTTGACATCACTGTTAAGGAAGAACTTAAGTACTGTTCTTAAACTGGGCACCAGACCCTAATATACATCTTGCGTGCTGTCACATAAAGCTCTTTCTAGATTTACCATTAGGCACCCAATGATCTCTACACTACAAAATGAAACAGGACCATGACACAGCCTTGACCACTAGCCCAAAACGCTGTTTAGCTCTTATACTGGGAGATTAGGTAACACAAAAGAGTTAGAGCTCTTCCATCTAGTGCCCAAGTAAAATACAGAGACAGAAGATGTCAGGGACCAGTACAGCATGCCAGACATCCTGCTCTCCTGCAAACCTATCCCAACAGAATTTACACCTCATAGTTCTCCCCAGTACTCCCACATAACCTACATATCATCCCACATATGACAGGGACTGGATGCACAGCAGTTTCTTGCTGTAAGAACATCATTTTGCTAGGATCACAGAATCACAGAAGGGTTAGAGTTGGAAGGGACCTTAAAGGTCATCTAGTTTCAACCCCTCTGCCATGGGCAGGAACACCTTCCACTAGACCATGCAACCTGGCCTTGAACACTTCCAGGGATGGGGCCTCCAAAACTTCTCTGGGCAGATGCAAGACAGTACTCATTATTTCAGATACATTAAACTCAGACATGTGACACCTTAGGTTTATAAGGGCCACATGTAGTCCAGGGCTGAGCGCTAAATTGTACAAAAAATATTTCATCTGTGTTCAGCAGTATAAATGTAAGTCCAGGTCTAGGTGCCCAGGGAATAAGCATCTAGATGGTTAGTCCAGACAATGCAACAGTACTTTTTGTAAAAGAGATTAATCATTCTCAAGGTACATAAAGAGTTTTTTCTACAGATCGTAGCAACTTAAGGTGGATTATTCAGGAAATTTGTATTTTTCTTTATTTAGGTGCCTACATTTTACATAACTCGTGGTTTATTTGCCTATGTGTTATTCTGTATTCAGCCTGGAGACCTTTTACACTGATTGTAAGATGGTATAGCTGAGAAATACAGCAGAAGGTGAGTGAATAGAAGATACGTGATAATAAAATGGTTTTGTTGCAATGGCAATATTAAAAGCCAAAGGCTATTTCTACAAAGCTTTATCCACTAAATGAATCTTGCTGCTGCAATATGCTCATAATGAATTATTACAAATAAAAAGTTCTCTCACACAATTCATTACCCAGCCAACATTCTGAGTTACCCTACGTTTTCCTCCTTTCATGTTAAAGCAGTACAGAAAAAGCGTGGTAAGTAATAATGTTCTTATTTCTGGATTATAACTTGACTGACACCTGTCAAAAATTGAGAGGCTGGAGGAAAATAAGATTGTGTCAAATAAAACATTTGCAAAAAATAGAAGTGGAGCCTGATTACACCCTTTTGTTCCACTTTCTGTCATCCTTTCTGTAAATTATTAATTCAATTTGAAAAAATTGCTGTACTTTGTGTCTTACAACAGTGAGAAGAAAACATCCATAGCATACCTGGAATTATATTAGCAAAAATTTAAAGGAATAGTATATTTCATGCTTCTTCAACATTTGCTGATGTTCAGTTACATCTACTTGAAAAAAATTAGAGATAGAAGTATTGGTGCCCTTTGTTTGTAAGATGACTTTTAACACTTTTAATAGGCAAATCCAGTTATGCTGATTGTAAAATAAAAATTGTTTCTTACTTTGCTTCAGTGAAAAAGGGTTCTGTTAACAAATACATGTTTTCTGTATCTTTGAATGCTGTGGCACCATGAGATGGTAAATCAGGTATGAAAGCACGTAGCAGTTTTTTAAGGCATCTGCAAAATTAGCGTCAAGTGCAAATCTGCATGGCTGCATAGCACAGAGCATTAGACTACTAGAAACTCACTCTGCCACTTCAAATTGGTTCAGACAACCCTGAATAGATTATTTTGTCCTAGCAGACCTGATGTTGCCTCAGGTATGGTCTGTCTGTGCTGCTCTAGCTTTATGCTGGGTCAGAAATGTTCTGTTCTCCTGCAGCCAGTACAAACCAGCCTAAAAGAATAAAGCCATCATGTACATCACATTCTCCAGTTAACTTTGCAGAGCTGGGATCACACATCTATGCCTGATATGGATTAAATCTGCACAATCTGGTGAACTGTATTAAGGAACAGGGATCATTCAACAAGTTAATTTGACTGAAAGACATAGCCTGCTCACAAGGGCAGCTCAGACAACTGATCTAAAAGGGTCAAGGAGCTGTGAGGAACTGAGAGAAAAAAATGGTGGGTTACAAGGTGTTTTCTCATTTCTCTGTACCTGAAGTGCTCTAAAATCCATCTGCTTCTTTTTATTTTGTGGAATTTGATATGCTCACTGGAGGCAAAACTTTGACTTATGAGTTATAGTCATGGTTTAGGATAGCTGTGAAACCTCCCATCCCCACTCATCAGCCTCTCCCTTTCCTGTGGGTGTCCTCCTCACCCTGGGGAGGGCTCAGGGCCCTGTGAGCAACAGCAGCACACAGAGGTATGACTATCATTCATCAGTAAGTGGATGCTACAGGATTAGGTAAGCTAGACCTGCAGTCAGAGGGAGACCCATGAAAGTAGTAAGAGACAAACAATTATGCAAAGTTTCACCGTTTGATAGTTGTCTCATTTTAATCTGCTCCTGTTTGTTGATCAGACCTCTTAGTGATTCAAATCCATGGTTGCTTCAGGTAGGGATTTCCAGCACACATCCTCCTGAACATATCAAATAGAAGTTGAAAAGAGCCTTCTTTAAAGATGAAAGTTTTTTACAAACTTTTATATTTTTCTTTCTCAATGAATTCCACAGTGTTTCAGGCCCTACACATTCATTCCAGATGGTTCCTAACATTCACTAACCCTTTACAGAAATAACATAGATGATATAGAAATAGCTCACAATGAAGAGTGAAGGACTGCAGATGGAAAATCAGTATGGTCAGTACCTGAGGAATACGATGTCAATAGCTAGGAGATCTCTGTGACTTATGAAGCTCTGATGTCCTGTCTTTGGTGTTGACATGAGATGGAGCACGAATGGGGAGAGGCTATCTCTAGGTAGCAGTGTAGCTGGTGACCCTTTCTGAACCTCCTTCATTTTCCCTTCTAACCCTTCACTCTTCCCTTGGACTTGAGCCCCCTAGGATAGTGTTATGGTTCTTTCTCTTCCTTCAATGGGCCATTGTCTACATTTTTTTTAATTAAAGGAAAATATTCAGTCCTTTGAAAACAATAAAAATGCGAAGGTTAAGTTGAAGGCCGTCCCTGTGTTTAATGGAGCAGATGGAGGTTGAAGTGTAAGAGGAGGCATCAGAGCTAGCTCGGTAATCCATGATTGACTGCCTCAAGATGGAGAAGAGGCTCTGGTTTATGCAATAGAAGTAGTCCTTATCAAGTGGGTGTAATACAGATGTAGGGCTTAGTCTGAAACACACAAAAGTGTGCAGGGCTCCCACAGTTTCTTGTGGCATAATGTTCAAAGCAGACAGGACAGCAAAGAGCAACTTTTTACATACAGCGACATAATGGGATGAGAATGAAGCTGAAGAGGAAGGAGTGTCAGTACAAGGTATATGCTGAGGAGATGGAAAATTTAAAGGTATGCATACAGAGTGGAATGCTCCCATTCTCAAAAACATTAAGGTATGGTAGCCACCACATTATAGCAGTAGTTTTAGGACAGAGAATGTCCCCATTTCTTACCAGCCCTGTAAGCCATCACACGTTCAAAGACTCTGAAGAGCAAACAGAAACTGTCCTCCATTAGATCATCACATATAGAACAGGATATGATTATTTCATCCTTTAAAAACACCATCTTTCAAGCAACAACAAAATTAACAACAAAACCAAAATTAACAACAAGAAGTTAAAGTATATTTTCTGTCTTGTCTTCTTCAGTGAGCTTTGTATGCTTACAACACACATATCTCCACAACACACATATCTCCACTCTGCCTGCAAACTACACTGAACAGATGGTCTTTATGCTAGCCCAAAGGTTAAACCTGCAGCTTAATCCCTAGAAGGAATCTGAAACACCACAGCTCAGTGCTGGCTGATGTTGTTCTTAGAAAGGAAAAACCACAGAGGCAGAAACACTTACAAAAATATCCACCACCAAAATAAAGAGGCAGCACCCAGTAGACTGCAAAGCCTTTCTGGTAAAGTTTGTTTGTTCCTCATTCTTCTTTAGTCCATCTGCATTAGCACTTGATGTCATCTCTCCCTGTCCTGCCATTTGCTTAGCATTAAACTAGTAGATCACACTCATCTTCACCTTGCTGCATACAGTCCTGATGGCATAAAAACCCACATCACAGCATTAAAATGAGGCTTACTGGAGAGACATGCATTTCATTGCTTTAAAATACATACATCTATTCATGAAAGCATCAGGTAAATGGACATGTCTTACCCAGATGACCTCATCTACAACCAGAGCTCTAGCAGTTTGCTGCAACTAACCTGCTCTCTACAGCTACAGAGGAGACAGGTAACATAGCCTGAGTGCTTGCAGTCACTTTGCTGGCATTGCTAGGAGCAGGCAGGTACGGTTAAAACTACTTGGATGGGTCCATAACGATGGGATTCTGTATTAGTTCTTCAGTGAATGCTGGATTGAACCCACAGGTATTTTCAAATTTTAAAATGAATTTGTTACCATTGTCAGATTGTTTTCACAAACAGGAACCAAGCCGATTTGCTTCAGTTGACAGTTTACAATTGAGATGTAGTAAGATGAGACAAAACAATAAGAAAATCTTGAGAATGTTAAAGGCTGAAAAAAAGCTGAAGCATTAGCTGAGGTATTTTTAGACTTTAAGCTCTCCAGGGCAATGATTGTCTGCTGTTGAGTATTGTACAAAGCTGAGCATATTGCTAGCTCTAAACAAGCACATCTCTACCATTGAATCTCTCTCTTTACATTAGATAAAAGGGGGAAATACCGATACAAATAAATAGGAAGACAAAAATGCTTTACTGAGAGAGAACATCTGTAAATCAAATTATGCAAAAGGATTCCCTTTCCAAAATCTAGAATAAACAGGCAGTATGATCATGTATTTCCACAACAATCAGTTTGTCGTATATACTGTCTACTTACTGCAGACCAAAACAAGCTTCCAGGAAATGACTGCCAAAGTGTGTGAGTTGACAATTATAACTCCAAAGACAAAGATTTCCTAATGTTTCTGACTGAAATCAGGCTACATTAAATTACATCAACTAGGCAATACTGTAATTGAAACAAAAAATTATCAGTTGAAATTTCTTTTGAAAAGGCAAAAAACTCCTAATCAAGAGTATGATTTTTCATTCCTTTGCACCCCAGGACATCACAATTGTGAAAACTGGGCAGCATGGAAGATGATACAATTACACACCATCATTCTCTACTCATTTACATTAAAATTCCATTTTTCATTCGTCATATGCAAATATAAATAACTTCACAAGATATAATCATGCTCCTGGTGTTTTCTAAGATAATAATAGTCCACCATTCAATAGTAGTTTAAAACCCCAGGCATTGCAAAACCCAAATGGGATAACAGAATGTATTGTTCAAACTAAGAAAACAAAGGAAGCTAATCAAGGTCCTTGCTTGACTACAGCTGTCTTAAGACATAAGTCTTCAGAGGTATTTCTTAACCAATGATTAATGAGTAGACACCTGAAAAAAAAAGACTACCAAATTGTAACTTGTTTGCTTAAACAGCGCAATAGTAACTATATAAAAAGAAGCTATTACCATAGAGTTTATGCAGAAGAGCCAGCTCTACAAGAGAGAAAAGCTGCTTCTCTTGTTTAACCCTGCAGACAAGGTGAAAACATGGCTACATAAATACAGGTCAAAGAAAAAATATTCAGGTCTACTACAAGGTAAATAATGAAAGCATTCAAGTTCTAAAGGAATGTGATATATATATTTATATATATTTATAGTTTCAGTAATTTTTTTCAAGACATTTGAAAAAAAGGATTGTAATGAAAAATAAAGGAAAGGAAAAATCAACAGCTATGAGAGACAGGATTCACAGGACAAATATGGGGCTCATCAGACAACAGAAGTATTCCCTGAAGTAGTTGGGAAGATGCTAGAAGTAACTCAGAGGGTTTATTGGTTTCATTCTGATCCTCACACATCTTCTTGAGGAGAATAAAGACAATCAACCTTTTCTGAGATCTAACCCATTTCTTTCTGAAAAAACATCATCCCATCAAGTTTGTTTCAAAGATTCTGAGATTTGCTGTGGGGAGGAAAACAGGTGAAGTGGGTGATTTCTCTACCTTCTTCACCAGCCACTTAGACACTATCTGGTTCAGGCTGCATTACGTACATGTAGGTACATACACAAACAAATCCTCTTTGGACAGACACCTCGAAGAGGTCCATTAGCTGCAAAAAACCTATACCAATCTCATCTTTGTTGCCACTGAGCACAGTGAGGATAAAAAACCCTGGAGAGTTGGAGAGTGCTTTGAAGCCTGAGTGGGCTTACAAGCCCATGGTAGCAGAGGGCACAGCCTCCCTCCCTCACTGTGGATGGGTTGGGGGTTCCTTGCACTGCTTTTTGTGAGAGAGAGCAAATAACATTGCAGCAGTGTTCAGCACGGCTAAACAATTACTTCTAGCACTGCTGATTAGAAGCCATCCTATCTCAGATAGAAGAAATCAATATTCTGTTTGCTATCAAAAGAGGTGGGTAAAAAAAAGGAAAGGGCGGGGGGGTAAAACAAAACAAAACAAAGCTGTATTAGAAACCAGGGGGGAAATTGAAGCAACCTGTGTACCCATGGATGTTTCTGGCATTCACCACTGCTTATGTGTAACAGTACCTAAAAAAAAAAAGGTCTACCAAGGCTGTGTGTGAAACAGGAAAAGTGGTGTTGCTAACCATGAACAAAAATTCCTTTTACCTGAAATGTTTCACAGGAGCTAATTATTTTAGATCACAGTCTGCCAGTTAATTCTTTGGAGGTTACAGTTTAAATGGCTTCTCCTCTGTGATCTGTGTGTGCACATCCCTTGGAGAGGATGCAGAGAATGACTGGTGAAAGAAAGACTTAGAAGCTATAGCTTAGTGTTGCCAGGAGATTCTTCTTCCCTTCCGTGTGCCTGAGACTTCATTGAAGAAAAAGAGACTGAAAAACAAGGCTTAAAGTTGACCAGTGGAGCAAACCTGGGCCTTATGGAGACAACTTAAAAAAGCAGGTGACAGAGACCAGTCATATTCTTCAGTAGTAATATATAAAAATAGGAAGAGGCAAGAAGAATTATCTATAGGAATCTGAAGAGGTAAAATTCATGTGATGGAGTTGAAATGAACAATGAGAAATGGTCATTGAAAAAGATAACTGCAAAACATTCTCTTAATTTCTAACGTCTCTGTTACTATATAAATATTTATTTTAAGATATTACAAATGTGTAGGTGACTGGGAAGTTAAAATCAGACAGGAGATAGAAAAAGTTTTATCACTCATGTTCTTTCTTCCTTGCTACTTGGGTTTAGATGTGACTGAACAGTTAATTACTCGCATTGCTGCCTTGGCAAACAAACCAAGGAGAACAACAAACTTGAAGCATCTCCAGATTCTTCTGTTTAGTACTTGATCACTTGCTAGAGTAAACAGCCTTTGCAATGAGACCCAGGTATAGTTTTGTTAAGGATGTCACAGCTTGGTTTGTCTAATTTATCATTGTATGCCATGAAATTTCTTCCAGAGATTTGATTCCACTTGGCAGTAATACAATAAATGTATGAGTAGCATTGCATCAAAGCTGTAGAATATTTCAAATTCATCCATGAAGCCGAAGGGGATTTTACTTTAAGACTTTCTATCAGACAACGTGATCCAATATGTTGCCAGAAAGGATGGTCTCGTGTTCCTCTAGGATGCTTATTCCCACCACCATCAACTCTACCAGAACTAGGATTTGTAGGGTGAGTCAGATCACCACGCAGCTGCAGTCAAGCCTGCCCAAAGGAGGGAGAAGAACATCCAATTGCGGGTGGCAGGCCATACTTATGTCAGATTAAAGTGACTAGTACCACAGGCTAAAAAATGTGCAGGATATTGCTCTCAGCCTGCAAGCAGAAATCACAAACAATAGAAAACCTCAGCTGAGAGCACTGTGTGACCTTTTAAGTTAGCATGCTGGCAATAAAGTGTTTTGAAATGTGACCATCTGTTTATGAATAGATAACTGGAAATTCAATTTATCATTCCCAAGCTCCTCAACTTATTAAGCACCAACTAAGTGACTACTTAGCCGTTCTAAAACCGTAAAACATATACCTCGCGGTACAGTAATGTCCCTTGCTTTTTGCCTGTAGGTAGGCACCACCACTAATAGTGAAAGAATGTCCCAGCTGCTACCTGCATTCCTGAACACCTAACCCAGCTAGGAGAGAAGCACAGCAGGTCAAAGACCCCTGTACCAACTTCCCTCGCCTTTCATTTTCTTTTCTTTAATTTTTGATCTACAGCAAGATATGAAGGCCATTGATGATCCAAGCTGAGCTCTATTTCTGTATTTAAGTGCTTAATCACAGCTGTTGACTTTTAGTGATGCTGAAATCCTACAAATCCTACTTATATCATAATTTCTCCTTACAAAATCAGAAAATTAAATATATACTGAAGTGTTGTGTTTTGGTTTTTTTGCTACAAATGAAATAGCTGTGCCCCACATCTTGTGGAAGAATTACTAACAATAATACGTTACCATGAATCAGAAAATAAATTGAAGCTAAAAAAGAACTGTACAAAAGACAAAAGAAAAAAAAGGGGATCACAGCCCGAATGAGAGAGAAAATTTAGGAAAGAGCAAGATCATTATAAGAATTTTGCCAGAATGAAACCACAAGGAATTCCACCATGTGATTCAAAATTGAATTTTACATGTAATGGTTAAACTTCAAGGAGCAATTTTAAAATCTGTAGCTCAAAAACTTTCTGTACCTATTATTTTCAAGTGGAAACTGGAGATTTTCAGAGCTTCTCAAAATCACTTCTATTGAACATACATTGTGCACACAGTTTCTCCTGGTTGAAACAAAGGGCCTTATAATGAAAACTAAAATACTTACTTCCATAATTTGATTTTTACTTAGTTCCATATAATGTCTTTTGTCTAATCATGTCACTTTTTCTGATATTTATCACGTGAATATGTGCCTGCTAGTGCCTTAAAGAGAAATAATGTCAGTTTGTCAGTGTCCAAAGTCCACTCTGATCTACTTCTAGTATTTATTTTCTTAGATTTGTTACATGTCTTTTCTGCTGCAAATAGCCAATACTCAAGAGGGATGTGTTTACAAGCCAGAGGATCCCTAGCAAGCAGAACACTGCTGCAAGAGAGCAGGCAAGAGGGTAGGCTGACAAAATATCCAAGCAGTATAAACCCACAATAGCTGGAGAGTTTGCAATTGACGTCCACCTCAGCCTGAATGATGGAGGGGTCGTGAGCAGAGTGCGCTCCAGTTTCTCCCCCCCAGAGCATTCCTTCTGGGCTGTTATTACCAGAGCAGGATAAAGAACTCTTGGATACAAAAGATCCAAGACAGAAAGGAAATATGTTTCAGACTTGAAAGGAGACAGTCCAGGCCTAAGGAACTGGCTTTCTGTTTTGATTCCTTCTGCCATCTGAAATAGCCATTCCCTCTAATTCTCTTCAAATTCCTTCCAGGAGTCATCTGCTCAGTGGGCAGAGCCTCTCCAACTGCCTAAAAAAGTGCATATCCCACTGCATGAACTTCCCAGTTTTCCAGTACTCAATCATCCTCCTGAAACTTGGCTATTGTTTCCATCTTCACCCCTGCCCTGCAGCATCTACAGATGCTTCCTGTAAAGCTGAGCAGTTTAGTTGCACCATTCAGGAATGTGTAGATAAACTGGCTTTGAAGAATTTTGTGATATGTTTGCATGAAAGATGATGCATAAAAATAAATTGTTTCATTACACAAGCAGCCCAATCTGATCCAGCCTCTTTACTTGTTATTGCCTGAGTAGATGAAAGTCTCCTATTAGTGATAGTTATTCATAAATATGTATACATACACATAAATGTATTTGCGTGTATGTATGTATGTGTGTATATGTGTGAGCTGAGAATTATTGCATCTGAATAACATACCAGTGACTTTTCTGATGAATCAAATAGAGAACCCAGGACTTTGTTCCTTCAGTGATGTTCTTTTCTCTGGGGTTAAAGAAGAAAAAAAAAAAACCCACAACAAAAAAAAGGGGGAAAGGATGACCTANCTTTTAAGTTAGCATGCTGGCAATAAAGTGTTTTGAAATGTGACCATCTGTTTATGAATAGATAACTGGAAATTCAATTTATCATTCCCAAGCTCCTCAACTTATTAAGCACCAACTAAGTGACTACTTAGCCGTTCTAAAACCGTAAAACATATACCTCGCGGTACAGTAATGTCCCTTGCTTTTTGCCTGTAGGTAGGCACCACCACTAATAGTGAAAGAATGTCCCAGCTGCTACCTGCATTCCTGAACACCTAACCCAGCTAGGAGAGAAGCACAGCAGGTCAAAGACCCCTGTACCAACTTCCCTCGCCTTTCATTTTCTTTTCTTTAATTTTTGATCTACAGCAAGATATGAAGGCCATTGATGATCCAAGCTGAGCTCTATTTCTGTATTTAAGTGCTTAATCACAGCTGTTGACTTTTAGTGATGCTGAAATCCTACAAATCCTACTTATATCATAATTTCTCCTTACAAAATCAGAAAATTAAATATATACTGAAGTGTTGTGTTTTGGTTTTTTTGCTACAAATGAAATAGCTGTGCCCCACATCTTGTGGAAGAATTACTAACAATAATACGTTACCATGAATCAGAAAATAAATTGAAGCTAAAAAAGAACTGTACAAAAGACAAAAGAAAAAAAAGGGGATCACAGCCCGAATGAGAGAGAAAATTTAGGAAAGAGCAAGATCATTATAAGAATTTTGCCAGAATGAAACCACAAGGAATTCCACCATGTGATTCAAAATTGAATTTTACATGTAATGGTTAAACTTCAAGGAGCAATTTTAAAATCTGTAGCTCAAAAACTTTCTGTACCTATTATTTTCAAGTGGAAACTGGAGATTTTCAGAGCTTCTCAAAATCACTTCTATTGAACATACATTGTGCACACAGTTTCTCCTGGTTGAAACAAAGGGCCTTATAATGAAAACTAAAATACTTACTTCCATAATTTGATTTTTACTTAGTTCCATATAATGTCTTTTGTCTAATCATGTCACTTTTTCTGATATTTATCACGTGAATATGTGCCTGCTAGTGCCTTAAAGAGAAATAATGTCAGTTTGTCAGTGTCCAAAGTCCACTCTGATCTACTTCTAGTATTTATTTTCTTAGATTTGTTACATGTCTTTTCTGCTGCAAATAGCCAATACTCAAGAGGGATGTGTTTACAAGCCAGAGGATCCCTAGCAAGCAGAACACTGCTGCAAGAGAGCAGGCAAGAGGGTAGGCTGACAAAATATCCAAGCAGTATAAACCCACAATAGCTGGAGAGTTTGCAATTGACGTCCACCTCAGCCTGAATGATGGAGGGGTCGTGAGCAGAGTGCGCTCCAGTTTCTCCCCCCCAGAGCATTCCTTCTGGGCTGTTATTACCAGAGCAGGATAAAGAACTCTTGGATACAAAAGATCCAAGACAGAAAGGAAATATGTTTCAGACTTGAAAGGAGACAGTCCAGGCCTAAGGAACTGGCTTTCTGTTTTGATTCCTTCTGCCATCTGAAATAGCCATTCCCTCTAATTCTCTTCAAATTCCTTCCAGGAGTCATCTGCTCAGTGGGCAGAGCCTCTCCAACTGCCTAAAAAAGTGCATATCCCACTGCATGAACTTCCCAGTTTTCCAGTACTCAATCATCCTCCTGAAACTTGGCTATTGTTTCCATCTTCACCCCTGCCCTGCAGCATCTACAGATGCTTCCTGTAAAGCTGAGCAGTTTAGTTGCACCATTCAGGAATGTGTAGATAAACTGGCTTTGAAGAATTTTGTGATATGTTTGCATGAAAGATGATGCATAAAAATAAATTGTTTCATTACACAAGCAGCCCAATCTGATCCAGCCTCTTTACTTGTTATTGCCTGAGTAGATGAAAGTCTCCTATTAGTGATAGTTATTCATAAATATGTATACATACACATAAATGTATTTGCGTGTATGTATGTATGTGTGTATATGTGTGAGCTGAGAATTATTGCATCTGAATAACATACCAGTGACTTTTCTGATGAATCAAATAGAGAACCCAGGACTTTGTTCCTTCAGTGATGTTCTTTTCTCTGGGGTTAAAGAAGAAAAAAAAAAAACCCACAACAAAAAAAAGGGGGAAAGGATGACCATAGTGTCATCATTACCCCTTTCCCACAGCTACAGAGCTTTTCAGAATGTGTTGAAATTTCAAAATGGGAGGTGAACGTGGATAATATCTGGAAAATATCATGATTCTATTCAGCACTCCATATTTTTCTGCGCTTGCTCACTGATCTTAAACCTCTGTTCATATGAATTCACCAAAGAATGATGCAAGTATGTTGAATAGCAGAGAATAGTTGATGACATTTTAGAAACATGCCGGATAGCCATTTATTTTCCCATGTGCAATATTTAAAAACTGCTTTTTAATACGAAGTATTGACTGTTCTGTCAGCTTCAGGAATGTCTCCAACAGAAGAACCATTGTTAAGAAACAATCGAGTGAAAGAACGAAGAATTGGTTCATCTGAACTCTTAGATTGCCCTCATTGCAATAGCAGGTCACAGGCCTTGCAACTTTCCTTCAAAACAAACATGTTTCAGCAATGGTTTTTCACTTTTACGGCAGACCACAGTTTTCCTTTTCACATTTCACTGGAAAAGTAATATCAAGCAAGCCTACATTTCATCAAAACAATCATTTTAAGCAGGAGGAGTATTCTTATCTATCTAATGCAAACAAAATGCTTACGAAGTGAGAATGATTTTGTACTGGAAAAAAAAGAAAACCACATTTCTGACAGTACATCAAAGTGACAGTAAGATGAGTTTTCTACTCAGCGAAGTAGCTACTGCACTGTAAGAACACTTATGCTGGGGTTAAATAAGTTTATGGAATGCAGAGTTGTCTCCTGGCTGATAGAGGGAAGGTTTGTATCTAATAATTCCCTGCCATCAGTGATATGATATTATTATGGATACACCCACAGCACCTGCATAAGCTCTAGCACAGCAGGATACCCTCTCACAGTGACCTTTTCATAATACTACACTGTATTTACAGCCATTAACCATGTTAGTGTTGTTATGCAGCTGCTACACTGCTATCTTGCGTGGGTGGCTCTCTAATGTTGGTTTTTTAAGGGTCCTTGAAATCACAACAGGATAAATCTTCTTCAGGGAGAAAGTTCAACCACATTCTTTCAGCAAAAGGAAAACCTTTCCTATCACGCGGTCCTTGAACTCACAATTCCCTGTCCTTCTCCCTCTGCCCTAACTGACCCACAATGAGCACAAAAAGTGAATTCTCAGGTTTTCAGGACATTTCCTATTGCAACAGGAAGGGTTTTAAACTCCCCTCCACATTCCCTAGTTTCATCACTACCGCAAGAAGAGGAGCTGGTTCAGCGCAGCGTTGAGCAAACAGACATGCTGAGCCAAGCTGAAGATGTGGGTTTTATGCTGTGTGAACAGCCTGTGTGGCCAACAGGAATTTTACACCTGAAAAAACATCTGTGACAACACCGCTCCACAGATCTGGACTGGAGGCAGGCCCGTGACTCCTTCACAATAACAGGAAACACTGTCGTCAAGAGGGAGCGGGCTGTGCCGGAGCGATCTTTTCTATACATGCTCGACAGGGAATGTAAAGAACATTCCCTCGTAAAGTTTATTTGGACAGCAAAGGGTGTGGGAGGGCTGTGCTAGACTCTCACGAGAAGCAAGGTGTTTTCAAAGATCTCTTTTAAGGCTGAAATTCTTTCTGTCTCTCTTCAAAGGCTAGGGCAAAAAGAAGGAAAAAAATGATAAAGTGCTTTGCGGTTTGTTTAGCAGCACATCCCTGCCTGTTAGGAAGCTGTGCTGCCCATTAGAAAGACTGTTCCACTCCTCCCTTTCAAGGGAGTTTTTATTTTCACTTCTTCCCCCACACAACTGCCACAGCATGATGGTTCTGCAGATGGGAGCAGAGCGGCTGTGAGGCAACCCAACCTTCCCCCAGACTGTCTCTTCCAGTTGTCAGGACAAGAGGTGGCACAAGTTGTCCCCCAGCATGCAGCATGTCATGTAGGGACTCCCCAGGCTCCCAGAGCAGCCGCACCAGTGCCAGGAAAGCTACCTGCCCTGGGAGATTGAACTCTGTGTCACCACAGAAATCCCAGTAGAAGTCTTTTCATAGGCAACATAGTTTAAGGTATTCAAGGCAGTCTTCTCATCAGGGAAAGATCAAATAAATACATTGCTACAAAATGTTGACAGCATTAATGTTTCTCTTCAATCCCTGTCCTCATACTCACATTCTTCATTCTTATCAAAGGACAAGAAATGTAAGGATCTCTCCTCATGGAGCTGAAGGACTTTTTCTTCTGGGTAGTCTTTTTTTTTTTTTTTTTTTTTTTTTTGTTAAGGGATTTTCTTCAGTCATCTATGTTTATTCACATCACTATGAAATATGAATTGAAATTTGTCTCATGGCTTTTCATGAAGAAAGTAGTCTGGCTGTCGTCTGTGCATGTATTTGGGTGTTGGCAGCTATAGGAAAACTATCAATGTGCTATATGGCCTTCCTTAATATTTAACACTGTTTAACAGAGCTGCTGCAGGTAGTTGTGGAAGTGCCTAACTATATCCACAGTACACACGTGACACTGAAGTCTGGACTAATCTTTTATACAGGAGTTTTGGCCAGGCCAAACTATTTGGCAATAGAAATTCTTACCATGAGATAACAGGAAAATGAAATAGGAAATAAGAAAGTTTCTTTTCCACAATCCTTTAAGTTTTATGTCATTGTTTTGTTTACAAATCATTTTGATAAACATGCTTTTGGAGTATTCTTGCATAAGTGGCATTTCTAATTGTTATGCCCTCTATATCAGTCCTCAATGGTCACAATTTTTTCTATAAAGAGGTCTCTACTGCCAGAGATATGTTTTGAACCATAACACAGAAGTCCATGAGCAAAAGAAGTCAGGAATTACTGGAGTGCAGCTTCTCTATTGTTATATCTACCTTCTACTAGGATCATACTATTTGCCCCCTATGTGTGGTGGCAGGAAAGGTGCTGGACTTCCTCAGGCTGACTGTGGCTTTCTCCTTGCCATAGAAGTATACATGAGTATAGATGAGTAAGTTGGCTGTTTTTTCACTCTAGGTGTACGTATAAATTTAAGTGCACCTTATCTGAATTAAAAAAAAAAATAATAATTTAAAAATAAATTAAAAAAAAATGTTTGTCTTTCTGTAAAATCTTATGACTGGAAACTGAATGTCACCATCCAGATGAATCCAGTCACTTTCTGTGAATCTGGGGTACTCAAGTACCTGAAAAGTCACTGCCTGCAGATAGCAGTGTGATAGTGCTTTTTTGCTTGTCTCTGAGCAGACCAGGACCCAGACCTGCTCAGGCCTTGAGCCACAGCTCCTTTTTTTTATGTCCACCCAGGAACAGGAGGCCTTGAGGACAACTGGCAGACCAACAGAATTCATGCTGTGATGTCTGATTTTCAGAGATCTAGAAATACTCACATGTCTAAACAAGGCAGTTTAAGGTGTTTTTTAGAATTAAAAGCATTATGCTGTGCTTTTTGGTAGGACACACACTATTGAGAAGCAGACAACTGGATGGTGCTGATACCTCTTTAAGTTCTCCCAGGCCCTTCTTGACCTTCTAACGCTGGGCATGACAACACCATGATCACAGAAATTACTTCAGAATAACTCAGAGGCTCCTGATTTAGATGGTCAGCTTGGGTACCAGAGGCAATCTAGACACAGGAATGTGAAGCCCAGCACTGTCTGGTTTACCTGCAAATGTAGGTATATGCTTGCACACATAAAATGTGCTCTACTGTGAAACCACACACCAATAAGAAGCAATAAGCTTCTTATTGGTGCAATTGGAAGCAATAAGAAAGTTGCTTTTAAAAAAGTGTTTAAACTAAGTTGTTGACAGTCAGTAGTCACTCCAGTCAGAGTGTTGACTCAACAAAATTGGGTAAGAAATACTAGCTATAAGACAATGAAAAGGCCAAATGGGTTACTCTTTCTGTGTGTTAGCCAGAGGACATAAGGCTGAGTGCATAATTTCTGTTGGTCACCTTTGGCCTTTCCGCAAAATCATGCACTAACAATTCAGCCATAGCCCTAAGCTCCAGTCTTTGCAATCAGTTTGAAATTTCACTGATCCAGTGAGTTCAGCTCGCTGCCTATACTAATTTTTAGGGAACTTTGAGACAAGTAGTAAAGCATACCATTAAATTGTGTAAAATGCCTTTTATGGCAGGGATAAATACTGGGATATAAAGGAAGAGAAAAATCTGTCTGTTCTAGTCCATTGCGGTCTCCTGTGTTCTAGACTGAAGCAGATGTAGAGCTGGGATACCATCAGGTGAGTAAAGAGCTTATGTTATGAGAAATGGCACAGAGGCTTAGCTAGTCTCATAAAATGGAAAGCCACACCCAGCTTAAAGGGAAATTGTTCTTGTGTTATATATAAGACTGGGCAAACAGCAGACCTGGAAACAAATAATTTAAACCAACAGATAATGTTGACTCAAGACTAAACGGGTTTGAATAAGTTATGAACGAAGTTAGTCTGGAAATTAAGTAAAAAATCGAGTTGTTACAGTCACCAGAACTGCAGACCTAGATGTCCGTTTTCTACTTGGTGACCATCACATCCTCTCCAACTGCACTTTCCATTCTCCACCACAATCTCTCATCTGCATTCACATTCACCAAAACTAAGCAGTGATGAACCGACTGACCTAACGTCATGTTTATATTTGGGAAGAGTACAGTGTTTTGCTTAGCTCAAAATAGTTCATGTCAACATTTCTGAATATTTCCCTTTTTTGGGGGTTTGGGTTTTTTTGTTTTGTTTTGGTTTTTTTCCCCCTTACATTCAATATTTCAAAGTTTACTGCAATTTTGGGCAAAGCAAATGCCAAAATTACAGCCTCTCCCTGTGGATGGAGTTAGTGAGGAGTCTTGTTCTCCTTAGAACAGCTGTGATCCTGGGGAGATTTGTATGCTGTAACACTTCAGGGAGTATAGTTTTTTTAAAATGTTGCAAAACACAATGAGAGATGTACACCTTATGGGTTTTGTGACCAAAAAGCAAAAGATGGTGTTGCTTAATGCTGGAGACTAAAGCTGAACTTCTCTTCAGGATACAGTAATGAATATCTTTATAGCCCAGTTATCTTGTCTGCTCCATTCTATAGCAACTGTACAAAATACATTTAAAATTAAAAAAAGAAAAAAACTGTCAAAAAGTCAAGGGATTTCCAGATATTAATTCAGTTTGGATTTTACCCTTCAATAATGAGGAATGGTTCATACTTTTCTTGTCATTCCCAAATGACTGCATCTGAAATGCTTAGCACAGAAATAAGTTTAACTCTTCTGTAATAAGTTTCCACAGCCAGAAAAATATGGGCATTATTCCCATGCCTACTTCTGCACATTTCCATTTTGGCAACAACGGTATATTTTAACCTGTCTTGATTGCTAATGTGTCTCAAGTGAATTCATCTTAGTTAATGATGAATTAATTTTCTCTGTTTGACTCATCCTTGCGGTTGTTGCACATCCATCACAGGCTGTTAGAATACCTAGTCAGATAAACCACAAGACAGGAAAACTCTCTGATGTATAGAATTTTAGTCATACCTCTTGGATTTGGGAAATAATACTAGAAATCCTTTAAAAAGAGTTTTTAAAAAGAGTTTCTAGTGAAATGTCTTGTGCTTTTAACTTCTGTGTAATAAAGGAAAACATCCAAAAGACATTTTATGATTACTGTCTTGTCTTCTTTTGTTTTTTGTTGTTTTGTGTTTTGGTCTTCAGTTATTCAGCCGCACGGAGTCAAGACATGTAATGGGGAAAAAAAGCCATGTCCATTTAATTTATTTTTTATGCCACTTTGTGTTATTTTCTAACACACATCCCCATTAGAATTATGAGTATATGTAAAATTTGGGCCCTTTAAAATCTAAATAGATAAATACCCATGGAACTTATTTGTTCATATAGAAAGTTTTTGTTAATTTTCAATTTTCCATTATGAGACTTGTGACTTAATGTTGGTGGATCACTGCAGACATGGATAGCTGTTTCAAAAGTGCATACCTCCTTCCATTTAAATTTTACTTCCTTGGTAGTACTTACGCAAAGGAAAATGTGACAACTTATATTGCTGTGTTAGGGCACCTACTAAGCAAAAGAGAAATTAATTCCAGGAAATAGATATTTTTAACAGCATGCCTGATGTTGTCCCAAATTGTCTGAACCCTGCCTTTCATTCCGCTTTATCCATTCCTCCAGTTCTCCTCAAATAAGGTTAAAAAGTTGCTCGAATGTTCTCATACCAGCCTAAGTTTGTCGCCGCAAACCTTCGGCGACAGAGTGGCAGTAACACAGCCATAGAAGATTGTCAAGAAACTAAGTAACCGAGGCCAAAGTTTACCCATCCATTCAGTCTTTATCAGTTGCCTTCCAGTCAAACTGCCAGCTTGCTTTATATCCTACCTCAGTCCCAGGCTAATCAGAGAGTTTAGCAGGTTAACACTGTGATTTACAAAGCCTGAGTGAATCATATCATTTCAACATCGTCAGGGTGGAACATTGGAGCTAGATAATGCAGCGCTTGCTCATGAAAGTAGCTGTTAGCTGGGGAAGGAGGCCAAATGGTTTAAGAAGTGTCCTCTCAGGAGTAAGGATCCCTTAGCATTAGCTGAATCTAACCCCAAGACCAATCAATAACAAGGACTGTAATGCCTATGAACTTCTGACTGAGTTTTGTAGATTCTTAGATCTGTATCTGAAATGAAATTCTAGTAGAAGGCTTTTCTGGAGACATTTAATAAACAGAACAAAATTGTTCTTTTGTGTCTTCCATGTTTTTAAAAGTGACATAAAATAGAGCAACTAGGAAGCATAAAAGAAATAAAGCATGATGTACAGATGGATGGGTGTATGGATAGATAGATAAGGTGGTTTGTATTTAAATGGATTGTCAAATCAATTATTACAAGGAAGAACTTGCTAAATTTCCTGTGATTTTGCATACTCATGTTAAATGGGTGAATGAATCATCATTAGTCGGGGAGAGGAAAGTAATATTTCTGTTGTTCAAGTATGACAAATACGAGATATTAAAATGCTCATTTTCTACTGCTTACATTTTCACAGAGAGAAAGTGTAGTATTCTCATCACCAGGGTGGAGAATGAGTTTTACTGTGTTGTTGTGTGTCTCAATAAAGTTACATTTTAATTGTATATACCAGGAAATATACCAACACACACTTCACTGCTAAGATACGCATGTGGTAGGAGTAAGATATGCACATCACACATTCTTCTCTTTCCATATGAGATCTCATAATCTACTTGTAATAACAGCAGATCAAGAAAATAACTTTTGGATCCAAGACCTATGATATACCTCAGGAATACAGACAAGAGCAAAACCAGGGACATTAACAGAAATAAATAAAGCTTTCTTGCCTTAAGACACCTACAATTCTTAACCTGATCTTTTATTATATACTTAATATGTGAGAGTTAACTGTGAAAAATATAAATATCTTTGTTACTTAATTGAGTTTAAAACAAAACTTATCTGCTTTTTATTTCATTTTCTTTCTGAGACAGTATCAATTTTGGATGACATGAATTTTTCATTTTCTTAACCTGAACTCTGAATGTTGTATAAACTTGTTCCTCAGATAAAGAGGGGATACAAGGAACAGGGGAGGGAACAGGACCCACACCCAGTGGAATAAATGGGCTTTCAAAGCTGGGAAAGGCTTTGTCTTTGCTTGTGATTACTTTATCTCATTGTTTACAAACCCCAGATGTCTTAGAAAGACCTCACTTGTTGCCACATATTTTCTTTCCTGATGAATCATTCCACCCATTTTTAAACCAAAAAAATGCCAGTTTTCTTTTATTCTAAGGTCACCTTTCAGTAACTTGGTTTAATGTGCTACTGTAGTTCAGAGGAAAGCTGTTGGGAACTTGAGAATCTACTGAATACATATTTTTAAAAAAAGAAAGGGAAAAAAGTTGCACTGACTCAATATTAACAACTTGAGAACTCAGTGTCTCTCACATCTCTTTCCCTTTCTACAGCACAAACTGTTAATGGAGCCGTTTTGGAGACACTGACAAAAGCTCCAAGGTTTACAGCAGCTGGTATGTTTGGAGACAGTACCCTGGTACCATCTGTGCCTCTCCAGTTCCAGCCAAATTAGCCTCCTGCCCAGTTGCAGAGTGGAAAAGAGGAGCTGAGAGTGACAGGGAGCCCAGGCAGGTGGAGAGTGGGTCACTGAGGGCAGCAGCGGAGCCAGCTCTGAACCAAGGGTTTCGGCTTCACGGTGCCCCAGCTGCTCTGATGGACAGCTAATCTCTTCAAATGACCTGATGGTTAGCTCACACAAAGACCTGCACCCTCAGAGTATGCTTTGTCTGCAAATATAACAGCAAACAAAGAGATCAAGGGACTGTCTGCTGGCCCATAGGTTGGTGGCGTGGCACAGTTGACCTACTGAGATGATGTTCTCTCTCTTCCCTGCATCCCACCTAGGGAACATCCCTAAGCCTGTCACCCGGTCACACCTGAGCATTGTCTGTGAGAGGGCTGCTCAATACAGATCAAAACTGCCAGGGAGTGTGCTAACAATTAAACAGTACAGGCAATCAAGCCCAGCACTTAGCCCTGTATCTCTACACCTTTTGTGCCCACACATAGCCCATAGCCAGTTTTATTTGGAGATAAAGAGAAACAATCTGAGCAAAACCTTGGTGAGATTAAACATTTTATTGGTGAGAAAATTTGTCAAAGAGGTTGTTGCTTTACCCAAAATCTTCAAGTGATACTTCAGCAGCAATGTGAGGAGAGCCTCCGCTTCTCACCAGTAGCACTCTGAGCCAGCCAAGCACTTCAGTGTGTGTCTGTAACTGTAAGCATGTGGAGTCTTGAGATGCTTCATGGAGCTAGAAATATGCTTAAAGCTGAACTGATGAATAAGTATTATCTGCAAAAGGGCCAACTTCTTTTACCACTGTTCTGGTGTTTGCTTTTCCTTCCTTCCTCCTCTTGTAAACTGGGATGTCTTGCTTTTTCTGTAAGCTGTCTGTCACAGCTGTGGGATGTTTTCAGTGAGATCTTGTCTATTTGCAAGTCATATTGATTGCTACCGCTTACAAATCGTATAAAACATAAAGCCTAACTTTTCTTTCTATGGAGATGCTTTAATTCTCTGGGTTTGGCATATTTCTTATGTAACCTGTAATGTGTGATGGCAAATGCTAACAAGAAGATGACAGTTTGGTTTGAATGATAACTGTGATAAGCATTTTGATTTGAATAGAAAAGTAGTTCACCTGCCGTCCTGACTTCCCATAAACATGCAGACATAGAGTGAAAAGAGCGGACCTGCAATATAAGTTCATAACAGATTTATCCCTTCAGCAATGTCTTATAGACAAGGAGGTCTACAAATGTCTGCATTGCCCATTGACTTCTGCTTGATCTTCCCTTTCCAGTGAGATTCCAAAATGAATTGATGATCACAGGTCTGGGAACAGTAGCTCTCATCCCATAAAAGCTTATTATTTCTGTTGTGGTAAACCAAACAGACTTATTAGAACTTGGAGCAGAACTAGTAGTAGTTCTTGTTTCAAAGAGCTTCAGTTTATGATATGAGGCAAGAATGAAAGAAAGAGTGGAAAAAGAGGAAGTGGAAGGGAAGACAATAATAATGGTATAATCCAACTAGTAATGTTGATAAAACTGCAGGGGATGCTTACAAGACTTGTACATTGATTTGACTTGGCTTTACATGAGACCTGGTGCATGCATTTGGTTTCTCTAAATTCTTTCTTATCTTTTTCTTAATAATAATCTATTTAGACCACTATCACATAAACTGGTAATTGTAAGTTCATTTCTGTTAGCATCATTGCTATTTGGGTGACTCCCAACTTGTGGTGAGTTTGGCGGCTACACTGTAGGTAGTTAATGAAGTCATGTTTGAGGGCAAATAACGACTTGTGGTAGACATGTAATGGCTTCCTTGCTCTCTGAGGAAGCAACTTAAGGCTTTGGGGGTCCTAAGCTCACTTGAGCTCCCATGGTTTTAGGGCTAGGATCATAGCTAATACTTAATGGGTCAACAGATCAACACTTTCTGTAGTCATGAGATGATCCTTTCACTTAGTTAAATCAACAAAGCTCAGTACACTGGGCCAAGGAGTTTAAAAATAACGTCTACTTACTTGCATTGAAAAAGTAAAAGCATGACCATCCATACAGTGTTTTCAACACAGCTTTCCAAGCTAGACCTATTTTTTCCAGGTATAAGAGATTAAGTTTTATAATTGCACATGATGTTTTAGAAGATTAACAAAAACAGACACTAGTAAAAAGTCCTACTGATAAGGGGGTGTCCTTTGAGACTGATGTATATGTCTCTCAATACACAGAAGATTTCTTGTCTGTGATAACAGGGACTGAAGATTAGTAGGAGGGCAATTTAGGGCCGTAGATGCTAGAAATATGATGGTGAAATAAAATGGCAATGACACAAAAGGGTGTAGGTACAAATTATGAATGTGTCTACAGCTACTTGGACAGAGTAACTGAGATTCCTGTAGCTTTTAATTACTTCTACGATTTGCAGCAGGGAAAAGTGTATGTGTGCTTGTGTGTGCATGTGGTTTGGGGGAGCAGCTGAATAACAGACTGAGAAATGCAGTCATTAATAGAAAAATATTAGAGAACTGCTGGAAAACCTGTAGGAAGCAAGGAGAGTACCAGCTTTGTTTATATTCATGGGATGAGAAACTGTAAAATATTCATGTTAACAGAGTGATTAAAGTAAAAAAAGACACAAACAAAGGGAGCGGAGGCAGTTTTTGCTCCTCTTACTGTGTTGCTTTGTTTAAGGAAAACTCAGAACAAGTTCCTCTCTGCTGAAGTAAACTCTGAAGACTCCCCACTGAGCCAAAAGAGGGGGTTTTACAGTCCCATTCACTTTTCTTCTGCTTTCCCAGCATTGTGTCAACCTTTGCACTGTGTCACACATCCGCCGTGCAAGGCACAATACAGCTGCAGTGCTCGGATCGGAGTCAGGAGAGAAGAATCAAGTAGTTTTCCTCAAAAACCCATGGCCTGGATTTGTGCTGCTGCACATCTCCTGTTTGGCTCTGCTATCCAGATGCTCTTTGCTGCTAATGCCTGAAGGTGGAATTTATTTTGTTTGAAAGTTCTTACATTTTAAATGAGAATCTGGTATGGTAATTTGCTGTTCCAAAAATGAATACATTCAGAGAATCACAGCAGGCTAAAGGAAGAGGGATCACAGACCAGGGACAGAATGAGGCAATTTATGTTTAAAGTCTAATACATTTTCTTCATATTTATATGCAATTTCAGTAGTGATTCTCTGAGCCAATTTTGCTAACTCCTGTCAATAAAAAATAACAGAAGGAGGAAGAAATTAATAGATATAATACAAACAAATGCTGCGGTTTAAGATTTGTTTTTCACAGGTGAAACAAGTTTGGAATACTGCCAGAAAAATCACATTACTTTTCTGAATATTTTATTATTTAAGAACCCATTACACAATTACTTAGCATAAATAAAAATAAATACTAATTATATATGAGCCTAATTGTAGATAATTTTCCAAATGATGCAAAAAAAGACACTATCCTGTATTGCTCTCCAGAGAGAATGTAACACTCTATGAGTCAAAATCACTGTAAAAGTTGAAAAAAAGAATAAATAAAAATCCACAAGCTTTCTCCCTACGTGATTTGCAGGTCAGACAACATGGGTCCTGCCTGAAATATATTTTTATTCAAAAGTAATTGTAATGAAAAATGTCATATAAAAAAAGAAAATTATTTTTCAATACAGAACCCAGGAGCAGGGAGCATCTTTAAATTAAGGCTCGTATGTTTACTGAAATCTGGATATGTTTATATGTACACTGAAATCTGGATATGTTTATTAAAATATTTATTGAAAAAATAAATATAATAATTTAAAAAGTTAAAATTTTGAACAATTGCTAATAAATAAACATATCTGCAGTAGGAAAAAAATGACATCTTGAAATTTTCAGAGTAATAATAACTTTACCCTCTCAAGATACTAAGTCGTCATCAAAATAGTCAGTAACCATAGTAGCTTGATGAAAAATATGCTATCTGAAGAAATTCTGTTATCTTGCAGACAGTTTACTGATGAAAAATTCTCCAAAGAAAAGCAATTGGAATGAATCAAGCAAAGTTAAAAGGAGTCAATTATCAAAAATCAAAACAATATAGCAAAATTGTTAACATATGCTTTCAAATTTATCTTTTCATTCCTCTTCCATCTCTTGTGACAGGAACATGAGGAACAAGTAATGACATCTACATTTAAGACAACAAATTCTACTGTAAGCCTTATGTAACCCATTGGGACCAAGATTTGCTATGGTGAGTATCACCTTGTTCAGCCAACTCTGCCGCAAACACCTGTATCCTCCTGTTTCCATTTTCCTTTCTTACTGTCTCTCCAAATTTTGCAAAGCGCTCTGAACAGAAAGATTCAAGAGGCAGTTTGAGTCCAGGCAGGTGTTATCCTTCAGCAGAAGGGAAAACAGGACTCGGTCATGCCAGGGATGGATCCCCTTGTACTGCTTGGCCAGGTGTGAGGTGTGGGGTGGATGTGCTGCCTAAGCTGCCCTCTCCTCCTGGCCCCGGACCTTGGTCCTGACTCCCAGGTTTCCTCCTGGGGGCGGACAGGGGTCCTGGCATGTGGTCAGGGTGCAGGCAGCATGTTCTCTGGTCTCACAGTTCTACCACAGCCAATGACTTTCACATCATCTGCCTTAATTCCTAAAATGGACTTGGGATTGACTGTGAGCAGTTCAGTGAAGATGTTTGATCTATAAATAGCAACAGTCAGCTAAACATGCAGAGCATTAGGATTTACAAAGCACAGAAAAGAGGAAGGACCACCTTCACCAAGCTCAGGAGCGATGCATCCCAACAAAGAGGAAGTCAGGCAAAAATGCCAGGAGGCCTGCATGGATGAACAAGGAGATCCTGGACAATCTCAATCACAAGAAGGAAACCTACAGAAGCTGGAAGCAAGGACAGGTAGCCTGGGAGGAATACAGAGAAATTGTCTGAGCAGCCAGGGATCAGGTTATGAAAGCCGAAGCTAAGATAGAGTTAAACCTGGCTAGGGACGTCAAGGCACAACAAGAAAAGTTTCTACAGGTGTGTCAGTGAAAAAAGGAAGACTAGGGAAAGTGTGGGCCTTCTCTGGAAGGAAATGTGTGACCTGGTTACCTGGGATACTGACAAGGCTGAGCTACTCTGACTTTTGTCTCAGTCTTCACTGGAAAGTGCTCTAGCTACACCACCCAAGTTGCAGAAGGCAAAGGCAAGGACTGGGAGAATGAAGAACCACCTACTGTAGAAGATCAAATGAAGTTGTCAAGTTACTATCCATCATATTTGAGAAGTCGTGGTGCACCAGTGAAGTTCCTACTGACTGGAAAAGGGGAAATATAACCTCCTTTTTTAAAAACTGTAAAAGGAAGACCCAGGGAACTACAAGCTAGTCAACCTAACCTCTGTGCCCAGCAAGATCATGGAGCAGATCCTCCTGGCAACTATTCGAAGGCACATGGAATATAAGGAGGCAACTGGTAACAGCCAACATGGCTTCACCAAGAGTAAATCATGCCTGACAAATTTAGTGGCCTTTCATGATTGGATTACAATGTTGGTAGATAAGAGAAGAACAACTGACATCATCTACCTGGATTTGTGCAAAGCATTTGACCCTGTCCCACATGACATCCTGGTCTCTAAATTGGAGAAACATGGATTTGACCAATGGACCAATCTGTGGATAAAGAACTGTCTGGACAGTTGCACTCAGAGAAGTGCAGCTGAGGGATAATGTCCAAGAGGAGATCAGTGAAAAGTGGCATTCCTCAGGGGTCGGTATTGGGATCAAGGCCGTTTAACATCTTTGTTGGCAACATGGACAGTAGGATTGAGTTTGCAGGTGACACCAAGCTGTGTGGTGGTCAACACTCTGGAGGGAAGTGATGCCATCCAGGGCGACCTGGACAGGCCTGACAGGTGGGCCCGTGCAAACCTCTTGAAGTTCACCAAGGCCAAGTGTAAGGTCCTGCACATGGGTCAGGGCAATCCCATGCACAAATACAGGCTGGGCAGAGAATGGATTGAGAGCAGCCCTGAGGAGAGGGACTTGGGTGTGTTGGTGGATGACAAGCTCAACATGAGCCGGCAACATGCGTTTGCAGTCCAGAAAGCCAGCTGCATCCTCAGCTGCATCAAAAGAAATGGGCCCAGCAGAGTGAGGGAGGTGCCCCTCTGCCCATCTACTCTGCTCTCATGAGACCCCACCTGGAGTACTGCATCCAGCTCTGGGGCCCCCAACATAAGAAGGACATGGACCTGTTGGAGTGAGTCCAGAGGAAGGACACAGAGATGATCAGAGGGCTGAAGCACCTCTGCTATGAGAACAGGCTGAGAGAGTTGGGGTTGTTCAGCCTAGAGAAGAGAAGTCTCCAGAGAAACCTTATAGCAGCCTTTCAGTACTTAAAGGGGCCTACAGGAAATATGGGGAGACACTCCTTATCAGGGAGTGTAAAAATAGGATGAGATGTAATGATTTTAAACTGAAAAAGGTATATATAGATTAGCTATTAGGAATACATTCTTTACTGTGAGGGTGGTGAGACACTGGAATACATTGCCTAGGGAAGTTGTGGATGCCCCATCCCTGGAAGTGTTCAAGGCCAGGTTTGATGGGGTTTTGAGCAATCTGGTCTAGTGGAAGGTGTCCCTGCCCATGGCAGGGAGGGTTGGAACCAGATGATCTCTAAGGTCCCTTCCAACCCAAACTATTCTAGGGTTCTATGAAAAACAGTGGGGAAAAAAAATGATGCTGCTACATTGAGATGTGGTGCTACTTTGCTTGGACTTGACCAGCAAAACGCTGGTGTCCTCAATCCAGAAATACTATTGCAGCTGTAAACAAGCGTTAAGTGCATGATCAGTGTTAAGGTATAGAAAAATTAACATGCAAAAATTTGAAGATCAGGACTCTCTGAGAAGAAATAAAAAGATAAAGCCTGGTGAGAGCAGACAGAGGCTGAGGCAGCAGAGAGCAGAAAGGCAGTCAGAATTTTCCTTTCCTTAACACGTACAGTGGAATGTGTCCTTGTGCTGAGCAGGGAAACATTCATAGTCAATAAATAGTGAGCCATGCGTGGATGCTCTTGCTACCTTTTTGTGTAATGAAGTACTATGAAATACCTTTTCTCAAATTAAAAAGCGTGCTGCTTTCTGGTTGTCTTATCACACTTTTTAAAACAGCTTTCCTTCCACACTGAAGTCACTGTCTAGTATGTTTCTGTTTTCTGGAGACTATAGGCAGGAGAGGAGCTCCTCATGCCAAAATTCGCATGCACTTATATTGCATAAGTCAACAAAAAGTTGGGGGCTTAGGAGTTCTTTTGTGGTGTTTTTGGTTTTTTGTGGGTTGGGACCTCACTGGGCTTTTTTCTTACATGTATTAATTTGACTGATTCTTGAGCTCATGAAAACTGTTTTATTCACAACGTCCTATAGGAAGGGACTCCATGGAACCTGTAGATGTGTTGTGGAGAGACGCCTAGGTCATCCGGTTTGAGCCAACCACTTTGTCGCTTGGTGTGTGGCACTCACAGGTACTCATCAGCTCAGCTATTTCTTCACCAGACTTCATGGAATTCTTGCACATTTATACTTATTTGGTCTTGTGCCAGCACTGTCATTTGCCTTAAATTGTTTTTTTTCCCTCATCGTGTTTCACCCACTTTGACTGATGGGAAGATTTCATTTAGTGAAGCCATATTGGTTTAGACTTTGATTGTAACATGGGTATTCCATTTGCCTGATAAATTACCTCCTCTTTGCACCCATTCCACTTTCAATTTATCCTGCTGGAACTTGAATGACTAAAACTGTGTACAATATTTAGATGAAGACCTCCCCACAGTACTGCACAGTGCAGTCATACTTTCTTACCTCTGCTGGAAAAGCCCTCTCCAGTTTTCATTCTAGGATTGCCTTTGCTTCTTTCCCAGTACTATTTTATAGCCATCATGTAGCTGACGTGCACCTGGTTTCTCTTCTTCCCCTGTTTACTGCTGATGACATCCCAGAGCCTTTGTAGGCCTTCAGTGCATGACCTCGTCTACCATTAATGCTAATTTCCATCCCACTTGTTATCCAGATCACCCAAATTTTCCTGCATGGTATTCCCATCTATCAATTATTGAAAATGCTTCCCAGCTTTGGAGCAGCATCTGAAAGGCTTAACTGCACATCCTTTAAAAAGTAGCTCCTTCACAAAGCTAAGCCTTTAACCTCTCCCTGCCCCCCTCCGCCCCCCTAAAGCCTCTCTTCTGGAAGGCATTTTGCCATAGCAGCTCAATTTGAAGCAAAGCAATAGAGGTAAGCTTCCTTGAGGGAAGCGCATTGCACACTTAGGATTACAGAAATGAAAGTGTTGGAAGGAAATGTGGTCTATTCAGCACAGCAAGCCACATGTCAGGCTCCTATGAGGCTGAGCTATATTAAGGAACAAATGTCAAGACATATTATGCTTCTGACAGGCACAGTGCCTCTCATGGGCATGGGGAGGAACAGAGTGCTGGAACAGGCTTGGAACACCTATGAGGGGAAGGGGCAAATGGTCTTCCTGGTTCCCTGGTGAAGGAGACAGGCTTCTTATAACCTGCCCACAAAGGTCAGAAATGGGACCAGGGAGTGCTGGAAACACAGCTACTGTGCTCCTTTGCCAGATTTCTCTCTTTTGCAGGGATGCGAGTACGTCCAGACTACATGGGGACTTCACTGGATGTGCAAAGGTTGCTTGAAGTACACATACATACTCAGACACCCACAACTAGACATTAATTAGGGTAATACTAGCTGACTGAATGCTGTCAATAAAAATTCCCTTATCTTACATCTTCCGTTAAAAAAGATACTTTAATAAAAATCCTTCTGGAAAATGAAAATTGTTTTTCTGTGTATCATCACTACCAACGTAAGATGACTGAATAGTACCTGGGAAATGACTAAAGGCAAATAACTTCAAAATAGGTAAAATTTAACTCAGAAGTCTATATTGTGATTAGTGGGTTATAACTAGCAGG
The DNA here is from genome assembly GCA_013398295.1 of Chionis minor. Taxonomy (NCBI): domain Eukaryota; kingdom Metazoa; phylum Chordata; class Aves; order Charadriiformes; family Chionidae; genus Chionis; species Chionis minor. Next base: position 156,782 of record VZSF01004682.1, on the reverse strand, counting down.
TTATAACTGTCCCTGTGCCCAGGTAAACCAGTCACTAGAGGGAAAAAAAGCTACCACAGGATAAAGCAAAATACTTTGCAAAAGGTTCAAAGGAGAATTTGCAAGGTGCTTCCTAAAGACCTGCCTTCCCATTCATGGGAGCTAAACGGGCCTTGTTAAAATAGAGCTAGTTTACATTCTCTGTTCACTATTATTTTGCATTTTAGGGTAAAATCCAGGTAGCATTAAGACACCGCTGTCAATTCTCTCTTACCAGGGAATAGTTTTCCTGAACAGTGGAAGAGCTGAGTGATGGAGTCACTTTAATTTAAGCTAAACAAGTCACCTAAGGACATATCCAGTATCAAATGCTATTCACCAAGGCAAAGTACAAAACCAGAATTTGTTCACTCTCAGTAATAGCTTTCTGTATTTGGTTGGTGGAGAGGTAAGTGAAATCTCACAAGAGCCTCCTGCTCCATCCAGGCAGACTTTCAATAAACCTTTGCAAATACTTTGCAGTTGAAGGTTTTCTTGCAAGTCTGGCATTCTGGTTACTGTTCCCCTTCTGTCTTCTAGCCTCCCAGAGTCCACCACACTAATTGGTTATGGCAGATACAACTATCTGTTAAATAATTGCTTATCATTTTAATTCAGAGTTCTATGTGTTTACCCTCTGCCATCCAGTCCAAGTCCCATTAAAATCAATTTTAAAAAATTTTTAAAAACTGTTAACTTCAGTGGAGTCTGGGTTAGCTATGTCCATGTTTTCACAGTTCGCTTCACTTTCTTTAGAGTTTGCCTGTTTCTTTTCATGCTCAGTTATTGTCTTTTTATTTTTGCTTTATTTTATATAGTATTGTCTAGCTTTGGTGCTACAAATTAGTTGCCAGTCTCTGCGGAGCTGCTCACCTAGTCTCTCCACCTACTTGCAGTCAGAGCAATGGATCACCTCAAATTTGAAATTGCTCCTGCGTTGGCTGCATGACAGTTTCTGTGCCAGAGACTGTGAAAAGATGTCAATATATGTTAAAACAGATGATCAGTAAAATCTGACAACAGGTTTCTCCTAACAGAGTCCCCCATTCCAATCTGTAGAACAAGCTGGGACTGTATTTTGCACTGTATTTTATAATGGCCCTCTTCCAAAGCTTCTTTCTCCAAAGGACAGATCATTAAAAGGTAGTGACAAAATTCAAAGCTTGCATTCCTAAAAGAGATGTGTAAAGGCTCATTTTTTTCAGGTTACAGAAATAGATACAACAGGTAGGAAATAATCCATAGAGAACTTCTGTGTTGCAACATATGTACTGGAGAGATCAACTACAAGAGTACAAAAATGTGAAACCCAGTCATTAGAATAGTGCTATTCAGAGCTGTGAAAATGATGGGAGAAAAGGGCTCTGCAAATATTCGTTTGTATTTAAAAATTAATTGTCTTCTTTATGTACATGCCTCTTTTCCAAAACACTCTACTTGCATGAAGATTCACAGGAAACAAATTTTCTCTTACATGCTCTGTGAGCGATGTTAGTTTTATAATATTGTTGTGAGGAGTCAGAGCTAATTTCATAGATTCCCATTTTAGTCTTAGCAACAGCCATACACATTTGCTGGCAAAGAATTTTTTATCCAGCAGTACTGCAAACTCAGGAAGGGACTTGAGACTCAAACTGGTTTTTTTTCTGATACTTACTGTTATCACCTCCAAGAGTGATACAGTTACTGGTAATACCTCTGCAGTGTGACAGTGTGCAAGGTAAGAAAAACTTCTGCACGCATTTTCTCAAATGTCTCCTAATACCGATGTTAATGTAACACGATTTTTGGTTTGTCAAGAAGGTACACAAGATGACTTGACGCCCTGGTTCTGGTAGGGATAGGGTTAATCTCTCTCCAGGAGACAGGTCTTCTTACCAAGTGATGCCATGCCCAGTACTTAGGCGGGAGCATCGGTTTGGAACTTGCAGCTTGTGAGCAGGTTGCGGCTTCCCAGTCCTGGTTGGTGCTCGGTGGGAAGGTAACCCTGTTTCTATTCTATATTCTTCCACCAGTGTTATTGGTTTTTTCCATTTTCGTTTGCTATTCTGTTAAACTGTTGGGTTTTTTTATCTCAACCCACAAGTTTTGCCTCTTTCTTCTGAGTCTCCCTCACTGCTGAGGGCTGAGTGTGCAGCTGCGTGGTTCTTTGTCACTGGCTAAAGTCAAACCATGACAACTGGCAATTGATTTACTTACTGATGGTAAGCCTTTGAAAAACTATTGGAATGGTGAAAAGTGTTCATACCTTGCAAATATTTGCCTTGCAAATTCTATTTCCTTCCATTACAGAATTAACTTGAATTCAATTCCACAGAGAACTGGACTAAAACAGAGCAGACATTTCTATTTTCTCTGCTTTGCCGTTTCACCCATCCAGTCCTAGGAATATGAAGTGAAAAACTGAAGCAGCTACGTTTGTAGGATTGGCCACTATTTTCAATAGGTCAGAGGCTCACCACGGAGAAGTTACTGCCAACTGACCGTAGAAGCAAATTTCCACATTTCTGTTCTGGAATAAGGCCTTTAGAATTAAGTGTGTGCCAAAAGGTGCTTTCAAGAAAACATCATGATGGCCCTCATCCAGTAGAGCATTTAAACACATGCTTAATCTTGAGTGGTTGAAAATTCCTACCTGAAGAGAAATATTTTCGTTCCTAAAGCTAAGCACATACCCACGTTTTTGTTATATGAAGTACCATACGAAGAGAATATCCAGTCCTGTGAAAACACAGATATGAAGCCATATCTTTGGACACAGTTTTGTTGTTAGTTATCCCTCTTTTTGTTTTGCTTTGTTTTTTTCCCTTTACAGTAGGCTGCTGTTCCACAGAATTTTGTGTCAACAAAAGCTAGATACACACATACAAAATGGACATCAGCACATAACATTCAGCCTGTATCTCCATGTGAATGTTGGCAAAAGAACAAGGTTAATTCACTAGAGCAGTAAATTCTCCCAAAACAGTTACCTTTGCTGATGGGAATTTTTAATACCAGTCCAAGATACCTACAGACATGGTACATTTAATACTTAAAATAGAAATACACAGATGAAAGGGGAGAAAGTGAATATGTTTTTATTTCCATTAGCCAGAAGATACAACTATCTAATAGGGGTTTTTTTACATATTTCAAACTAACTTTTCTAGGTCAATAGACACATTTTGTCTAGAAAGCTTGCATTAAAAAATGGAACAGGATAGTATTGCCAGCCACATTGCCTGTAAAAAAGGTTACAATGCATTTTTGTGACCTTCTGCCTCTTTGCCCTGGTATACAAGGTACAGTGACATGCAGGGTCTCAGATAACTCACAGAGAAGAGTTCAAAGCCAGAGTGTTTTCAACCTTTGGCAGCCATGCAAGAACACCCATGAGTGCCTCTCCTCTGGACTGGGAGGGACAACTGTTTTTAATGCAAAGTGTAAAGCATGTTTTAATATGCCCCATTGGTTTTAACACGGGGTTTGTTTTGAGTATTTTTTTTCATTGTTTTATGGTGGTTTAGTTTGTAGTGTATGCAGTGTGTTACATTAAAAAATTACTTTCTTGTGTCCCGGTAATATTATTTTAATAATTCTTACCATCATGAACACCATCTCTTTGAATCAACTGTTGGCCTCTCAGCTTCTGATGTGAGTAGTGATTTTCTCTTCTGGACAGGGATGCTGCTGTCTTAAAGAGGATCTTGTCCTGTTTGTTTTTTTAAATGTTAGTGTCTTGTCTTCCCCCATATGATGGAATGCCTGATGGCAGTCTCTCTCACAAAATAAGCAGAGACTGACCAACAGAACATGAACAGGATAGTTTTACTTCTCTTTTTCTCTGCATTATTCTTTTTATCACTTTTTTGTTAAACAGAAGTCATTCTCATTTTTGTTATTTCCCCACAGAATGGCTTTTCCCTTCCCACTCCCCTTCACACATGTTGTCTCTTCCCCTTAGCTCAGCAAAATTCCTTTTAAAATAAAATTAAGTAGGGCTCCTGTCCCTTTACATATTTCATATATTTTCAAAAAGATCTTCTTGTTTTCCTCCCTTTTTGACTCATGCTTCCAGCCTGTTGCAGAAGACAAACAGTCTCTTACACAGAACATCCTCTAAGCTGGTTTAATTTCTCTTAAATTTTGTTGCCATTATTGGAGCTTTGCATAGAGAATATAAAAGTACAAATGAACAGCTGCATTTTTGGTGCAGAGTCAGGTTTCTTGTGCTGAGTCTAGATTCTGTGATTTAGCAACATCGGAATGTTTCACATTTTTAATGTTTCACATTTTTAATGTTTCAGTGAGTAGGCAGAAGCCAGGCTGAGAGAAACATTCTGCCTCCTCTAGACCCTAACTGAAGTAGAAGACATCTATAGCATGAATAATATGTATATACCAACCACCTTTAAAGAGGAACAAGGAAAGCCACCAGTCACTTTTTCTAGTTTCAGTCCTTACTAAACCTATATAGCCCAGTTATCATGCCCTCTTGGCCCGATCTCCATTTAAAGAATTAAAATATCAGATGCATGATCTAAATATATAACAACTTTAATTACGAAATTACTTAAAAGTAATTTATCTGACTGAATGCAATAAGAAATCAATCTCCACTAAGTGAAAACAGCACATTACAAAGAAGATAGAAGTGTTTGCATACTGCAGTGGTACTAGTTCCGCTAAATGCATACCTATATCAGGTTAGTTGAATCAGCACAATTTTCTCACCTCAGACAGTTTCTGTTTCGAAATGCTCAAAGGATGGCCACCTTGAGTGGAAAACTATGCACTTAAGTTAGTCTGGATGTTGTTCAATCGTAGAGTCAGTCTGGCTTTAGGACTCCTTATACCACATCAAAAACATCATAACCACATGATACAAATCACTGTCTAGTGTCAGCTTACTCTGCTGGGTCAAACTTCTCCAAAGTATTTGTGATCGGCTTTGCAGTACTAGGGTTTGGAAATGTCTATACAAGTGAATTAAAAGAGCTAAGGACCATTTTCTGGCACTGAGGTCAAATAGCATAGAGCAGCATGTATCCATAATGTGAAACCCTCTTACCCACAAAAACACAGTGGTAAAATCCAACCACTTATTGGAATTGCTCTCAGCTACTACTCATTGCCAAGTTATGCCCAAGTTTTATTTAGGGAATGTTAGCAGGTGTGAGCCAAAACCATGCCTTGGGCTGTGGCAAGATTTTAGCAGTACAGAGGACTGAGTTTCAGTGCCCAGAAACATTATCTGAACGGCTTTGATCTGCTTCAGTATAAGTTATCGAAGAGTAGCCATCCAGTTCTGTCTGAGACGCACTGTGGTATTTCAAAGACGGATTGCCAGAAGTGGCACATCCTGCAAGCAAACCGTAAGCTTTTGGGCCAAAAAATAGAAGCTAAGAGGAATATAGTTCACTGCAGCCTTGAACATCCCCAGTGACAGTAGATAACTTTGTTTGGGGACCTGAGCTAAGACTTTTATGTTCATATCCAGTTACCATAGACCAGACATGGTATGACCTGCTTTACCATATCCATCACACATGAAAATTATATCAAGTCCACATTGTTTCATAAGATCTGTTTAACTCACCAGGAATGTAATCTACTCCCATCGAATAAAGAACAAGTCTGGGATTAAAATGTTTGGTGACATATGGATAGTGTCCATATCTGTTGTTACTGAGAGAAGAGTAATAATCTTCTGTTAAATTGCAGTGAAATATTTTGGACATTATGTTTTAACTTAAATCAGCAGTTTAAGTCCAAACCTGTGGAGGAACCACAGGCAGAGGACTACACAATAGCTTATCTTTCTTTGTAAATAAATGAGAAATTATTTTTCTTCATATTTGTGTTAGAATTCTTCACAAATCCCCACTCATCACTTCTGCTTTTGTGTTTCAGAAACGTATTTGGGGAAATCCACTAACTGACATGAGAAAAGGAAGAGAGAAAAAGTGGAATTTCCACAAGCTGCTATTCAAACCATGACTTTTTTGAAGGAAAAAAACTAAAATATTTTAAAGTGAAGCATCAGCCTCAAAGATTTTTGCACTTCCAATTTGCTTTTGAGAAATTAAATGAGTAGAGAAGATAAAGGCGGAGGGTGGGAGGGAGCTGCTATGAGCATGTTAACTAAGCTATATTGCATAGAACAGTTTCACTCACTGATCTCTGCTGCTGAGCCAGTTTTTCAACAGTTACTTGCCTGAATATCTTTTGCCCTTAAAACGGTAATCCAGAATATGTTTTACCTTAAGTAGTGACTTCTGGTTATGTACAGCTTGAGAATTCAGTTTGACATCGAAATTCTTTAGGATCAAGAAACAGCAATACCTCCCAAAGCCTGTTTTGCATGGGAAAGGTGGATTTCTTCTGCTCCCATTATTCTTCACCTCTATACTGAAATAACCTTCGCTGGAACTGACAAAGGAAATACTTACACCTAGGAGAAGATTAAGAAGAATGGGTTGCTAATGTCTGGAACATCTATTCAGTGGAGCATGCCTGCAAAAAAAGCAGGCTACCACCTGGAATTTTTTGATTTTATTATAATGCGAAGGTAGGGAGATAGAATTAAGCAACAGGTCCTAGGGGAAGAAGAAGAGTTTGAATCGTATGATGAAGCTAGTCAGGAGTATTTGATAAAGGGTGCAAAAGGGTGGGCTAGAAGGAAAAAATTTCTCCCCAGTCATTAATAAGAGGCTGCAGAAGGACTAGAAGAGAGGGGTCATGAGGAGGGAGAGAATTCAGAATCTAGAGAAACCCAGTGCAGGAAGACAAACATTGAACAGCTAACGAGACTTTCCTTAAGTTCAAAGACAACCTGAGAGTGATCAGGAAAATTACTCAGGGAAATATGGGAAGGTCTTATGGTTTGACTACATTTACATAGCTTTTGTGTTAAAAAAAAATAAAAATTATTTTTGAAATTTTATAAAATGCACACATCTGTTTATTTCAACTGCTTTGCAGACCAAAAGACTTCTTGAGCAGCATGAAGCCATTGGAGAGGGTGAGCTCAGGTTATGTGAGGAAGCCTAGGTCGTGGGAGCCCTGGGCCCTGTGCTTTTATAGCACTGTGCGATCACCTTTCCACGAAGGGTTAACAGACTGGAGTGAACTTGTACCCAGAACAACAAAGTCGCAATCAGACAAACAAGAGCAAAAAGAGTGTATGTTGGTACCTATTCACAGAACTGGTATGAAAGCTTAACAACGTATCAGTATGAGGAGGATAAATATTTAAATAAAGTGGTTAAATTTGAGAAATAAACCTGCAGTGTGAATCATCCTTCCTTAATAATGGAACTTTGTTATTCACAGCACCGTTCTTTATAATTTCAGCCTTTCTTTCAACTCTTTCTTTTCTCTTTTCACCTGGATTCTGCGTAAGTGGGCCTGAAGTTTTCAAAAGCATTTATCAATGAATCTGAACCTAATCCTACCCTGGCTTTGATTTAGGAGCCTGAACTCATTCATTGAGAGTTTATTCATTTATTTATAAATACAATAGTTAACCTGAGCTTTGTAAAACAACTGACTTAGGAAAATTATCTACACTGATACTTTTCAACAACTGATACATCATTCTGAATGTCATAGATATTATTACTGTTAGTCATCTGAAAGTGAAACGTGATGAAGTTGTTTTTTTGTAGTACTGGTCTTGTAATACAACATTCGGTTGGAAACCCGTGATAATAAAGTCACAGTATTACTTCAAACAGAGAATATATCATCGTGTTCATTAGCAACATTTTTTCCCTAGTATGGAATTTTTTTAAAGTCTATTAGATATTTATTTAGAAAATAATTCATTAAAAACCCGTGATATGGTTATGGAAAAAGCAAATCCTTAGAAACAAGAATAGCAAGACCACCTGCATATCACCAGTTCAATGTTTCACTGCATTGTGATGGTTTCTAAGCTAAGTAGAACAGCAATAGTGACATCACAGAGCAAAGAGAAAGGGGGATCTTTTAACTTCCTCCTAAACTTTTGTACTTTGTATCACTTGTCACTTTAGAGATTTCTGTTTTGTTTTCTTCCACAGCCAGGCTTGATTTGAACTTACATTCTTCCTGCAGTCAATAATAGGAACACTTACACTGGCCCGTCCTATAGGCTATTTGATGACTGGGAACACCATTTTACATGACACTACCTAATTTGCTGCTTCAGTCTATCTTTGTGGGCAAAAACACAACCTCCAAAACAGCAATTTGCTGTTCTGCAAACAACTGGTCTTGATATTTCATATCTCCATTGACTTAGATGACAAACACTTTTTTGAACCAACAGACAAGTACACGTAACCTGTAATTAAGCATTGATTTCACATGACATCAACCCCTTGTAGGCCCAATCCTGTTTACGCTGTTTATATGCAAACCCTCTTCTGAGACTGTGACCAGTCATGAGGAAGCATGTGGCTGCTAAACCTGTTCTTTTCTGTCTCCCGTTTCTGTTGTTCACACCAAGTATGATCAGGCCAGCATTCACCACTCATTACCTGCACATCTACTATGGATGTGGAAAAAAACCTGGAGTGAAAACTGGAGTCATAAAACCCGGGCACTAACTAGAGACTGAGTTAACTCTGCCTGAGTTAAAACAAACCCCTTCCTTTGAGAGGCTGCCATCAGATACCTTTCTGAAGAGTGAGTCTGTGTCGTTATTCCTGCAGACATCGTGAATATGTACTGATCCTCTTCTGCTGCAGCTTTTGTTTCCAGGCCCTTCGTTTTCAATGGTTGCCATAGAATCTAGCCATTATCATATGAAAAGCCTCACACAAAACCCCCCCAAAGCCTGTTGCTAAAGCCATGAACACTTTTCAATTTTCATGCAAAGGGAAAAAAAACTCTCGAAGTGAAACGGTCGCTGAGGGAGAGGCCGTCTTTAGCTCTCCTACCGTCTTTATCCTTAGAGACGACTTGATTGTTTCTCTTTTAACTGCATAAACTTCTTACTGGATCTTCCTCCTGACTGCCATAACAATTATAGGCTATCTATCAACCAAAGTGATTTTAATTGCCTCATAATTCAAGGGATAGCCATGTATTTTTCTTGTCTAATTTGTTATGCAGACTTCTGTTTTAGCATGCATTCGAGTTTTTGTTGAAGATTTCTGTGCCCCATTCCCAGAGCCTGCCTTCAAAAAAAGAGGTGAAAAGCTACTAAATATTGAAGAAGAAACACATACTTCTTGGCATATACACTTCTTATTCTTACAGGACTGATAATTTGGTATAAATAGAGGAAGTGGCTATTATTACAGCTCAGACCCCCTGAAAAGGGCAATTTTTTCCATACAGCCATTTTAAAAATGAAGCCCAACCCCATGTACACAGGCATTATCTTATGCTGGAGAAATCATATTCCAATTAGTAGAGCTACAAGAGTAACTCCTGCCGTTTCATTGTTTACTTCAGCATAGGAGAGGTAAAGAAAAGAAGTTTTTGAATCTCAGGGTTTTGATATAAAACAGAAGCTTTGTTGTCAAAGACCAGCCACAAAGTATGCAATATTTATAAGAATAGCTCCAAAACATAATAAAGTAACATAATATAGCCACGTGGCTGCATCATGTAAATGAGTGAATTTCTAATCCCTTGAAGCCTACTAACTTCAGGAAGGTCAGGATTTTTCATAAGGCATCTGGAATAGTTCCCCATGTCCCTGCAACTTGTCTGAGCATATACAATAGTGTCATGTGTATACAGCATGAATGTGAGACACTCCCCTTCTCACAGCTGTTGTAAGAAAACTTTTGCACCCCATTCCCTACTTTCTTCCCAGGAAACTATGATAAAAATTTGGCATAAGGAAAAATTGTTAAGAAAATTTTCACTTTTCTGACCAAAATACTCTGATGAACAGCTGCTTAATAACATATAGACATCTCACATTCAATATATATTTAACCTCCCTGGAATCATCTTCAGAGAGGCACCCAGAATATATAATCTTTTTCTTAAATTTTATTAAATCCCCATTCCTTCTAGTGCAGCCATATTTTATATCACACTTCTTTTGCACTGCTTTGGATAATTCCATTGGTATAAAACAACAAACCAATAAACTTTGTTTTCTGGCTAAAAATGGAGAGGAAAGTTACGTTACATTATAGTTATATACACATCAGGATTTTGTAGCTTCTGATTATTATTGGTTGGTAGAATAATTGTGCGGGTTTATCTCTTCTTTTCCACAGATACCTTTAATGTCTTGTCTGTTTTTTACTCTTTGAGCAGTAACATCTTGGCCTATTTGCAATCTCCAGCACCCAGAGTGAGAAGCTCTTTACAACCTCCAACTGCCATTGACTGTGCCTGCAGTAGTATACAGTTGGAGACAAAATGTCTTATAAGAAACATAAAATGACACTGTGAAAGCCAGGAACCACAAACAGAAATTATTTGAACAGATGAAACTTTATACTGAAGTTGATTATCTTAGGGAGTGTTCCGGCACTTGGCTTTTTATTTCTCTTTAAAATCCATATTCAGATTAACAGAAATCATTTCTGCATCTGAGTTTAAACTGTCCAAGGCCTTGTATAAAATACAAAACAAGAAAAAAAATTAATCCTGTCAGAGACGCAATGATAATATTAAATTTCAAATTTTGTTTACAACCTCTATTTCCTTCAGCATCACTAGTTCTCATATGGCTTTTAGTAGGGTGCTTTAGGCTGCTGTCATGATTTGGACCAGACTGGCCACTGAGGTAAACGACAGATGCTCTACCCCACCTCTCTTCAAGGAGAGGAGTGAGACAGAGAATGAGACTTAGGAGTTTAGAAGGAACTAAAAACTACTTTAATGAAAATATTAATAACAAAATAAAAATAAAATAATTAAATACATACAAAATTAATATCAAGTTCCCAGGATGATGATCACATCACTGTCAGGCACTGGGAAAGTCCCAGACGGGACTCGGCATTGAACAGTAGCTGGATTCTGGATCTGGATTCAGGAATGCATGGGTCAGGATCAAAGGCAGACGATCAGAGTCCTCCTTGGATGGGGGCCACTGAAGAAAAAGAGGACTGATCCTTTGATCCCTCAGCTTTTACACTGAGCAGATGGGATGGAATACCCTGTTGGTCAGTTTTGGTCACCTGTCCTGTCCGCTCCTCCCCACAGGTGTGACTCCTCTACGCTTCTCCACTTCGGGCCCCCCAACAGGGCAAATAACAAAGTTGGCTGTCCTTGGTTGTTGTAGTAATAACTATAAGCAAGAGCCTCTCTGCATACCATGCCTTGGCATCAACTATAAACATGAGTCATCACTCTGTTTCTGCACAATATACCGTTAATTTCAGTAGTTCGAAGGGGCCTAGCTAAAAAGCAAAACTTCTGAACAGAAAATTGGTTCAGTTTTACCTCAAACAAGGAGAGCTGCCTTTTCAGACTGCCATGTATAGTCACCTCATCAGTGGGAGATGTTTTGTAGTTAAATTACTGAGATGCCTGGTAAAAGATCTGAGAGCGGAGGTGACCAGACTATACAGTGCAAGGGAAGACGAGCAGGAAATCAACAGGATCTTTGCTGAAACCTTGCAAGGTCAAGGTGCTGGATCTTGCATTGTACAGAAAAAGGGACATCCAGGCTTGAGGGGGTGGAGATTTGGGACTCCATGACAGTGAATTTTGGAAGCTTATGTTTCTAACAAGAGGAAGGAGGCTCTTTCTCCACTTGCAGGTGCAGAGTTGCAGAAGAGGTGTATGGCACTGATTGTAGGTGAGAAGGAACAAGTTCTGTTGAACTTCCGTAGTTGGAAGAGAAGTGGAGGAATGAGAGGCAGAAAGGAAGCACCTGAGGAACAGCATCTTGCTCTTCCCCTGAGAAAGCAGTGCAACTTGGAGTCCTTGTCAAGTGCACATTCGCAAACACAGGGAGTACAGGAAACAATCAGGAAGAATTAGAAGTCAAGGCCCAAATGTATAACTGAGTCACAGATGTGTAACCTCACTGGGATCACAGAGATATGGTGGAATAGCTCACATGACTGGAGTGCTGCAATGACTGGATACATGTCTTTAAGAAGGACAAGTAGGTGAAATAAAGAGAGAAGGGTTCACTACTCAAAGGAACAGCTAGCCCTGTATGGAGATTTGCTATGGAATGGCTGAGGGGCAGATGGCGAGCTTATGAGTTGGGATCAAAGGCAAGGTCAAGAAGTTGATAGGAGGGTGGGCATCTGCTATAGACTGCTCAGTCGAGCAAGAAAATGGGAAAAGTCTTCTTTAAGCCACTGGAGGAAGCCTTATGACTGCATGTGTTAGTTCTCATGGAAGACAGTTGAAATTAGCCCTGCTTTGAACAGGGTCTAGTTCAGATGGCCTTCTGAGATCCATGCAAACTTAAATTATTTTATGATTTTTTTCTTATCAAGTGGAAAACAGAAATATCCTTTTATATTCCTTTCTGTGCTAAGAACTTTAAAAGATGACTGATCAGCAACCAAACATCATTAAACTGCAGTCATCTCTAGAGACCAGACCTCTAACCTCAGGATAATTACCATGGAGCACATACCGGAACACTGTAAATGAGACCAGACTATTTGGAGCATGGCACATCTTCGCCTTTAGAAGGCATGCCTAGCTCGCTTCAAACTGCAACCATCAATACTATTATTTGGAGCTTGTCTTAGATGCTCTGTGTGTATGAGCACTGTTACACTGTTAACCACTGTTACACCTAAAGTGGGACAGAAGTTTCTTACCTGAACTTTAAGAATAATTTTTGAAAACTGAACTTCTTGGCCTCTTGTGTCACATAAAACATATTTTCTGATGTTAAATAAAATGGGATGGATCTACATTAGCATGTTAGTGCATTTTTTAAAGGAATCTTCTTGTGAATTCTTAGTTACAATGAATAGTTTTGTTTGTATCAGAGAGCAGTCTCAGCATCCAAATTAGATTTGGTTTTCAATGAAGCTAGGACAAAGTGCTCTTCAGGATTTCCTCTCCTGTTTACTAAATCATAATTAAAATTGATCTATAGGACTAGACAAGACCTAATTCAAAGTAACCTCCACTTCAAAAATACATGGTACAGGCACTGGGTGCTTAGATTTCTGTTCATTCTACACACCCATTTTCACAGGGCTTCACGTTTTTTAATGTGGACATAAGCATTAATAAAACCCAAATGTCTACTTATTAGTTGACAACTTCATGCACTTTCAAGCACTACAATTTTGTATGCTTGAGATTAAAAGGTCTAAAGATGGTCTGATGGGGACAAATGCCTATATTGGTTAATATTATGACAAAGTGTTGGCATCTTTCACTGTAGGCATATGAAAACAATTTGTATGATTGTGTTTTTGTATTTCTGCCACATTTTAATATTTTACTTTTTCTACAAATATTTCTGCTACTAGAAAACGTTGGACAGAACTATAATTATCAAACAGAAATTCTGAAATTTTCTTGACTGTTCAGTTAACACAGCTCCATCTGATTTACAGAGGTCTAATAACTCCAATATTGATCTTATTTGACCAGATCATTTATTATGCTACAAGCATATATTTATAAAAAGTGAAAACTATTTATATCTTTGCTGTTTCTGTATAAAATATTGCATTAAAAGGTCACATCTCAAGCTCTGAAAAGCTTTAAATAGTATCATATCCTTCACCTGTAAAATCAGAAGCATTCATTTAGAATCACAGAATCTTAGAATCATCTAGATTGGAAGAGATCTTTGAGATCATCAAGTTACACCATCATTTGACCATAGGTAGTTTCCCAAAACACGAAACGTAAAGTGTAAAGTGCATTATGTTGGTAGTTTACAACCCTATGAATAATATGGTCCAGCTCTGGGAAAATGTGAATCTTCTTTCTAATAGGATGTCAAGTCTCTTTTTTCACGGGTATTCAGTATTTAGCAGTACAATCAGTGATGTTGCATCTGGAAAAGTAAGCATCCCACAAGGGACTGATCAGTGAGTAGAGATGTTTGAACTGTTAAATTCATTTTCATTTTCTCCAAAAACTCCACCTTGACCTCAGAAAAAAGTCTTCACTTCCTTTCATTTCACTCCACAAAGCCTGGTTTGGTGCTTCCATTCTTCTTTTTTACTTCAGTTGCCTTCTGTATGCCCTGTCCTTGCCTTTAAGAAGCCTAGTCCATCCTTCTTTTACTCAATGTTGCATCAGGCAAGGTATCCTTGCTGTTGTTGCACCTACTACATGAAGAACAGAGAGACTTTAAAACAGGAATGTATTATTGAAGTTTAATCCAAACCCTGCTCAAAGGAGGTGTGCGCTGCTGGCTTCTAAACAAAAGCAGAGTCACTCTTATTGCCATCAGTAGTACAGAGGTGAGGGAGAACAAAGATGCTGCACGGGATGTCACAATCTTTGTCTCTCACTTCCTCTCAGGAGCAGCAGCAAAAGCAAACCCAGCACTTCAAGGTTCAGTGTTTCCGCTTTGCTCTTTTTTCCACTGCTATCTCTTCCTTTGTAGGACCATCCAGGTCCCAGACACACCTGGCACAAAAATGAAGTAATCTTATATAACCTGTCCAGAAGCACTGGCTTTCCAAATTATTTTGGGTTTTTTCAGTTTCTTCTGGATTAATATTAGCCAAGAAAACTATTCTTTTATATGTGATTTTAAATGTACCTATGTGATTACAGTCCTATCTACTGTGAAAGGACTCTTGGGAAAAGTGAGCAGATTCAGATGCAGCTGAAGACAGTAGGCGTGAATAAAAATAAACAAGGAACGTCTAATTAATTAAACTGAAATATAAAAATAGTTATTTTAAATTATCATTCAAACAGGAAGTGTTTCTCTTCATCCTGTGTGACAGCACATTTTGGGGTGGAAATAAAGGCTTGCCAGTGCTCTATCTCTTCCCAACGCTGATGTGTATCATATGGTCCCAGAGGCAGAAGACATTCCTAGGCAGAGCCAGCAGCTGCATAAAAGATTCATCCAAACCAGAAGCAGCTGCACATCTTCATAAGCACTGGATACTAGTGGTATTTTCCAACTCTGGCTTCACTTTTCCCAGCTGATGATCTTCCTCCTCATGCTCTTGAGGCATGTATTTCCATCCCCTCCCACCTTTCACTTGTAAGTCCTCTTGCACCAGCTTCATTACTTCTGCTTGCCATAATGTCCTTTACTTGTTTCCATCTCTTTCCACAGCTTTCTAGTGCTTTCTACATTTTTCTAATTAATGAAACCATTGTCATTTTGTTTCTAGCTAACATTTATTTGTCTGTAACTATGTATTTAGAAAAAGCCAAAAGAATTACCTATCCTTCACCAGTACATGACAAAGAAATGGAAAACTTCATTTGTACGTTCTTGACCTTACCTAGAGCACCTAGATGCTTTGGTAACACGCAAAATAGTAAGCTAATCACACTGGCTTCTAAAGATGAGTAGGAATAGGGAGGTTTAGTTAAAAGACTGTGACGTGTACAGAGGGATGTAGATTAGAGCCATTGTCTGAAGTGTGGGAGAACAGTAAAATTAGCATCTTAAAATTAGCATCTGCAGTTTATGATTTATCCCCTCAGCAGACCATCAGCAAAGAGTTCAGTTCACATTTCAGAGGAAGTCAAAAAGGGCATTGTCTTTGATTTTTAGTAATTTTGTTATGTGTCTGCTGTATCTCTGCAACTGATACCAAGTTCAGTTTCCCACAATGGTGGTTTCATGTTCTTCAACTTTAGGGTAGCTCTGTGCCATAGGATGATTCCCAGTCACAGGCTCAATCTGATAGCTTTTTGGGTAGGCGTTTCTCTAGTCAGCAGTAAGAGAGAATTATTTGTGAAACACAATTCTTACACTTACTTGTACATGACCTATAACTCAGTCTCTGAAGTCTTTCCAATGAAGTGACCAAATACAACCTATAAGAGCATGTTACATTGCTGTCCAAAACATTAACCATGTTACCTGAGAAATCATAGAAAAGATAACACTTGTGCCTTTAAAGATCTAGTTCTGAGGTGGTTTTCAACATCCTGCACAATGACAAATTCTTCAGTGCTGAGGTCTACTGAAATTCAACTCAGGCTGCACAACCTTTCTTCCTTTAAAACCCACACTTGGTAAACTGCACCTTTGATGGTTCTTCATCTCGGAAGTAAGCTAATAGTTCCTCTAATTAAGAACATTAGAGCCCCAGGAAGTAATAAAGAAATGATCAGTTCACTAAGGTGAGTTCATCCAAAAGACTGGTTAATGAATCCCATGCAGTCCATAAAATAACTGAAGAGTATATGGCAATGGAAGCATGAGAGATAATATCTCTCCCTTTACACATAAGAGTTTTTTTAATCCTTCAGAAAGCCCAGAAGATGACATTCAGGCCCAGTCTTTAGAAAATAGAATTCATTGGGATAAGCATAGGTGGTTTTGGTCTCTGAAGTCTTTGAGAAAGGGTAGTTCTGTCTTTGAGGTTTTCATGCCTTGTGCATTACAGCTTACCTTCTTGTTGACTTTCATGTTCACCATGCAGGTTAAGTCAGCCTAGAGAACAAAGGGAAACTTAGTATTATAGTATCATGAACATAGGGATGACTGTCAACACAATGTCTCTTTTTTTCTCCTAAAGCCTGTTGCAATTTGACTTACTTAAGGCTAGCTCTGGACAAGGCCTTTCAAGTTTTTCCCACTAATGAAGGAAGAGAGAGATTTACTTTCCTCAGAGCTGAGTACTACACTGTCCTGGCAGGGCTGGTCACAGTTAGCTCTGGCAAAGGGCATGGGAAAGGAGGAAGGTGTAGAACCAGTCCAGGCATAGATGGTAACACTGCTGCCTACCAACACCAGTCTGCTGGCCCTGGCAGCTGCCAGATCTGTCTGCACCAAAAAAAAATCTACATCCTCTAGATAAGGACAAGTACATAATTTTCAGACCAAGTGACTGGAAAGTATGGCAACTACCCAGATGCTGAAGTGAGGATATAGTAGGTGCTTTGGGTTTTTTTCAATTTAATTTTTACTTTCTTTGAGGAGGGGTTGTCAATAAAGCATAAGTCCTGAGATGTTTTTGTCTTACAGGGTTAAATGATAGCAGTGATATGATTTTTTAAAAATATTTCATTTTGACAAGGAGTCTGCAACTTTCTGAATGTAATAGAACTTGGTGCCTTTACCTTTGTCTCTCTCCTCTCCAGAGTGGATTGCTCATGTATGATCTGCTTGCAACTACCATTTGAAACCTCTTAGAAAACATATCTACACAGAATCTAACTTCCCGTTACATTCTGAGGATATGAGACATCATGTTACCTTGAGGTATGCCCACATACGGCCTTACAACACATTGGCAAGAAGAACTGCATTTGCAGGACTGAGGGACAGCTTCCCATTCACTGTGGAGTGAAGGCATGCACATGAGCAGTGCTTGCGGCATGTCTAGGACCTTGCAAATACACACTATTCCTCAGTCTGTGCTAGTTAGTTCTTCTGCCCATGTCCTTTGCAATGTTTCTCACAAGGGAGGTCAGGAAGCTTCCTTTGGTTACCAGCTTCTTGTCAGACGCAGTTCAAGGCGTTGACCATCAACTGTACAAGAAACCTTTCCCTTGTGTGAGAGTTGAAATGCTCGAAAGGGTGCACAGCTCAAACAGCTCAAACATCTATGTTCCTGGAGATAAGGACAGTCCTTCTGAGGGAGGAATGTTGAGAGATGTACTTTTCAATTGCATAAGAACCATTTCGGCACCTTGCACTATTTTTTGAGAGTCTTACGTAGTACCACTTTCCTACCTTATTTTACTAGCCAGCTGGGAGACATAAGGAACTTGAGCCTTACACAATACTGGTGCTGATTAGCAAAACATGAACCCACTTACCAGTTTCTAGAAGCTAAAAATAAATAAATCAATGCAACCAGGAGCTATCTGTCTACAGCAGAAATGAGCCTGAACCAAACCACTCACCCAGAGCAGCAATGCCACTGGCAAACTCAAAAATTTCGTGACTTATGAATATCTGGGACTCTCTGTGTGGGTTGCAAAACAGATTCCCAAAACATTTTACAAAATTAAATGTTTCTCTGATGCTTGTCAGCCTGAAAGCCTGACTGTGCCTCTCCCATCCCCCATGAGGGCAGAAACAGTTGCGGCTGGGCTTGGGAGACACTTCGTAAAGTTCCTTTGGCTGGCTCGCTACAATACTCAGGTGCTTTACAAGCGTCTCATAAACATGTGAAACATGGAGAGAAAAGCCAATTTCTTTCATAAGACTTATCTCTTTTTTACTTTCTAGTGATTTTGTGTATTTTTGCATGTGCTTACATCTACATGCTCATCTCCAAGTTTAGCAAACATGAAGTCTTTCCTCAGCAACATTTAAAAAAAAAAAATCTTGAAAAATTGTCAACATATGATTTTCTCAAACCTGACTACCATTATCCATAATGGTTTGGGTTGTCTTTTTCTTTCTTCCAGTCAGAACCATGCCTATGAAAGACTAAATTAATGTCTGAAAAGAGCTGCCTTTAAACTGCCTTCTCCTGTTTCTAACAGATGCATCCATGAAAACATACAAATGTATGGACAACAGCTAACATACTATAGTGAGAGTGGTTTTGCTCATGAACATCTGATTGGACTTATTCATATATTATCAGAAAATCAAAAACATAGGACATAATGAGATGTGCTCATGAAAGTAAAATGGGCAGGATATTGAGGAAAGGGTGTGGGGGTGGATGAGGGAAAAATCAGGAATAAGATGCTTGGGGCAAGGGAAGCATCTAGCTAATTATTCCAGGAACTGAAAAATAAGTCAAAAACATTGATCAGGATGAACAATATATTAGAAGTACATAAGTAATACCTCGCTTAAATCTTTTCCTGGCTTCCAGAGTTGCTGGAAATTGTCAGTTTTTCTTCGTCATGTCTGCTAAGCACATTGGGGGGCGGGGGGGCGGAGAAGAGGGGGGGTGAAGAAAAAAAAGAGCAGAGAGTGAACTTAATCTTGGAATCCTTAAAAAGTCGCCTGTGTGCTTTTTCTAGCTGCTGGTACAGCAAACCAGGTTGCTATGGTAAAATGGGTCAGAGCAGTAAGCAAGTTAGCTTGTGCAACAGAATCAGACTCCTGGTGCAGCGATGGGAGGCAGAGGCCAAAGCAGACAGTAATCTACAGCTGAATCTAGGTCACTGGGGTGCTTTGTAGCTGCAGCTGTCCGTGTGGGACTGTGATCTCCGGCAGGGCTCACAAAACCATCCTGACGGCTGGGCTCCTGCTCAACCGTTACAAGTGTACTGTGGGAGCTGCTGCTTTGTCTCCTTCAAAAACAAATTATAATTTTAGATTTTTAATTATGGATGCATATGCAGGCAGCATGTGTCTGTGTGTGTATTATGTATGCACATTTATTTTAAAATAAAACATACTCAGCAGGCACATGGCCCATATTTTGAGAACCCATTACACAAATTAACATTCACACTCCAAATGATCATTATCACGTATTTATGGGAACTGTGCATCCCACTCCATGAAGGCTATAAAGATCTGCAAGCAAACATAAGAAATCTCTTCCCCAGCATACCTAATGAATTCCCCCCCCTCAGACAAACGCCCTCCCAAAAAGCCTGGGAAAAGAAAAAAGGCTTTGGAGAATGTCAGGGAGGTCGTCCCACAGTTCAGTCTCTCACATCCCCCCACAAACATATGCTGATACACCCATCCATGCAGTAATCTATTATTATCATTTACCATTCTNAAAAAAAAAAAAAAAGCACAACAATCAGTTAATAAAAAAACAGGGAAAGGGGCCAAATCAGGAGCAGAAGTAAACCAGCATACCCCCTGCTGATGCCAGTGGAACTACACAAGATTATGCAGGCTCAGGGTTTAGTCTCGCATGCAGACATGGTCCTCACCAGAGGGGGGATGTAAAATGACCCATAACAGAGATTCACACAGAATATAAGAAAGGCGTACTCCTATGTGATGAGGTGGGTAGCTCTTTTGAGTACAAGGGCTACTATGTCACTGGGTTTTCCTCCCACCTTTTTCTTATATTTAGAAATTCTGCCAGGCAGAATTTGCTGTGTTTGTCTGGGTCTCCTGGCTATGCAGCAGAGATTCTGGATACATCCCCTGCACACTGATGCATCAGCCTTCAGTGTGTACAGAGTGAGCCTGGAGCTCCCAGAGTACACCAGATTTACTGTGCGTGTTGTGATCGACCCCACAACAAGCACACAGTGGGTCTGAAGCTCCCCAGAAGCCTCCTGGCACATGGCATACATGCTGAATAGTTCTTATCACATATACACTGGACGTCTGACACACCAAATGCCAAATATGTCCCTGTCATATCCCTTTTTTCTTCTATCTTGTGTAAAAGTCCAGCATAAGCATATAGTAACACTAGGTAGAGAAGTTAATGAAATTATGAAATACTCAGCTTTTGGATGTGGTTTTGGGACAGTATTGGACAGATATGAATTTTCCCTCTGATACTAGACATTTCCATTTGAGACAACTGCACTAGGCACACACATCCATCAATATGTTGGGTTTTTTTCATTGCCACAGCTCTCATACTATGTCAGGACTTTTTGCCCATTTCCAGTGGGTGTGAGGGCAGAGGAAGGACAAGGGACAACAATAACTTGGATCCTCAGAGTCAGTGGCCCCCTACATAAATCAGGTATGACAATGAAGTTCCTGCCCTCCAAATCTCATGTTTTAACATGGACAACTGAGATTAGAAATGTGTTAGGAATAATTTAAAACTAGGCCAGGAGTAATCTGGCCTAGTTTACATGACAAAGTCGTCATCCAAAGACAGATGAGGCACTAGAACTTGTACAATGAACTGAACAGTTAAAATCAATTATGTTTTTATAGGAAAAAATATAACAATGCATATTTTTATTGAGGAAGACATTTCAGCTCTCATACAAGGAGGTGGTTTCTTATACAGTTGATGGTTAATGCCTTGAACTGCATCTGACAAGAAGCTGGTAGCCAGAGTGAGTTGCCTGACCCCCCTTGTGAGAAACTTTCGCAAGGATGTAGGCAGAAGAACTAATCAACACAGACTAAGGAATAGTGTGCATTCACAAGGTCTTAGACACAGCATGAGCACTGCTTGTGTGCATACCTTTACAGTTGCCTAAAAAACCAAGACGAAACACATAATGTCAAATGTCAGTTTGCAACCAAAGTGAAACCTCTCATTTCTTCATGCAGAGCTGCTAGCATTATGCAAGCACGCTGGGCAGCTGGCCATTCTATTGAAGAGCAGCACACATAAATAGCTTGCAAATACGGGAGGTAGATGTGTGCATCTTACACAAGCAATGCAACATATTCCTTCAAGAGGGAAGTAGCAGAAAGCAAAAAAGAAAGAGAAAAAATGTCAGGACAGGTTCAAGGACAGCTTTTTCTCTTGACAGTCACTCATAACTTTTCTTAGTGATAATACAGATCGTATACATTTAAAAAGGCCTTGATTTATTCCATCTGTCACATATAGCTCATCTCTTTTCTAATTTCTACAGCAACTTGTCTTAAATCCTTCAGCATTCTTCTCCTTGATTGTTCAATGATATGTGAATACTTCTGATAACCCATCTGATATAGCCAAGTGATGGAAATACTTGTCTATCAGGCATTGTCTCTGTAAAGCAAACAAATTCCACTTCATTCAAAGGGGACAGTTAAATTCATCACTGGTGAAGCATTCTGCATATGAGGTTTATGCCTAATGATCACCAGAACAGACTCATTTAGAGATATCTCTAGAGATATAAAGATCTGCTATTGTGTTGATAAAATTCTTTTCATGCCACTGATACCTTAATAGCCAAGTCTACAGAATGACAGGCATGGAGACCAGGCAGGCTTGGAGACTTACCTGGACAGAAAGGGAGAAAGAGGGTTGTGATTTTCATTTGATACCAAGATTACATATCCCATCATAGCATTTGTCATTTGATTTTGACCATATATGTTCTGAAGTCATTTTACATTTAACAGCATGTCTATGAAAATCTGCACATAAACCAGAGGGAAATAAAAAAAAAAGTTAGAAAAAAAAGTTCAATTCCTAACTCTGACATGAATATAATTTTATACTCACAAATATCTTTAGCCCTCCTTTTTCCAAAAAAGGCAGTAAGTCACAGACTCGGGCAACTACGCAGGCATGTAGTGAGTGGAGGGATGGCAGCATGTGAGGAGGGAGAAACAGTTTTATAGACAGAAAAGAAACATTCCATGGAAGTAACACTGCCAGATAAATCCCCTGTTGCAGAGTCTGTCTGCACATTCCACTGCTAAAGGGCCACAAGTTCCTTCCTGATAAAGGGTCATTTTCTTACCCCCTGACAGTCAATTCACAGAAAAGAACTAATTAATGCTGCCACGTATTAAAGGATCTGAAGTACCTGACACACTTTTGTCACACTCCCTTCTCTGAGTAGGGTGGAGAGGATGTTGGCTGGAGGGGGCTGCAGAAAAGCCTACCTGATGAAAATTCCTCTTTTTAACTATTTTTCATACTTTATATATTGGAAAATGTTTTCAAATGTGGAAGGGATGGAAGGAAGGAACGAGGGAAGGAAGGAAGGAAGGAAGGAAGGAGGGAAGGAGGGAAGGAGGGAAGGAGGGAAGGAAGGAAGGAAATGATCTAGCTGGCTAAATAGCTACCTGTGAAAAGCTTTTATTCAGGCCTTACTTAAAATATAGGTTGGACTTGCATAAATGTATCTACTGATAACACAGCAGTGCTCAGGTGCTGGTAAAATGTCATGTCTTGTATGTTGAAAGATCATCATGATCACAGCAATATCATGCACATGGTCTTCTTTAATGGAAGGAAAGTAGAAACTCCAAACATTTGTAACGCACAGGGAAACTTTAGAGTTTATCTCCTGATCATTTAGTAAATATAGCATTCCTCCACTTTTTGTTGCCCAGAATGAAATAACAAGGAGGTTAATCTAACTTCTTTTTCAACTAGCCCCTCTATGAAGTACACAAGCACGTCATCTGCTTTCCATATTGAAGTTCATGACTGTTCATCTGTACAATACATATTGCCTCAACAACAGACTTCATCAAACAAATGTTGGCAGTTACCCACACAATCATTTAGTGTAACTGTGGACCCTTCTCTTGTTTACTGACATCAGGGAATGCCTTAACAGAGCAATCATTGCCTCATACCTCTTCAAACACTGATGGAGTGTAAAAAGAAAAACGTGATGTATGCTCCTCTCCCTGAAATGTGTTAGGAGAAGACCAGTCTTTTAGTCAGCAGAAAGGATTAAATCCCTTTACAAAACTAACTCGTTGCAGGAACTTTAGAACTCTTCATAGCTCAGACAAATGCCATTTCAAGATATTCTTCACCAAAGAGGGTTCTCTGTGAGTGTATTGAAAACTAATTACGTGGCTAAGATTCAGCCATTGCGCAAATGTGCAAATTAAGGGCATAACAGCTGTTACAGTATCAATTTTGACTTGGTAAATGAACACAAGGTCTGATGGAGACAGATACCTGCTTATTGGAGTATGATCTCCAGTCTTCCCAAATCTCTTGCTTTGGACCCCTTCATAGTGGGCTATGAACAAAGAAGTAGCCTGTTGTTCAAGGACTTGAAATAAAAAGAGAAATCACTAGAGCACGCTGGCCCCGGTACGCAGAATTTCAGTTCCAATTGTGCAAGCTAAAATAATGAGCATTTTAAATAGAAATACTTCAGGCAAAACATAATGTCTGGCAAGGTAACCAGGGAGGAAGTATCTCATGTCATCCATGTGGAAGTCTCTAGTGGTAACAAAAGCTTCCTTAGCCACTCAGTAAGTGACTAAAGTTATAAACATTTGTATCACAGTTAATTTACTTTCAACTGTAGTTTGGAAAGCTCCTCTTGCTCTCTTAAATGATGCTGCTAAATGTCAAATTCACAATTTTGGAAAGTTATTGTCAACACTTTGCTATAAGTGGATATTAATTAATACTAAACTGCGATGGCTTCCATAAAACTTCAGTGGATGCCAAAAGAAAAAAAATGTTCATCTTCTATGTTACAACAATGAATAACAAAAGAAAAAAGAATGGTTTTCCACTTAAAAAATATAATGTTGCCAAGAACTACATTCAGCTACTAGCCATTTGTTTCAAGCGGATACTGACTCCTGTCATATGACAAGGGAATATGAGATTTGGTAATCTTACTGGCACATGTCAGGTGAGCGTGGCCAAGAAACACAGAACTGTCTCCTAGCAATAGTCCTTTTCATCATAGCTGTGTTGCTTGGTGCCTAAGAAAACTGAACAACTAAAGAGAACAATCGTGGGGAAAAATCTCTCTGAGAGTCTTATGAGGGAGGAATGTGGTGGAGAGTGGTAGAGATAACTGTAACACTTCCAGATTTTCCTGGAAGCACATTCTATTGATCAGAAGCTGGAGTCAATAAACTCATTGCAGATCTGAAAATGCTAAACAAAGTCACTGAAAAAAATTAAGTACCACAATCAACCCTGTATATTTATTGATTCAAGAGACAGGAGTAATATCTGACTGTTGAAAGCCAGCTGTGACTTCGGCCACTCTTTCATGACAGCAAATAAAAAAGTTTGAGAAAGCAAGACTTGCAACATGAAAGAACCACACAAAAGAGACATGAGTCAGTTATAACATGGGATATCAAAGACAGCCAAAATAAAGGGTGGTGTAGCAGATGAATAAGCTTGAAACTTTAAAAGATTGTGTTAAAACCACAGAGGATGCTAACAGAGAGGACTATCAGAGATGAGATAAGGAAAGTTAACGAAGAGACTCAAAATGTGATGTGATCAATATGGTAGGAAAATGACCCAGAATGACCATGCATCAAAGACTGGCTGCCTTCTGTTGAGAGACATGATTTTAAAAATAAATAAAAAAAAAAAGACGCTAGAAGACTTTTAAAATAAAAAGGAAGTATTTGTATGTCATGGTGGAGGAGATAGAAGGTTTAATGATTGAAAAGAGTTTTTGAAAGACAACTATGTGGGGAAAAGAGTTATCAGGTTGAGAGCAAGAAAGGATAAAAATAAAATATTTTGTTTCTTAGGTTATAATTATGGAGTGATACAATGAGTTAGAAAGGGAAAAAATCCAAACAAATGAAAGTACAGTCAGTCCTCAGAGAGAAGATTTATCTGTGGAAAACTCAGACAATGAAAGTAGGTGAAAAATGGTCAAATTTGTCAAGAAAAACAACATACCAAGAACTGTTAATATTTCCCTTGAATACTTATGGAAAGCAAGAAATTACTTAACCCAAAGATTTGACACACTAAATCACGGGAGGAAAAGGAGATCTGGAAAATCTCCAAAGAGTAATCAAATATCAAATACCTGTAACCTACAAAATCTGATCTTTGATAACCTGTTGTAGAATTAAAAAAGCTCTTTAACACTGTGTTAACAAGTATCAAGAAAAATAGATTTCAGTTAATACGTATAAAATCAAATGTGCAGAGTTAAATGAAATTTGAACATCTATGATATCATAGATATCAACACATTATGACCATGCATATCAAGAAATCTTAAATAATAGGTAAAAAATTTTATGAAGCAAGAAATTAAGGCACAGGAAAGAGCAGGAAAGCTTGTTACATTTTGCTGGGGAGAGTGCCTACGGTAAAAAAGCTGCGACAGTTGCAGTTCCATGAGAACATTTGATCTGTACCAATAATTCCATACTGCCACAAAGGCAGACTGTTACGTTTGCAGCCGTGTTCCACATCCTCTGTTCTCCTTGCCCCTGGATCCAGTATTCATCTGGCACTTCAGCAAGGCAATTCAAATCACTAAGGTGAAAAAAAACTAGCCTGGGTGAAGAATAATTTTTCTGCTTCTTAATCAGCTAAATCCACTAATCAAGTAGTTAAATAAGAAACAGAGCTGGTACAGACAGTCCTGAGAAGGTAAAGATAATTTTTAGTTATTGTTGACTGTGAGCTTTTAGGTCTGCTCTACCATCAAAATGGAGAAAGACCAAGCTATATATAATTTGAGACCGAAAGAAGTATATTATTCTATATAGACTTGAGAAATGGACACAAACTAGAAGAGAAATACACAGAATAATAAGGAATAAACTGAATACTTTTAAAATTAAAGTATTAAAGGAAGACAAAGAAATTATATAATATGTGAGATAACCTAAAAATTAAATCTACTAAATCTATGAGAGATCAAATAAAGGACATAGCTGAAAGTTTCAGTGTCTTTAGGGTGGGGCTCAGAGTTACGGTGATAGACACTAGATTTTCTAGAAAAAATATTCCTGCAGATTACGCCTCCTGACTGATTCAAGGATCAGTGGAGAAATCATGTGGAGTATAACCCAATTGCTCAAAACAAGAAGCACAAGAAGATTGAAGAAATATTCCCTTGGCCAGAAAAAGTAACACAAATTTTGAGAGAGACTTCACATCTAGGGTACATGAAACCAGGAAAGAGGAGAAATAGCAGATTAAAAGGGAAAGACACATCGTCTTTAAAAGTAAAAAGCAGGCAGCTGATATCGTTGACCATTACATTACATATCTAACCAATTGAACTAAGTAATATAAATGCAAAGATTAACAAGGAGCTTAATTAGAAATAAAATTATTTGGGGAAAAGCAGTGTCAAAGGGAATGTCACAGAATGAAAT
This sequence comes from Chionis minor, assembly GCA_013398295.1. Lineage (NCBI taxonomy): Eukaryota > Metazoa > Chordata > Aves > Charadriiformes > Chionidae > Chionis > Chionis minor. The sequence goes on along the minus strand of VZSF01004682.1, from coordinate 130,081 downwards.
TGACCTAACTTTTCCAAAAAATGAGTGAATGTTTTCAGTGAAATGAAACCAGAAACCAAAGTGCTCACAAATAGTTGAAGGACTGAGATATATCTGATACAATGTGGATGCAAAGTCAGAAAGATTGAATGCAGGGGTAAACAAATAGTAGAGGCAGCAAAAGCAAACACAACAAATGTGGAAGCAGTCACAACACAAGGGCATCAGGCTATAGGGTATCATGTTTTGTAAAAGAAAGCAAATGTCTTGCAGAGTCCATATGATTTTCTGCAGAAATAGCAGAGATCAGAATCAGAATCTGTTCACGAACAGAAATTGGAGAATAAAGCTCCGATTGTGAAGCAGACACAAACTGCTGTCTTACTTAATTCTCTTGGTAAATGTTCACAGAAGTCTATAAAAGTTTGTTGGGTTTTTTTCTTCTTGATGACGCAAATGAATGAATGAAGAATGAATTTCAGAATAAATAGTGGGACGATTACAATGTAATTTCTGAAAGCACATACAAATATATGGTGACACACAAATAAATGGTGACTTGCCTGGCTCAAAATCAAAACAAGTTTCAATTTATACAGTAAGCAAAAAATGAACCCATGTGGCGAAGCCATACAAGCAGTCCTGTATAAGGATAAATACAATCAAAACACCTCAAAATAATGAAACAGGAAGTTTTATGCAAGCTTGTTTTCAAGAACAGTCTGCAAATATGGGAGATCAAGGATAACCCAAACCTAGGAAAGTTCTTCAGGCTTAGAGAGGGAACCTTCTTCAGACGATGGTCCAGAGCTGCTAGTGCAGTTGCCATCCTGAAACACCAGGCCGAAGACATGTCTTATTCCTTCACTGTATAGAGACTCAAGCTTTTTCAAGCTAAAATTGTCCTTGATGGCTAGTATTTAAGTCAGACTGTCTTATCACTACAGCTTTTTATTACATATCAGCCCAAAATATTTGAATAAAGAAATCAGGAGCTAATAGACTTTTCTAAGAACAATTAAGGAAAATTCTCTTGTTGAAGATTTAAAAAACTTGACTAGATAAGGCCTTGATATAAGGCCCCAGCACCCTGATATAACATTGAAGTTAGACCTGCTTCAAATGGGATATCAGTCGAGAAGGCCCCCAGAGATCACTTATGACCTAAATTATTCTGTGATTGAATGATTTTGTTTGGAATGGGAACTTGTGAAGAACAGATTTTAAATTCATTGATCTTGGGAAAATTAAATCAGAAAATAATGCTGTTTGGAAAGAATCCAAAAAAAAAAAGTTTGTTTCTGTAAAAAATGTTTCATTCAAGCTTTTCAACTAAGATAATGTACTGCATTTCAGTTAAAAAAAGTGGATGCCTCTACTCAGGAAAACAGTGTAGAAGATAATTATGACATCTGGGTTTTATTCATTAACTTTTCTTCTTGGGAAAGTGCCTTAACGATCGAGCTGTAGAATATTTTGCTCTTATATCTTCCGTTGGTTTTCCATTTTCAATAAGTGTATCTTGGACCAAGGACAGAAACTTAGGTGTTGCATCTCCCCAGGAAATACACTAGCCATTGTGTATTCTAGTGTACATTGTGTATGTAGAGATCTATTACCATTAGTTTTCTACTCTTTGCATGGATTTTGAAGAATTTTATGAAGTGGACCAATGCTACAACAGGAGCAGGGTAATTTCAAGATAAGGATATCACAGTATCTAAGTCCTAGGACCTATACTATAATAGTTCAATAGGAGAGATAGGAGCTCAACACTTCTGTGCCTTATTTCCTTGATTTGAAAGAGTGTTGAGAACAGAGCTGTAATTCATGACTCACTCAGTAAATAGAAACACTTATTTAATTCTGAACTGAATCTAGTCATTAGGAATGTCGTATGTCCTGATTTCAGCACAGAATTTCCTGGCATGGTAAGGAAACCACATAAGAAATCAGTGCAAAGTGAGGTTATTCATGTCTTTTTAATAAACTATTGATTTGGTCACTCCCCTGACAATTAGCAATTATAATTCCCTGTCAAAGATGTTTTTGTATATCTTTGTGGTCAGGGTGTACATTAGGGTGGTCAGTCACTGGAACAGGCTCCCCAGAGGAGTGGTCACAGCACCCAAACCTGTCAGAGTTCAACAAGACACTTTTGGTCATATGGTTTGCTTTTAGGTAGTCCTGCGAGGAGCAGGGAGTTGGACTTGATAATCCTTATGGGTCCCTTCCAACTTGAGATATTCTACAATTCTGTGATTTGTACATGTGAAAATGTCCTGGATGTTATTCTGAAGAAAATTTCTTTAATGTCTTTTATTTGAACATAACCGTATTTATTTGAACATTCCCTTATTTTCAGGTGAAGGAGAGCTACAGGTTCATCAGTTTGTCACATTCTCTCTTTGATCCCCCATCGACTAGTACAATTGATTGCTCTTTTTCAAACAGTCTCGTTTTCCCTTCATTCACTTGGAACCTAATTCGATTATAGACAACAGTAAAACATTTAGACATTTTAACATGCATACATTTGCTCAGTGTTGCTTCTCTCAGAGGAATGATTTCTGCTGTTTTCCTCAGATGAATTCCTTTTAATACCACAGGAATGCTGACTTTTTAAACTATAGATTTATGTTGGTGCCTTTGATGCTATGTATATATAATATTTTTCATTCTCAGCATGACCCACAAAGATACTTTCAAGGATGTTGAGCCTCAGAAATTATTGTTGCCATTCTTGTGAAATTAACCACATGCAAAGTAAAAAACTATGCTTCTTATGGACAATTTATCACTTCAAAATAGAAACACACTGGGCCAAACCAATGCCGAAGTTAATTTCATTAGATATAATGGAGTTACTGCAGGACTGACTTCAGATAACTGTGTAAAACTATGAAGGAAAAAAAAGCTTAGTGAAGTCGAATTCTCCACTATTTGAAGCTAAGTAATAACAGAACTTAACCAAAAAAAACATACTGCTTTGCTTAGGTTAAGATTGTAAGTGCATCATGATCATATTTTCCAATACACAACTGCAGCACAGAAGTAAATGCATACAAAGAACAACTAGACAACTAATCATGTTTAAGGATCCTAAATATAAGTTCAAATATGTAGATGATATAGGTAGATATCTCACTTAGAGTTTTAAATGCTGCTGCCTCATAAGGAAATTAGATTGGTAATAATCACACTAGTAAAATAAAAATCAAACCTCGATTCAAGAGGTAAATTAAGATAGATATACTCTATATTTGTGTCTAACTGTACTTTGTTTGAATGAAACAGCCATTGGAGAAGGTCCTTGGTGTGAGGAATAGAGCTCAAGACTCTGGCTTTCCCAAGTCAAATACATCAACTGAAATAAAATCAGTTCTCCCGTTCTACCTTCAAGAGGGAAACAGATGGTTTCCCTTCTAGCTCCTTCCTTGAATGAAGCAATAAAGCATCTTTATCTTCCTGATTACAAGGAAATGTCTATGCAGGAAGGTGATGACAGCTTGAATATCTTCAGCACAGGGCCCTTTAGGTGCACTGAGGTATCCTAGTCCAGAACTCTCAAGATGACTGGCCATGAAGACTATGGAAGGCAGACAACAGTAGTACCCAACTGAAGAAGGTATCCTACCTTATCATTCGAGTTTATTCCAAGACTACTTTGACACTAACCATCAAAAAGAGAAGGAAGTTTACCTCCATTTTCCACTTCCTTGTTGGGTGGTCTAACTGCAATACTACTGTATTAAGAAAAGGAGGCCAAATGAGCAAACATCATTTGAAGCTTGTGATCATCTCCGTCCTTATAGATGGTGGTTTCTGTGAACATGTCCCGGTTTGAGGTAAAACAGGACCAATTTTGTTCAGTAACTCTGCTTTCTAACTAGGCGTCTTCCAACTGCTGACATCTGTCGCTCGGTTTGCTTGAGCAAATCTGGCCCAACACACGACAGATCTGCCAGATAAAGCTCCACAGCAAAGCTCAGCAGGACACCCTGGTAGAATGAAAAGAGGAGACGAGTATCATCGATCAGGCATCCTGGGAGAGAGGCAGTTCTCAGCAAGTGCAGCAAATCCATTTGCAGAACAAAACTATAGAGATACCTAAACTTTGGGGAATTCTCGTTCACACTTGGACCCAACCTTAACTATTCAATCCATCTCCCTGTCAGTGAAGAACCTCAGTGGATATTTCATAAGGATAGAGGAAAGGAGATGAGGATGCTTGGAATTCTCTCATTCTGGGTGTCTGTCATAGTTCTGACTTGGTCAAGACTGTGTCTGTGTAACAACAGATCAACGTTAAGTAATCCAAGGATAGTGCAACTATCAATCACTAAGTGATAACCCCCAAAGGAACCTGAAGGTGAGTGTGAGCTACGGTCCCAGCCTCACATTCTCAGGTGGATTTTCTACTCTATCACAGTGTCCTATGAAGCTCAGGTTATGTCATTAGTAGCAATGAATGAGCTTTAGCTGCCTTGAAGCTCTGATGGTAACATCAGCGAACCTTTGTGCTGTCAGTCCACTGAAAATAGTGCAAAATTCTGTCATATTCAGTTAATTATTCCCATAAATATAGTTTCAGTTGATTTATATATTTCTAAAAACAGAACAAAAATGCTACTACTATTTGGATGAATTGTGGCAACATACTTGGGTTCTTCAGCCTTGCTTACATGACTGTTTAGTGAAAGGATTAATCTCATAAGTGTGAAGGAGGAAAATAAAATGCTTGTCACTTTGCAGAAAGTATGTGGGTGAAAGAAAAAAGTGCAGGTAGGGAAAGAAGGAGCAGCAACGCAGGCAAATGGGCCAGAAATGGCAAAGGCAGAGACAGCAGTGGCATCTCTGACATGAGACACTCAGCCTGTGCATCGTGGGCTGGGGTTTTGCTGTCGGCTCCTGCCTCTGAAGTGCCTCCCTCTCTCGTCTGCTGCAAGCTACCCCCATGCTGTGCGCAGCCCCTGTTGCAGCCCAGATGAGGAAAAAGGCAAAATCCAAAAGGAAGGAAAAAGGGCCCTTTTGAGATTTTTTCAGCTTTGTGGGAGATTGAGACTGAGCTTTGTCACAGACTAATGGCCTGTGACAGCAGTCTAGGGAGAGGAGCTTTCTCCAGGCAACAAAGGACAAAGAGAAAGAAAGAGTCCCTGCAATCAAATGTGGAAGGGGATGAAATATCTACCTTGACTGTATTGTAAAAATAACAGGGAAATATACTTCTTAATCAGGATAGCCATCTGTCTGTCATGGGTGATGGCCCTGTTTTAATGTTTCCTGTAAAAAAGGCCTTGCAGGATTTTAAAGTTAATTTGACCCCCAACTTGGAACCTACCTTACTTCTGACAAGGCAGAGCGTTCCAGCGTGCTCTGCTTAAACTGTCTCTGCACATCACCCACTGCAGAAGTTTCTTAGGTGGAAACCCTGCCACTGTTTACAGTTCACAGAAATACTATCTGATAGTGTTCACAGGAAGTGAAAAATGTCAGTAAGCCAGACTAATGAAACTAGAAGGGGATTTATGTGGGCAGAAAGTAATGATTCAGACCAATATTTTGGACGAGTTACTCATCTGTCTAAGAACAGTTACATCAGTCCCTTAAGAAAGCAAGTTTGATACTGATGTGCTTTGTCTTATAATATGTTGACGACAGTGGGTAAACCTGCCATCCTTTTCAGGAGCAAATGTGAGAATCTATTGAAATATCTTTGTGGAAAATGATGGCTAAAAAAACTGCACACATTCGCCAAGAAACAGGAACGGACCACTGCCCAAAAGGAAGATGACATGAAAGTAGATCTTTTGCTGCAACTACTTTTATGTATGTTCAACTGTCTGTGAAATAAAGGGAAAAACAGTATAAAAACCAACCCAGAAGACAGAGAGGGACTGGGCTGTGGGAATGTCCTGAAGGCACCACCTGAATGTGGTCTTACAGGACTGTGAGAGTGTGTGCCAGGAAGCGCCATGCTACAATGTCCTGCGGTGAGAGAAGCAGAAACTTTCACTGTAAATATAACTCCACCAGTGGGGTCTAGTTCCACGATCAATTTTACCTGTTAAGAGAAATAACCTGAAGGAGTGCAACACTTGTTTAACTATGTTACATGGAGCCAGGGGTATACCTGGTGATGGCCAAATTACTCCATCTCTTAACGCAACAAACTCCTAGAGTCAAAAGAGGACAACAACAACTTTGCTATGGCAAAAAAAGCCCTGAGATATTTTCATCATCTCTAGTATTCAGTGTTTCTATTACAATTACATAGTAGTGTTTACATTACATTTGATTCAAAATGTGACTTCATGCAGCTGGTATTGTATCACGTTAAGATGTTACATTACGTATGTGACATTGTACCACAACAGTGATTTTTAGAGAAGCAGCTTGAGTGTCCTCACATTAAATCCACAAATGAAATTCACATGACTTCAGGTTTGGTTCTAAACTCCAAAATCACACTGAGGCTCCTTATCAAAAACACGAACAGCTACGATTAGTGTATTTTATGCAAAAGACATGAAACAAAAACGTCATTTAGCCTGGAGATTCTGACCTTGCTTTTACCTGCAGCTCAAAGTGCAATTAAGAAAGGATAAAAACTCATGCAATTACATCCAGACAAAATTTTCTTTGAAAATATAGTAGACAAAATCAATCATTCTTCATAAAACTCTCTGTCTCTCTCCAGATATCATTATTTTCTTCCAACTATCCAGTGATGACATGTGATGATCTTTCCAGGCATCTCTACAGTTCACAGGACTGTAATGCTCATGTAAAAAGGAAGTGGCTGTGAAGTATCTTGACACATTAGTTATATAACCCTTGCAACTCTTGTATGTGAAAATCCTGCAGTCATTGGCATATTAACAGATACCACATCTCTGATAAGAAAGTTTTGCTTTCATGTTATGCATAAGCTTCAGAGCAATCAAATTATTTCACTCATGGCAGATATCCTAAATCCTATGCCAAGTGGTTATTATACACAGCATTACAATACCCAGGCTATAATCCATCGTGGTCATGCTAGTGGATCCCACTAAGCAATCCCAGCACAGCTGACGCTATTATTCTCTTGAGTCTATTTATATGGTGAGACACATCTATTGAAACTAGTCATTTCACATTCTTTCAAACCTTTTTTTTGTGTCTAAGTGGTATCAAACAGTGGTATCATGATAACGTTATCAAAGAACACAAAATCCAAAGTTACAGGAAGTGCCACAACACGCGAAAAAGCCCAGAGAAACGAATCTCTGGACAGCTTTTCAAGAAGATTGATCTGTTTACCTTTTGATATCTGTTTTGCATTCTCACTTCTTCTCCATTCCAGAATGAGGCTTCTTTAATTGGTACTACTGTGCTATGGACATGAGTGTTTAAAGAAGTCTTGATCATTTGAAATAAGCAGTATCTGCTAGTACTGAAATTCAAGCAAGACAGGGGAGAAATAATATGGTAAGGAATCAGCTGCTCTGGGTAAGAAAAAAAGGATGACGTAAAAGCATGGGTACCATAATAGAAAAGCATAAGAAAACTAGAAAAATAGTTTTATAGCTAGCAGCAAACAGCTGTGTCCTGTGATCATATCAGCCCAAATGGTTGGTGGTTATCTAAGAGAGGTTGCCTGGGTGCAAGTCATGAAGAAACTTCAAACTCACACTTCACAGCAAGCTATCCTTTCACAACAGCCCTGAGATGCAAAGAGCAGAGGGCCTCAAAGCTCTCAGCAGCATCTTTGACGGTAAAAAAGCCAGGCAAGGAGGGCTAAGAAAGATGGTACTGTATTGCTGATGTTGTTTGTGTACAGAAAAATTGTAAACAGAAGTATGACCCAGGCCACATTAAGAAGACAGACAAACAGCAGGAGACGTGTCCATAACTTTTTTATTAGTCCCTCTGGCACTGCTTCAAAGCAATAAGCAAAAACTCTATTATCCTCAAGAAATTCTCTGTTGCTTTAGTATTGATGTTACGAAGACACCATATTAAGTGATATTGTAGAAAGGAGTGATAGCATGTCGTTGAGCTCAATAATTATTATCAATGGAGTCTGCATCTAAGAACCCTCCCATCAGAGCTAATGGAATCATGGGAGCAGAAAGGCAACACAAAACTCTTTACATACTCAAGGAGGTCTTGTGCAGCCCATGCAATGACCTCCAGAGAGCTGGAATCAAAGGCACAAACAGGAATTAATAACTTTCAGTGAGAAAACTCTAAAAAATACTAATCTCTTCAAGATGCTTGAATGCCAAGATATTCCCTGAAACATTTCAGGAATGATAAACGACAAGTGAATAAATATTGTGTCAAGTGTTAGTCATTTAATACTCTGGAGCAATGTGTCTTTAACAGAATACTGTTGTCAGTCTACTGCTTCAGAGGTACCATTCCAGCATATCTATTGTTGCAGTGTCTATTGTCACACAGGAAGACCTGGCCTAAACTGAAGTTTGACCTAGCAGTACAACAGAAGAGACCAGGTATATTCCTCTTCAGGTCTATAACAAAAATTTCCTTTTGAAATTGTCCTAGTGTGAAAATACGATTTCAGAAGAAGGTGTCTGGGGAGTTATTCCTTCTGCAGTGTAACACATAGCTGATTTCTAATACTTTAAACTTAAGGTGGTCTAAGGAGTCTTGCAAAATAGGAATTCTTTGGGCCACTCATTTCTGTTAACATGATCTCTCTGTTAGATGCTGGATCTACATGGGAGCAGCTGCTTTGCTGTAAATTTATATTGTGCAATTCAGCGTATTACACAAATTACGTTCCAACAGCAAGCTCTCAGGCAGAGGTATCACTGCCTATAAACAGCTGTGAGCCACTGTGTAAGACTTTTGGGAATAGCTTTGAATGATGAGTGCAGATAGAGTGAAAGGCATCAGTTTTCAGAGTCTGGCTTATAAAACATAGGTGCAACTATCACCTTGAAAGCCGACGGTGGGTGCTTCTCCAAATAAACAAAAAGAGATCTTCTTTTGCCACATATTTCCTAACAAGAGATTTATTATAACTCCCCAGAACTAGTGCTTATAGGATCATCGTGGCCCCAAAAAATACATTTTAAAGTGAAAGTTGTCAGGTAACCTAATCTCTGTCTTCCATGCTGCTCTCCAGAGACCCTGTCCCCCAAATCCAGTCGAAGGCCATGAGGATCTGGTTGCACAGGGCTTGCTCTCGGATCATTCAGTCTCTCAGTGCATCTGTAATTCACATTTCACACCTCAAAATACAGAGCACGACTCACGTGCAAAATCGAGTGTGGAAATGTAACAAACTGCTTCTGAAAATGAATCTGCGATAGCACTTTCACATTTCACTGTGTATGCATGCAGCTATTTTTTCTTTTCTGTTATTATGGATGTGTTACGCCATAAGCACACCACATTGTTAAAGTGACTGTTAATAAAATCTATGACAATTATGTGCCTTCTCAGACCATTAGACTTTTTATTTTAGCTGATTACTTTTTCTGTTCCCTGTGTTTCTATTCTTCTTAATTTAAATAAACCTACATTTTAGGAAGATAATTAGCCTTAAAATGAGTAGTATCTGATAGGAATGAGAAAAGATAAAAATACAAATATAAAACAGACACATCTATAGATAAATAACCTTATTGTCACAAATACATATTCTTACTAAATTTACACATATGGAAAAAATCTATCCTTACTATAATCAATTGGAATTTTGCCATTGACACCTACAAAACTAGAATTCCACTTTTTATCATTGTGCTTTTGTTTCTGCTATGTTATTCACCGAAAACAGAAAAGAAATAAACAAATTAATAGTACATTTAATTTTTTGGCAAGTACTCTGTATACATATCATTTACTTCTAACTTTGCATCAATTTATGTGACCACAAAGTGACAAATTATACTGATGCAGCCATAAATTGCTGATTAGCAGCAAATTACACTGATGCAGTAGCATAGTGTAGTCTCCAGTCACACCTGGGTTTGAGTATTGTCAGCTCACATATTTGAGCCATGATGAATTAAGATTAAATAAGATAATATCACATGAAGCTATGATCTGCTCGAGTGAATGAAGGGAGCCTACTCACCAATAGCGGAATAAGAAAATTCCAAAGAAAATCTAAAGTTACAGTGTGGGCACCTCTTTGTGAATACAAGATCTACACCAGCCTTATTATTATTTATTTGTTCCTAAAGGTGTGTAAGCCATTTGAATAGTACTGGCTCACACAGAGAGAATACTGAACCTCAAGCAAGTTAGACTCAAGCAAAATTCCAGTGCTTTCAATGGCAGTTTTGTCTGACTAGCATGCATGGCATTGTTCCAAGAATGATGGGGAGCACACAGGTGAAGACTGTGAAGTAATATCACCCTCCTGCAGAATGGTGTACGTTGCAGAAGACAAAGAGGTATGTATTTGGATCTTATGGTAACCAAGTTGTTCCATCAACAGCAGTTTTTATGTTCTGGAGAAGCTGACCCTATCCTCTCTATGCATAAAAATTAGTAATAGATTTGTGGGCCCAAAAGACATGGGCTTGGTCAGGTCAGCCCATTTATTAACGCTGATGTAATAGGGCACCCCACTCTGCCAGCTGAGGGGATTTCAGTGTGTTCTCCTCAGAGGACTCTCTTACTGTGCCTTTGCTTCCCAGTCTAAAGTCAGCATACCCTGCTAGTTTTCTTTACATGCACATCTCTCTGCATCCCTACCTTCCCTTTGCCTCAGGACAGATCCTTTTCAATTTGAAATGAGCAGAGAGAAATGGAATACATATCTTTTCTACAGTCTTTGATTGCGTTTCATTTTTTTTAATTATTGTAAAAATATCTCAAAGCTCTTTTTTTCATTTATTATTGGCCATTTGATAAAATGAAACACCGTATGCTATGAGCTCTTGACTTTTATGTCATCTGAGATTGAAAATACAATGCTAAATGCATTAAATATTCACAAAGGGAGTCAAATAGGGTCATGGAAAGTGCCATACATTAATCATACATGTGTGGTATTCCCTTGTTAAATGATACAGTTCAGCTCTGCATTTTCTGACAAATGAGGTCAAAATGTTGTTTGCCATTAGAAACTAATTAGAGGAGATTCTTCACGCTTTTTTAATGAAGAAAGGCAAACTTTTGGAAATGACAATGCGAACAAAAGTCATACTATGGAGAAGGAAACCAAATTTCTTTTTTTCAAAAAAAATGTTTCTAAAGATGAAGTGTGATTACTTACAATGTTCACTTGGCTCTCATCCTCATAATGTCACCAATCAATGAAGTTACACCATGGGTAAGTATCAACGTCTTATAGAAATGAGCGATAACAGGAAAACAATGAGCAAGTGGTCACTATTGTCAAACTCTTCTATTATTTGAGCTATTCTTCTTTAGTATTAAGTATTAGTGGGATCACATGAAAGACAGACCTTTCAACACTTACCTGTACTAAACATTTATGAAAATCAGGTGGTTTTGACATGTCAGCCTGAGCAGAAAAAGATTTCACATACCTCAGCATAGTTTAAACACTTCTGTGACCAGAGAACATAATATCAAAAGATGGCTCTGCATCTTTAAAGTCCAAAATAAAACAAGACAAGATCCAAGACAGAGTCAGAAATTATTTTAGTTTTATGGTGACCATGTCCACATGGAGTTGGGCAGCAGCAGCTGAGGAGCATCAGCAGCTGGCACATCCCTTGTGAAGCACAGGCCAGGCCCAGAAACCAGTGAGTGCCTCCTCCCATCACCCGGGAGAGGATGACAGGTTGCAAGTGGGTTTAGGGAAAGAGCTATGCCTCACACTTGTCCCTACACTTCAGCCCACTGAGGCAGCCAGCCTTTCTGACAGGTATTTCATTCTACTCTTACCGTCAAATTCCACAAAACTCCCATTACAGAGACATTTCCTTTAAAGCATGTTTATTTTTTCTGTAATTTCATTTTACGGACAATCAAAATGTCAACTCTCTTTAGTAAACGAAGAGAAGCTAACTTAGTCATGCTATCCTATCAGCAATCTCTGTTCAAACGCACAGTAGGGGTGTGCCCTCGCAGAACTGGTACTTTTGGGTTTTTTTAACCAAGGAAAATAATTGTGAATATTAGTGCTTTCTTGGACGAGTGGGTTTTTTGTTTTTTGGTTTTTTTTTAAACAAATATTTCATATGGATGTTTCACGCGGTAATAAAAATTACCTATATTTGCATATCCTTTTGAAAAATATTTTGAACACTTTATAAGAATGTAGGATAGTCCTTAATTACATATACCATGACAAAAGAAGGTTGTTCAAGCACAGTCTGTGTGTGCATAAGTATTTCTTTCATAGGTGCCCTGGCTGATAAGAAGCATGAGCATATGCCTTATCTGTCATCAGAAAGCTTGCAAATGGTCCCACCATGGGAGGAGCTTCAGCTAGAGCCTACTCCTCTTTAGATGCAAAAATCTCTAACCAAGAGACACAAATCCATAGGGAATCATTTTTAGCTTTCATACACATAGAACTATGTCTTTGTTGCCTTGCCTTTTTGTTTTCCTTATAAAAGCAAAATGCATATGTTCAGTCTCATATTTCTCATTACTACTTGGCCGGTCTGAAAATCTTGCCCCAGACCTCTGGTATGTCCCACACTCAGTGTTTCTTAAAGTATTTCTTCAGAAGAAAGCTGTTATTCTACATCATAGCCATTATTTGGATCATTGCTTGGAAAAAGATCTCCCAAGAGACAAAGAGAAGATCATGAGGTTCTCCTGCTCCAGCAGAGTAGAGTGAGCTGCAGTAATTTCAACAGACATCTGTAAGACAGAATCTCTTCCAGTTCTCCAAAAAAAGGTGTTTCTTCTGCTCACCAAAAATCAACCCAAAAGTCATGAGGCTGGCAAGATGAGCACACACATGGAAAAAGAACACCATATTTTTTCACTAGTGCTCTAGGAACCAGTAGTACACTTTTGACATTGATTTGGAGCAGATATCCTGCTTGCTGTCCTTCAGTTCATACCATGAAGTAGTCTCACAGCACAACACATGGATTCCTCTCAAACGTAACTAAACCCAAAGCTGTGCTTCTGGAGATCAAATAACACAGTCCAGCCAGAATGAGCTTCCAGTCCACAGGAGCAAAAAAGAGCCAGTTCAAAATAAACTCGTCTAAAATATGCATAGTATGAACACAGTATCCTCATTACCAACTATTTTGCCCTACAGATAAGGTCTGTTGGATGCGCTATTTGCTAAAATGCATTTAGCCATAACAGAGACAGGAGCTAGGAATTAAAAAGGATAAAGCCTTCTAACAGGGTAAACAGCAGGCTTCAGCATTGGATGTTTGCATTGGTTTGAAGTGAAAGAACCTCCACAAATGTAGGCAATTCTCTGAGGGAAAAAAATTATGCTCACACATCTAATGGCTTTGAGGTCATCATATAAGAGAAAATATAATAATAAATAGGAAATCAGCAGAAATTTTTACTGTTTGAGTTTTCAGATTGTTTATAGATGATATTTATGTCTCCTTCATGTGTTATAGGAGACATCATGTGGTGTGACTGATGTTTTGTATCAGTACTATTTATAAAACCTTTTTTCTCTTAAAATTTGCTGATAAATATTCTGTTCTCCATCCCTGTCTCTGAAGAGGTGGAGCTATCTGTCACCTTTCACGTATCAAAGCACAGACACCAACCGTGACAGGTAAAATTGTTTCAATATCTCAGACAAAATCCCCAGTAGTCACTCACAATTTGGATCAATCATACATGCATTTGAAGCTATGGACTGATAACAGGGAAATTTTCTAGGTTCAATGTCATTGCACATGAGCTTCCTATCCTGTTTCTCTTTCATCAAGCTATTAAACAAACTGTAAGAAAATGGCTACTAAAGCAACATTTTTCTGTTGGTTTGCAGTCTCCTGTGAAGGTCAGGGTAATTCAGGCTGTGTGCCTAGTGACTGCATTTGACCATATATGACTGAGGACCCAAAAACCCTAAGCTACATCTCTACTAGCTAACCAAGCATGACCAGGGCACAGCCCAACAGCTACTACATGAGCTTTTAAATCCCTGGGTACAGTTTCGATCTGAGAAAATACAACACTCCCAGGAAGATAAGACAGGCCAGGATCATTCCCAACAGGCAGTTTGAATGCAATCCCCCTTTTTTGGGGAGCTTGGGGAGATTAGCTGTGGCGACATGAATGTGTCAAGCCAATTGACTTCAAAACTGAAAGACAGTGCCTGACCTGTTTTATTTACTAGTGTAGAGGTAGTTAACCTCTCTTTTTCACAGGAAAAACTACAAAATTATATTTTTCATTTTAGTTTCTTTCATTAGAGAATTGTTCTGACCTGGTTTTGACAACTAAGTAGCACAAAATGCTGGCATAGAATTTACCATCAGCATAAGTATAGAATCCTGTCAATAGCAGAAGAGATACCTAAAATTACTATCAAACTCAACTCAAATGTAGCTTTAACTTTCATGCTACAGATAGGCGGGCACCATTGTGTAGCCAGTCTGTTTCCTTTCCTTTCTATTACAGCTCCTCTTGGCTAAGTGTATTTTTCTCCCAAAGCCTGTCCATATGTATGCAACAGTTAATTAAAGCTTTGTCCAGTGAAAAATCTTCCCATGTCCTCGGGTACTTATTTCTACTAGTCTGAATGGAAACAAACTGTTCATTGTAGGGTGGACAGAGAATTCTTAGAACCAGTTTCAGTTGATCTAATAGCCCGAGCATGAAAGCATTTGTGAGGGGACCAAATACTAAATAGTAGGGGTGACAAAGACCATCAGCTTTCAGACCTAACTATCCAGAAGAATGCACAGAATACAAGAGGTGGAAAATTCAAAAACGAGAAATTCACAGGACATTTTTGTGAAAGTGCCAAGGAGCATTTTGACCTTTCCCTACATTATTTCCCTGGTAAAATAAGTAGCACTGGGCAAAATCCCTGGTGCTGTCATACACTACTAATGGCAAGTCTACAGTTTCTAATGAAACCCCCTATGCTTCTTTACAGTGCACATTTCAATATTTCATCTGCATAAAATAAGGTCAACTCTATTCTATCCACAATAACTGCTTGTGAGGAGAACAATGTTAATCCATTTGTAAGAACATATTTAATACCTTCACCTTTGGTAGACAGGTGAATAGGTTTCTGTAAGAAGCTGGCAGTTTTAAAATATCAGTGGGTAAAATAGCATGTGCTGTGTAACACACAGTCTGTGGTGAGATGAACAGAGCATATCCATGGGTAACTCTGCTTCATTAATCAGGAAGTCACTGTGTCATTCTCTTCCAGCAAGCTTATTATGATCATCACACAAAAGACAAAAAAAGGGTTCAAGGGCCTCTTCTTTCTTTCCATCTTCAGTGGGGCTGAGGATTCTTCCAGGAGAACAAAGGTTTCAACAGCCAACTCAGCCAAAGCATCACCTGCAGAGATCCCTGTGCCAGCCAGAGCACCCCCATGAGAGAAGATATCCCTGCTCGAAAACAATGTTGACACCATGGCTCCAAACAGATGATTATCCATCTCCTTGTTACAGGGACATGAGTTTCTGTGGTGGGTATGACTTTCTGCCAGCCTAGTGAGGCTGGCAAAGGTTTCATCAGAAAAAAAAATAGGTTTTGGTGTTGAAAGGAGACCCACCCTCATCACAGGCATGGGCTGGTGATACAGCCAGGTTTTATGCACTCTGCCTTGTGGCTAATCCAGGCCTATTGCCAAGAGTAGAGTTGGCTTCATTTTACAACCGCTTTCCAGATCTGGCAAAGCCAAAAGTAAGAATAGGAAGTAAACAAAGGCAGAATTGTCGCCTAGAGAGGAGTGGAAATGTGTTTCTAGCCATTATACCTTTAATCTTTCTGAGAAAAAAAAAAAGTCTTTTCAATCTTTCTTGTGTTTGAATTTGCGTCCATGCATACTATGTAGAGTGAAAAACCCTAAGGAGGATGGTTATGAAGTTATGGTTTCAAAGATAAAAAATCCTGTATTTTTTTCCAGATTATATGATTTTCTCACCTTCCTCCAAATTGAAAGACATTTCACAAGGGCTGCCAGGACATTGGTCTAAGATAGAGTTAAGCAGCATTTCAAGACATGTGTCCTGGGAGAAGGTAAGTGTCTTAGATGTTTGTTCGAAGCAGCAGGTTTCTGGTTAAGTAGCAATTGGAAAAGACTTTAAAAACATAGGCAAAAAAAAAAATTATACTTAAGAAGAAACAAAATCTTGTTCACTTATGACAAAAAAAAGATTTCTTGGAGGTTTTCATGACAGATGTAATATCGCCGTGGTGCATTGGCAAATTTCCAGTTCAGGTAGTTACAAAGCACCCAACTAAATGTTCCCTCAGCTTCAAAAGGATTTTTAACTACTAAATTTAAATTAGTTAGTATTAATTTTGTGCCCTTTCATGCAGCTGCTGCAGCCTGTTTTAGAAACAAATATGGTGTTACCTAATCCAATTGTGTGTGATATTTACAAAGCATTTTCCTATTTCTTAACAAAAGGCACCATAAAAATCAATAAATTTTTTTTCAGTTAGTAAATATAAAAATATAGTTTGGTCAAAACTAGGTGCTTGGTTGAAACGAGGCACATATTAAGAACCTTGATTTCTTTTTCTTCCCCTACACTTTATGCATGCACTTAATACTGGAGAATTTATGTTAACAGAATTGAGCTCAAAAGTTCAAAAGCACTCTTAACATCTGCACTATAGCAATAACCTGTACATAGAACAGAATTTTGAAATCTTCGGAGACAAATCCAGTCTTTCCATTTCAAGCTTATTGCTATCCTCAAACGTTGGGATAGTAAATGCAATCTTGGTGGTTTCACCCCATCTTAGACTAAGAGAGGCATCAAAAAGAATAGTTTAAAATCAGAGATCTCACTTTTCCCATCTCTCCCTACAAATACAACACAAACTATTTTCAAAAGGCTTTTACACACCCACACACATTTAACAGGGAATTGGGGTCCAACCTCAGAGCAAAATTTTCCTCTGACGACGCTGAAGAGGTCAGGCAAGATACTCTGCTCTCCCTACATGTGAAGATACGCTTACAAGGACACAAAACTGAAGCAAAATGAGGCACAAAACTTTAACAGGAGAATTATCGAAAACAATGCCCAAAAAAGACATTGTGCCCAAAAAAGACCATAGAAAATATTTTGGGTAACACATATGAGAGTTCATAATTTTATGTAGGAGAACATTCACTTAATAACATATTCTAGCTTTTATTTTTCTCAAACATTTACCACAACTGCTGTGCTCACTGAGTCTTTCTTTGCCTAGCCCTGTGTAATTCTTTCTGACCACTTTACTATTCCAAGTAAGCAAAGAAGTATAGGATAAAGAAGGACAAAGAAGATTGTATATTGAGTGATCATGGCCCAGGCATATAGTTGCAATTACATCTCATAACACAGGACAAGGTGCCATGTCAGTAAGTGCTCATGCTGAAGCTCCCTTGCCCCCTTCAGCAGTAACCCAACAGCTGAATATGGTCCAAAAATATCAACCGAATGGCCACACACTTCGAGAATAGTGTCCTTGGTGGAAGACAAGCAAATGCTATAATAAACAGGATCACACCATTGCACAGTGAAGAAGGGTGAAATCAGATATATTCCATATCATTCCCATTCATTAATAAATGTAAGGTGAAGACAAGGCCCCTTTTTTTAATTACAAGTTGTTTATTAATTTGTTGTACAGTCCAACAAGAAAGTCTGTCAAATGGGGGAGAGTGGGAAGTAGAACTTCAATTCCAGCTAGCCAGGAAAGAGTAAAATATTGCTACACTACCTTTTCCATATGTTTTTTGTACAATCACTTGCATGCGTTTCATGGCAGCAGAGAATCAGATGCAATATAATCCACAATCCACTTCTACAAGATGTGGTGGATAGGTCTAACAGCTCATTGCTGACAGAAAGGATAGATCCCACCTCCTCCCACACGTGTTTTCCACTTGTGGTTCTGGCTATGCAGTATTGCCACTCACATTTTGCCAGCCACAGTGCCCTTCAGATGCCACCATCAGTCCATTCATCCCCTTAACTTGGAAGGAAATAATCAGAAAGTTGGATGATTTTTTTTTTTTAGTTAACTGGTTGAATTGGCTCAAGAAAAGAGGTAAAGGGTGAGACAAAGCAGCGGGGACAAGACTGTGAGACAGAAGAACAAGAAAAGCAAGAAGGAGGAGGGAGTGAGACCTCCCATGGCAGCTGAAAGCTGTTAGGTTAGCATTGCCGCTTGTTGGCTTGCAGCCATAAACTTCACCTTCACAGGACCAAATAAGCAGTTATGCCAAATTGTTAGATGACAAAGAAAGATGGGGCCAAAACTGTTCTTTCCAGGCACTTACAAAAGTAACTGGTCCCTGGGGAAGCAAGGGTACATACCTAGCTAATACATATCCTAAAGTGCTTTGAAGAACTGGGATCTCATTCATTTTAGCTAACAGAGCTGGAGAGGGGAGATTGTTTCTCCTCTTAAGTAACTGTTAACTACATTCCTTATGCTGAGCGGTTAAAATTTAGATGATTTGTCACCAGCACATGACGTTACTATTTGCAAACATAATCATTTCTAAACTAGAGATTAGCCTGATCCAATTTAAAACCATAACTCTTTTGGAGCTGCACATTCCTAAATATTACCGTTTTCTTTGCATTTTTTTCTCTCATTTTTCCTCAGCATTGAACAAAGGAATTAACCTACTCAAAAAAAGGCAGTAGGAGGTTTTGGTAGAATATAACTTTATTACTCATTGTAGCAATCACTTGATTAAATCATTTGTGAGACAGACCTCTTGACAAAATACTGTTTACCTATCCCTGCACTGAAAACAGCTGGGCCCCAGTCACAGCAGGGTTGATTCAGCCATTCAGAATCCAAGAAAAGATAAATTAGCTTTGAGGTAATTTGGAAAAGACACCCCAAAACTAAAGTTATTTGGAATTTAGCAATCTTTCACTGAAAAGGAGACATTTGCTCTAGTGCTCTGATTCATCTGCAATTTGAAGTGACTGCTAAAATACTGCAGAGATAACTTTTACATGGAGGCACTAGGGTAGTCCTGGCACTGCCCATCTGTTACTTGTAGGCAAGATCAACTTTCACTCATTGGTGAGGCTCATAGACGTTAAGGGTTAAGACAGCCTGAGTTTCTGCAGATGTTGTAGAGCTGGCTACCTCTTACAACTCAGTCATGTCTTAACCTCTGCACAAGAAATAAGCCTGCCGAAAGAATCACGTGGGTGTTTTGTTTCCTTAGGCCCCTGGAGACAGTGTCCCCAGAGCCCCACTGAACTCCTGTGGGCAGCGCAGGTCCCGCGGGCACAGGCTGCTCAGATACAGGCAGGTTAGCTGAGGCAGCCAGGCTCGGGTGTTAAGGACCATGGGAAGAGGTGGGAGAGGAGGCAGCAGATGCTGGGGAATGGCTTAGAGAAAATGCATGGTGCTAGTGGGACAGCAGAAAAAAAGGGAAGTACATGTAGAGTTACTGTATTACATAGTAGAGATGATTCATTTTCTGCTGGTTTAAATATAGTAAATTCATTCACCGTGTGACTCTGACACACTACTATTACTATCATTATTATTGTTATCGCCACTGTTGTTATTATTATTTCAATTTTATTATAGTCATAATTTCCATATTTGTTCTCACTTGTGTCCCTGTGTTTTAAGGTGAAATACCATTAACAGTGTCCCAGTGAGGTGTGGGACATGACAACTAACTCAAGTCTGGAGAGCTAGAGACAGGCTGGATATCGCTGTTTGGATCACAGCACCTAACAGCAGTCTTTGGGGATATCGCTTTACAAAACAGATCCAAGACTTTTGGCAATGCTGTAAGGGCCAGGAGAGGGAGGAGGGCAGAGGGGAGGATTTGTCTCCCCCTTTATTCCCCTGACCCACCCACAGAAGGCAGGAGAGGCTTCACCTTGCATGGAGAGGAGCAGCGCCCATGAAGTCTTCATTAGCAGATGTTGTTAAGATTCCCTCCCCATTCCTGGGAGCAGGTGCCGTCAGCATAAGGTCTGCAATGGCTAAGGCAGCACCAGACTTAGATGACACTTTTGAAATTCTAGCTCTGTGGTTTGCTCAAAGTTAGAGTGAGTCAGCAGACCAACAATCCTGACTCCCTGGCCAGTTTGCAGTACTCGAGGTTAAAGACAGTGGTGAATGAAAACTCACTGCTAACCAAAAAAGTGCGATACACAGAAGGAGAAAAAAAATTGTCAGCTGGGGTTAGCTTTTAGCGTTAATTCTCTGTGGCCCTTGGCTTGTTTTGACTCCTCATTTTTGTTCTTTCTGTAAACAGAGCAAAAACCAAGCTTTCACAGAAATTTTACTGAGATGTTATCACTCTTTTTTTGAGAGAGAGTGTTGGTGAGGTGACATCTTTCAGTCCCTCCAGACATGTTTCAGATGATACAAATCAGCATCATTCTGTTACACTGATAAAGCCAGGAGGATCACATCGAACAACACGCTTCAGTGTCCTGTTGGAAGCGCTGAAATATTTTCCTTATATCTTCTAAAAATACTTTCTTGCTGCTCAATTCAGTATTTTCTAGGTGACCAAATCAGGAAAAGTAAAACTCTGTGATGTTTTCTAAGACTGCTTACAGATGATATAGCTGATTTTTCCACATCATGTCAGCTGTTAGACATTTAATTTAGTAATTCAGAGGAATTTATGGCTAAAACTGCCTAGCTGTATCACTTCAGCTCCCAGATCACAGCTTAAAGAAGACAAAGCAAATGTGATGTGGACATTGCAGACTTTCAGTATGAGCCTTCATAGTAAAAGGCTTGACTCATTTCTTCTGGGTTAGGCTTGTCTATTCATACCATTTGGAGATGCTCATGGACACGTCTGTGTACCTGTGTATGAAAATCTTACTGCAGTCTTTTATCCTAATTCCCACTATTCCCACTAGGCTCCTCACAGTAAGTATACCTTAAATAAAATCAGAAACAGGAATTACTCATTAATCAGAAAGCTGGTTATGTCAGGAGCAAAGCAATATTTAAGTTCGTGTCTTGCAATTAATGAGCAAGTGAGCAATTTGTTTAATTTGTCTGTGTTTTCAGACTTGCCAAGCACCCTCACCATGACTAGCAAAGGACACTTAGAGGTGCTGATTGACACTGTTAAATACAAATTGACCATTATTCTGTATGGAGATGATCTAACTCCCAAAAGAACATGATCTTTCATACCCCAGTTGACAGTAGTTGTATCAGACCCAGGGATTACGGAAGGAACTTTGAAAGGAACTTTTTCTTTTCCTTACTTGAATTCCTATCCAAATATAAACCTGGCCTCCTTTGGTTGATTGACAGCAGATAAAACCAAATACTTGCATTCAGAAGCACACTGCATACTAAAAACAATTTTGGAGTGACAGAAAAGTGAATCAACAAACAAAAAAATGTACTTTCATCTTGACTCAGCTGTCCTACTCATATACTGTACTATGTTAGATTAGTCCACATTATCTGTGATTTAATTGCTCCTGTGAGAGGTTTGACACTTATTTCAACCATTAAAGTCTCTACTGAATGGTTTCTCTACACTAGGTTTGTCTGAACAAAATCAACCTATGCTAAGCCTTTCAAGTGGATTGTATATAAATGATGATAATAGCATAGTTTATTCCAGTTAATGAGAATTTCCCAAAGCATTTAAAAAAAAAAAGAAAAAAGAAAAAGCCATTTTGCAGAGAGCTTAGTGTGTTTGGAACATCCACAAACCAGGTCAAAAGCAGAGCTGTAAACTAAGATGCTTTGTCCAAGGTAACTCAGCTACTCTTAAAACCTTAATGTTTTTTCTCCAGGCTAATGGAATTATATAAGTAGAACTACTTAAAATCACTTTAGGACAAAGCACATACAGATACACAATATTTTCTCATTGATGATAGCACTTTCTAGCTTTCAGCCATCTGATTTTTAAATGCTAGTGTTCCTGAGTATAAGACTGATATGTCCAAACCCAGGTGCTCCTGGTTTCTTGTTTATCGAGACAAGGAAATTTCCTTTGAAGGCAGCTGCTCAGTGAACCTGCAGGGCTTACTCTAAAAACTGCTCTAATTTTATCTCCTTTCTGAGATATAAAGATTGGGCAATAGCCCCTACATTTTCAAAGTATTGCCCAAGGCCCAGGAACACAGGGTTCCACAGTAATCATTAGAAATTATGCAGCTGAAATTCCACGCGGCATTTTGAGCCTTCCTTCAGCTAAGTGACCCATCTTATAAAGAACATATAATTTTGCTGGGACTTTCTTAGCTAGGAGAACGTTGTGAAAGCCAGTGACAACAGATAAAACTATCTGGTACCTAGAGTCCTTCTGAGAAATGCTGTGAGAACAATGTGCTTGAATTACCTTTGACATTTTTGTCTTAATAAGTATCTGCAACCAATAAGACCAAATGGTCCAGGATGCTATCACTTCTTTTAACACAGCGAGGATAGAAATTACCCTAAGAGGTAAGATAATTAGGTCAAAGCTTATTAAAATTTCAATTTCCTGTGTAACAGTAGCTTTGGGTAGTTGCTCTTCATTGGAAAAGAGAGGGAGAATTAGAATAAAAGAATATGATAATAGATTTCCTAGATTAAGGGATAAATAAAGCCAAAAATTGCTTATGTGCTATGACCTCCTAAGCAACATATGCCAAACAATTTCTCTGAAGTAATATTTTTGAACTAGAGCATAAACTTAAAAAAATACAACCAATCTTGATACAACTCTTAGACCTTGTGAGTTGTATCAATGCTGTTAAAAAGGGGGGGCTTTATCAAGTCTGAATATATTTAATTTATAACCTTGTTTTACAGAATCGAAAAACCCTTTACCACCAGCCCTTTAACCCCTTCACACTTAGACAGTGTAAGGAAGACACTCATAGCCTCTTTCAGACTAGGCTGAGTACCATAAGCATTCACATAAGGCAGGCTTTCCAGTCTTTTAATTGCATCTATGGCTCCAATGTATATTCATATGCTTGTCTGTCACCCTAGCACCCAGTTCAGGTACTTCTTCACTCCAATTCAAAACAGCCCTGTTTATGCATCCAAAACTGGCACGAACCTTTTAGATGCAAAATTGCACTGGCAGCTTCTGGAAGATAGAAGTTGCATTTTTATTATGTGTCTCTGCAGCATCACACAGTCCTTGCTGAAGGCAGGTGTTCCTGGGCGCTACATTAAATAGTAGTCATAATCATAATACTAGCAAAACAAAAAATATTCTTCTCCTCATCATAACTTTCTTGTACTTTTCAGGTTCTTCTTATAGGTAAGATGTATCTGCTTTCTTGCTACCATTTTTCTTATTTGTCTTAATTAAATCACGTATTGGTTTATGTTTTTCTGCAACAGTGACTGATCCTTTTTTTAATTTCCCTTACTTCTTCCCTTACTCTTTGTACCTTTTGTAAGCCCAATCAGTAATTGTGTTTTCCTTCTTGGTTAAATATAGAAATATTAAATATTGCAGGGAAAACAGTGATCTCTTCAGAAGCCTACTAGAAATGCATCTGTTCATTGATGCTTCCCTGTTTACAGTTATATTTTGAGTCTCCAAATTTTCATTCCTTTAATACATGCTATGTTGATTTTATTTTATCTAGGTTTTAAAGCAAAAAGCAGTGCAACACCAGCCAAACATTTTAGAGAAATCAATTACATCAATGCTGTTATCTATCTCAAGTGAACTAGCCTAAGCAGTAACAAGCTTTATTTTCCATATACTATGTGTTCATTGGCACTAGTTTAATTATTCTCTGTTACCTCTTTCTTAGTGGAGACTCAGACTGTCCATTCAATTATTCTGTCCTAGACTGATAAATGTCTGATAACCTAGATTAAGGTTACTAGGTGTTCCCTTTACTTTTTTGAACAGATTCACGTTTCTTCCCCTAAAGGTTCCTAGGCCTTTTCCAAAGTTAGGCTAAATATGAACAACTATTCCAAGAGCTCCTCTAACATCTCCTTAGAAACAACCCATCTGGACATGTGGTTAAAACTCCTGGGTTTCTAATAGCTACTGTTTTAATACCTTCTGGTCACTCAAATGGAAACCTTTTTATTGATTTGCCTGGAAGTCACCCAGTGGATATAGCATTTGCTCATACACATTGCAGAGACATCTGTGCTATAGCTTAGTCTTGGGTTTGGGTACCACAATCTCTGGGCTCATCCAACGCATCCAATAAGATGGCATATCATTGACCTTCAGCCATGCACTTCAGTAATAAAACCGAAAAAAGGTCTGAATTCATGAATGAGTGTTCCCAGCACTGACTGGGAAATTCTGGCAGGTCAGGAGCAATAAGCTACAGTTAATATCAGCTGGGCTTAATTGGGAATGTCTTATGGCAGCGAATGGGGGAAAGACTAGTGAGGCAAAATTCCTTGCTGCCAAAGACAAGGTCTACCATGCATACTGGAAAGGATAAATGCCAGGAAATTGTTGAAATAATTAAGAAAAAATAAAGGAAAAAAAATAAAGAAATGAAAAAATAAAGAAAAAATTGTCATTATGAAGAATAACATTGTGATGAAATGCTCAGGGTTACTTCAGTCACTATTGCTGAGTGTCTGCCATGGAGCTCTAGTCTGGGTGTGATACGTGGAAACTATCCAGAGGGACTGGATACTGCAAAACGCATCACTTTTTTTTCTAATTGATGTGAAGCTATTGTACAAACTCCAGGTTAGCAATTAGCATATCTAGCCTCCAAAAGCACACCTTACCAAAAATACCTTACAACTTGCTATATGTGTCTTGTGCATAGGAAGGATCTTCATTACACAGAGCAGTGTAATGCACTCTGCATGAGGGTGAGGGATGTATCCTAAAAAACAATGGAGGAAATCACATTTCTTGCATTTGCAAGCATTTACAAGTGAAAAACACACAAATTAGTCTCGTTTCTCTCAGTAGATTTGTCCGGCCTGCCTGCTCCTGTGAACTGATTGTCTTGCAAAACCTGTTACAAACACAGAAAAGCACTGCTTGTTTCCCTTCTACCCTGTGCAATGTAATCAAAATCATGCCCGCCCTTCCTTCCTTCCCTCCTTCCTTCCCTCCTTCCCTCCTTTTTTCCTCATTTCTGTCCTCTTTGTCTCCCTTTCTCTCTTTCCCATTTGCTTGCTTGTGTTACCTCTTTCCAGTAATGACCCAGTGCTTAGCTGGGGAAAGGCAGGAGGTGTGGGGGCAGGACTGTGTTAATGCCCTAATTAAGTCTGTAGTTAGCTGATGGGAAAATCGTTGTCAAGAGAGCTGATAACAAGCATAAACATGACAAGCTTGTTTTGAAAAGTCATCCTGTCACTCTGTTTACTTATGCTACTGCATGCAGCTCCAAGCTACTGTCATATATGTTTATACTGATCCATCTGCATCACTTTTTTTTTTTTTAACTTTTTTTTTTCCTTTAAGGAATATAGATAAAATCTTCACACATCCTGCATTTGAAGGGATCAAGGATTCCCTACAGTAGAAGCACATATTCACTGATTTAAGGAATAATAGAGAATAAGGAAGAGAAAGTTCTGAAAAGGTGAGGAAATTCATACATCCATTTTAATTTTCTGAATGACTTACAGATGTCCTTGTCCATGCTTAAGTGTATTGTGATGTTCAAGTAATTCATTAAATTAATATTAAATATGTGAGATGTCTATTTTACATATATTTTCAGTAGAGATCTGAAAGGGTTGCACGATATAAGAAAGAGTAGTGGTGTGTATAAAACATGTCACAGTCTCTCTGCCACAGCATACACAGCAAGCGCAGTATTTCTCTCTACTGGAATCACAGTACCGTATATGCTCCATTCCAATGACAGCCAATAAGCCTTCATGAACTGTTCAAATTATTGGCTGTATGAAAGAGTCCTTCAGACCGTTCAAGCTGTGGCATACTGTTATGGGTTCCTGTTTTGGAGAAACCTGTCTTGGTTTCCCAGAGCTGAAGACTCACTGCAGCATGAAAATTGAGACAAACGATCAAGGCTTATATGCCTGAGCCAATTCAACATCAACACACTTCTTTCCTGGCTCCAGATAATAGCAGAAGTGACAATGTAAGGCTGTTTGTGTGGCTCTGGAGCTGGAGAGGGATTTGTATTACAGTGGCTTCATTTGATTTTGCTTTAGCTTAGGCAAAAGGAGTCACATTTCCAGTTAAAACACGCATTGCCTTCTTATTGCTGTTGTTTTCTCTCTTGACCACAGATGACTCATTACAGGTAAGTAACGTTTCACAAATCAAGCTTTAATTATTTACGTGACACAAGAGAAGTACAATTCATTACTGTCCAGCTGACATAAAGAAAGTTCAACTACATTAGCCTTTCCTTTAGAGTGGAAGAGGGTTTATCAGAATTCAGTTTATTTAGGGCACGTAAAGAAACAATTCCAAGGGCTAAAGAGGAAAGATTCATCACACAGCACCTACTAAGAATGCTTTATAAAAAGAAATTTTGTTATGGACCTAGATTTTAATATCATTATATCTCATGGATCATGAGGAGAGATTAAACTCTTGAACTTCCTCAATGGTCTTCTGTCACCTGGAGGGAGGCCACAGTGGGATTCATTTAATCTTACTTAGCTGTGAAACAGATGGGTGCCTTGGCTGAGCTGGCCATCCAGAGACCCTCTTCACTAGCCTGTGAAAAGAGAACAGCTCCTCAAAAGGGCTTGTCCTCAGCCCTCTGTGGCTCAGACATCCATTTTAGGGTGGTATGAGCTGCCTTCTGGAGGTGCTCGCCGCTTCCCTAGCTACATACAGATTCTACAGTTTAGACAGAACAACTCACATTGTCAGCTGAGTCAAATGTGATGGATGCCACCGTGTTTTCTAGGATCCATTTCATCCTGTATAGGGATCAGCTACCAGAAAGCACGGAACATATTTAACTGTTATTAAGAAATGTCCATAAAATTAAACATATTTTCTTTGTGAACCATTGTCATTATCCGTCTTAAACACAGTATTAATACAGACACCGCAGTACCTCATCTGCCCTGTGGCACTTACTCTTACCACACTTCCTTGGTAGGGAAGGACAGCTACTTACATTTTGCAAGCAGCAGATACTAAGGAACAGAGAGACTGAGGTTCAAGTCTACAAAATGTGCTTGAGCACTGCAACTGCTCCATGGCACACCACCTTGCTTTTGAGTGCCTGGCTCTTGTGTAAAATCTACATCTTCAGGTTTGAATGTGCTTTGCCCACAATCACACAGGGAGCTTCTGATGGCAAACAGAATCAAGGACTTCCAAATCTTAGCCTTTGAAAACATTCTAATACCCAAATTTCTAGTGTTCCCTTTTTCAAAGTAAGCATACTAGTATGCAGTGATACTGAGTGACTTCATCCTTAAATTCCTGTTACGCTTAGCTACATGCAGCTAAATGGGTAAGTCCTGCCACTCCAGAACAAGCCCCTCAATACACGAAGTAGCTATGTACCATTTGGCAGCTCTTCGTCACAGCTGGAGCTTTAATTCCAGAAATCTTTCCTTTCTCACCTTTAACCATAGCTCATCCACAATTTAAACTTCTTCCATCAGTGATAAAAAAACAGCTTGACCCATCTTCTCCCCAGCAATGTAGAAATACAAATAAAGTTGTAATGCACCATAAGGGGAATGCCAGATGTGCCGTCAGCTGCAGCAGTCACTACAGAAACAGCAATTTCTTTATAACAGTGAAAGGACATATATTAACATCACTAACATTTTTCTCAAGTTCAGTGTTGCAGACTCCCATGTCCTGGCCAAATGCCAGTCTGGGTAATTATATTCAGAATGACCTAAATTCATTCCCTCTGTACTTCCAACTAGATAAGTTATTCTAACGAGAGTAAGCAAAGAAAATTATGTACAGTAGCTATGGCTGCTGTCAATGAAGAAGACTCTCAATGCAGTTTGCCAACCACAAGATCAGCCCAGCTCTGGGTTATGCCAGCCCTTACAGGCACAACAGAAGATGAGAGATGTGACAGACAAGTCTGCGGTAGTCTGTGATGGAACAAGTACCTCTGAAATCTCTTCTCCGCTGGGAAGCCATGATGTGTTAAGGTACCTCAAGGGCTGATTAATCAGGAGGGGTGGCTAATGGAGTCATTCAAGACACAAAATTTCTCTTCAGTCCTGTCTAGACATTAAAGCTCTCCTTGACTAGTGAGAGGACTCCATCTGTGTCTGAAAGACTTCCATGAAGTCTAATTGTCATTATGAGCACAGAGGGTACAGTCATTACAGCAGTAGAAAGTGCAGACAGATGACAGAAAATACATTCAATAAAAGCAAAGCTAGGTGAAGAAAAGCATTTTCTTTATTCAGTGTCAGCACAAGGACTGAGAAAGTTTTCCTTGATGGAAAAGATCCCAGATGTTTCATTAGATTTTGGATAAGGACCTACAGGTTCTTCTCCTACACAAATCTTGAACTATGTAGAAAGGACAGAAGTTCTGTATTGCTTATAACTCATACCTGTTTAATGCTAGAGAAAACTGACATCTAGAGCTAAATTAGCAAGACATTTTTTCAATCTTATGTTTGTGAGCTGCATGGAATTATGATACAGAGAAAAGGTTCATGAAATCCCTCTGGAGAAAGGCCTGTAGATGGCTAACATACTGAATGGAAACATACTGTTTCTAATGCAAATGTGAAAGTTGATTACGAAAGACATGTTCATATACGCATGGAACTATCCATGTTCATGAAATTTCTAAGGAGACCATATCTTCCACAGAAAATGTTTACAGCTTCACAGACTGAAAAAGGTCAAAAGACACTGGTTAAATAATACATAGATCTAACTGTACATCTTCCTTCAATGGAAGCCATCATGTGGCTAAATTCCCGTCCACCTCTTTGAAGAGTTGTCCAGACATGAAAAGGCTCTCTCTTCCCTTATCTGTTTGGTATCCAGTGATTCATGTAAAAAAGGAAAACTTCAGAAAAACAAAGTCTCTTAGAAATATTTCACAACACTAAATAGCCTTGTTTTTAAAGATGTTTCTCTGCAGACAGAGTTACAGACATTACCTCTGGGCAGCTGTCTAGTGCCCACTCCAGCATTGTACTGCTGGGAAAATGAGGCAGCTCTTCTCTGAGCAATTAGGTGGGATGAAGAGCTTTGGTAGGACAATGGGGAAGCAACAGAAATATCACATCTTTTGCTGGATCATTCAGTCTGTTCTCTCTTTTGCTAATCAGTGCTCCTGTCTTGATAGAGGTATACTCTATCATCCTTTTATAACAATTTACACCTATATGGGATCATTGAGAGGAAGAGATAAAAATCATTTATATATACACACACTAAGAAATGGATAAACAGAAGGAAAAAAAAAAAAAAGAAACCCTGGGAAACTCTTAATTTAGTCAGTGAACTTATGGCGACAAAACCCAAAAATCCTGAATACTTGCCTCCAAACACACATACTAATTACTGCACTAGTTAATCCGACTAGGAGCAGTTTTGAACTGATATCCCGGGAAAAAATTCTCTCCAAGAACAAATTTTAAGTGCAAATGAATCAATAAACAAAACATGGAGTACAACAAAAGGTCACAGCCTAAGTGTTTATGTTGGAAAAATAGCCTAAAAACTGGCTGAGACCAAAGTATGGTATGTTTGCAGGCAAAGCAAATACTTGGTGACAGTACAGGCAACCAAAACAGATCATGGGATAGGAATAAAAATTTGCTTCTTTTCCGAGGAGAGAGGAAGGAGAGCGGATACAAAAATTATGTAAATTCAGTGGTGCTCCCTTACAACATAAAGAATAAACATAATATTTTTCCTCCTTTGTTACAATCTCTGTGTGATTTAAGGCAAGCTTTTAGAACACTATAGACTTGAAACATCTAAGAGCACATCTGAGGATATGGATATGCATCTAAATAATCAGGTGCTTTTCACATCACACTGTTAGAACAATATAATCAGTATCAGTTAACATTTGCTTTGAATTACTGTTCTTCTGGTTAGTACCTAGTAAACTCATTAGTCTCAGGTGCTATGTGTGTGCCTACAATCATACCTTACTAAGCTGGAGAATAAGAAATTGTTAAAGATAAACAGAAAAGTTAGCACATATTTGCTACTGGAAGACAGATGATGATAGTCCTGCTTTCGTATATCTGTATGTTGCAGTAATGTCCAAGATGGTGGAAGATATAGATGAGATAAACTCAGAAAAAAAAAAAAGTTTTGAATAAATAAGGCCCATTATTCAGAGAGAGCAGCTATTGACTTCAGTGCTATTTCAGTGCTGACCGCAGGACGGGGGAAAATAATTAATTGCTACAGCTACCATAACTGCTCACTGTTATATACTCTTTTACAGAGTTATATCTGTGAGCACTTTTATTTGTCCTAAGCACTTGCCTTCCTTCTTTTAATGCAGTGCAGCCAGATCTTGGGGTTTGGTCAGAAACCTCACAATAATTTGAAAACTGGGTGCTAGAACCATGTGAATATATAAGAATTTTACATTTTCTTCTTTTTCTTAATTGTTTCTTTTTTTGAGTTTAACTTACATCAAGAATAATGAAAAGGAACATCAAAATCCAACTGAAAGAATAACGCTTTTAATCTCACAATCCATAAATTCAGCATTATTGTTTTAGATGGCCTGGCTCATAACTTCACTAAATATTTGTGTGGGCCACGTAATAATAGCTTCCTGCTACTCTAGAAACCTTCACATCTTTGGAATTTTGAGGGAAACCAGTGTTGGGCAGGTATTGATGCTAGTGTGTTACATGCTTTGGCACAAAGCCAGGAACCACAACAGTGCCAGGCAACCTGGGTCCTCTAATAATTGACCTTTTCCAAGACCACTGATCTATTTCTGCTTAATGTCACAACAAAGTGCCTTATTTGTATGCTAAGGTAAGAGTAAGTATCTAAATTGGGTGTTCCTGTTTTGGGATACTGAAATTACTGGCTCTTGGTGTGGGATAGTTCTTTCTCAGAGCACTGGTCCACTCCAGAGGGCTGATGAGTGAAACCAGAAATAAAAATCTCATCAGTCCACTCCAAGTTTACCCTCACTTCGGGATGAAGACCCAGTGAAGCTATGTCCACACTGGTAGCACACGACACAGTACAACAGGAGCAGACCTGTAAAGCCAAAGAGTTGCTGCTGAAGAACTAATAATGCTCATGGCATGCAGAGGGGAGGGTATTGCTGGTTTTGTTCAGTGGGAGGATTTCAGACTAGGTCTAGTCCACTTATGTGGGCTAACTGTTCATCCATGGATGCAGAGCATTAGGAATGTAACTATCACTAAATTTCATTTAAACTGCATACAGCTGGGACATGGATACTTCACTGTAATGCAAATCAAAGCACAGTAAATGGGGACAAGGCAAATGAAATCCTTATCCAAACTACTGTGTTACCACAGGCACATCCTGAGCTGTAAGAGGTGAGGGATAAAGCTTTCTGGCAATGTAAACCAATCTAAGCCAAAGCTGTTGTAGTCCTACACAACGATTTTCCCCATGACCCACTTTTTATTTCTCCTCCATTTTGTTGACGAGGTGCTTGATGGGAAAAGCACCGTGGCTTCACGGTATTCAAAAAGATTAAAAAAACCCCAAACCAAAACACCCTGGATTTCTGTTCAGTTCAGTGCTTTTCCCCTTTTCCTCCCAAGCCCAGTGCAACGTGGAGTCAGATGAGCTCCAGTGGGAGAGAACGCTCAGCTGGTGACAGAGTGGGAGATCAGTTGAAAGAGTTCGAGGACAGGACCATGGCAGACCTGACCGGCTTACAGTCAACACAGGGGACTGTATCTTTAGGTTGGAGACCAAATTCACTAAAGAAGCAGCAACAGGACGCACTCTGAAAACATCTGTGCCTGGTATCTCCATGGTGTGACACAGCAATATTTAAAGATACCAGTCCAGGCCTAAAAGCAGACTTTATAACTGAGGTGCTCACTAGCTTGACCTTCTCTGTGATCTCTCCACTACATGCTTTAACTGAATCCTTAGTTTATCCTTCTGTACTCAGGTTTTCTCCTTCTTACGTTATTGCCCTAAACTCCAGACCATGGCCTGGCAAAAAGGTTTCTATGAGAAAATCAAGAACTTTCACCACCGCCTAATGCCATGATGTTTAATTCCTGCCCTCCTCCAAAGTAATGGGACAGTGAAATCCATTCCTCCTTAGTTTACACTTGTATATAATAATACTCTTATGCATTCCCCATTCTGTAACCACAGAAAGACTTTGAAGATTGCAAGAGTACCCCTAGGTGTTGCTTCACTCTTGCTAAAGTTTTCTTATGTCTCACTGAAGGAGTTATTGTATAAATTTCACACAGAATCATACAAAAGTAGCAGTAAGAGCTTTGTAAATAAATAATAGAAATAGCAGAATGTTAAATCTGTTTCTGTCAGAGATGCGTTAGAGATCAAGTAGTTCATGGTACCAAGCATAACAGGCCTGTGTAGAATAGGTGCAAATATGATGGCACCTACCTTTTATCCATAAAATAAGATCCCAATCCACTGCTTTTACAGTTCATCAGACAGGACATCAGCATTTCAGTAAAGAGATTTAACTCGTTCAATAGTAAAATAAATAACAGCCACAATAAGCCTAATGGGTATTTTATCAGTGATGTTATATTTTGTAATATTTTGTTCATTCTTCTTTTTTATTAGTTTTGTGAGATGCAGTTTCCTTTGGCTCAAATTCCCCATTATGCCAGATTATCCCAGTGTGCTTTATGCTATTGAAAATTTAATATGTGGTAGAAAAACCTTGTTAGATCTTTCTTCACTAACTCATGAAGTCCAATAGCTCACANAAAAAAAAAAAAAAAAAAAAAAAACCCATAAACTTTTCAAATAGTCCAGTACATGGCTCTGGATCACAGTTATAAAAGATACCAACTTTCAGGCCAAATCTTGTACAGACTGATTTGCATCAGCAATATTCTAAACTTGAAGAATTTCAGGGTTTTTATTAAACAATTAATTGTCCTTACAATTATTTGAACACATAATGTCTCTGTACATAAGCAACTTAGTCATTTTGGCTTCTATATCTCATTACAAGTGTTCCCAAGAAAGAGGATGTGTTTCGAAATTACGGCAGTTCTCACTCTTAAATTGCATTGCCCTCATTAAATGTTTAATGGAGGAGTGGTTTGCTTGTTTACTTCTCAGTATGACTCTTTTCCAATCAGTATAAATCTTCACTCATTTGTGTGAATGTGAAAAAACAAGATTTTAACTCTTGTGATTCTTCTCCTGAATGTCACAAGTTGTTTACAAATGTCGGTGGCTGAAGACAAATGACATTTCTGAAGAATGTCAGGTGGCTGGCAGGGTGTGGGATTCCTTGTGGTCAGCTGCTGCTTTCCCTCTGGCTGTCCTGCTCAGTGCCCCAGATGAATGCAAACAGCATCTCCCTCTTCTGCTGCCCCTGCTTTCCCAATTACCTTGCAGTTTTCAGTTCAACTTTTTGACCAGGACCAGGTCCTGAGCTGATATTCTTACGAAGTTTCCCGGTTTAGGCCTAAGATTAAATTCTTTAATAACAGTCAGCTCAGAGCCCATCACTTTGCAACAGAACAGGATTTTTTTCCTACGGGCATTCATTTATATTTAGATGCATTAAATATAACCTGCTATTGTATTGTCTAGTCACCCAATATCAGGATGTGCTTGTGAAATACTCTTAAGTTAAATTTTGCTGTTATTGTCCTGAATAACAGTGTTGTCAGAGAACTTTGCTTCTTCACCAATCACCCACCCCTTTAAACAAGCAATTGTTTATTGCTTTCTTGAACAGCACAGGCCCAAGCAGAGATCCCTGTGGGACTTCAGTGATGGTCTCATTCCACTTAAAGCTGACCATATAGTTCTACTCTGACTTTCCTTTATTTTAATAAGTTTTATCCGTATGGAATACTTTTTTCCCATTACCGCTTTTTTTTTGGGACTTTGGTGAGTAACCTTTTTAGAAATTTATCTAAACTGACATGTAACTCCTTTACAAGGCAATTTTAGATTTTCTTCACCCTAATTCATGATACAGACGCACTTGGAAATGGCATAATTCTCATAAGATTTGGGGGAATTTTGATCAGCTCTTGTTTCTTTCTCTTATTTCCTACAATTTATGGAACCTGTCGCTGGAAAGATGGTGAACTGGATAACACAGTGCCCTTTACTGTTACAGTCTCCTTCCTTCAGACAAGTCAAAATATGTGAGACACCCAGCAATAAGCCAGATGATTGATTACACTGTTAATTACAGTATATTAATAGCCTTATAGAGTAAACTTACATTATGTTGGTGTGCTAAGCCTGCTTGAAGGTATTTTCAGAAAGCTAAATAAGTAGTCAATGTCACAGTAGTCAATCTAATTTCAGGGTTGCATTTGAAAATGAGGAAGAAGGAATGGAGATGAATTGCGTTCATTCATCTTTATTATATATTATATCTGCTGCTTGTACAGATACTCATATCAAAGATCATTTTATAGTGTTCAGTTTACATACCTATGGGGGGAGTAAATTCAGAAAACTGCACTTGAAATTACAGAATTAGCCTTGCCCTTCATCTCCCAGCCTTTCTGAAATTTTTGCTTTTTCATAGAGTAAGGGGATTAAAGCTCAGTGAAAATACCAAGGAGAATTCTACATAAGGAAAAAAAAAAAAAAGGCAAGAGTACTTATGTTAATTTCTCTATGTTCTCCCCTGAAATCTCAGTTAAATGGTTTTGCAGCTGGACTTTCTAAGTGCCAAGTCCTTTTCAGAAAACATTTGCAAAATGGTCCTGAAGATGGTCTTAAAAGATAAGACTGAAAATTGTTAGTGGTTACTGAACAGATGGAGAGGATACCTCTGGAGAGATAAGAGGAAGAATAGGCATTCAGAATGACCAGAGCTAAGGTAAACAACTAGCCTACCAACTCCCCGGGCCTAAAAGAACCAAAAGCAAGGGTAGAAAAAAAAAAATTAAAAATGCAAATGCCCCTTATTACACTACAACAATGTCAAAAATAAAATCAGTCTTCCTGCTGAAGAACTCCCTAAACACTGGGTGCAAAAAAACATCAATAGTTGCTCAGACCACGATTTGTTTTAAACATGTCAATTCTGTCTACACTGATATTAACCACGCGTAAGTAATAACCAATTCACTGAGCCTTCACAAACATACAAGTGCAGTATTAGAGCATGTCAATCTATTTGAGACTAATTTGAGGTCTGCAGGGTGTAGGACTTGGAAGACTTAAACTTTATATCATTGGAGTGGAAAAACTTCGGACAATATCATGGCCCCATGTGTTTATTACAACGTGCACAAAAATATATGCATGCTAAAGATGGAAAAGCTGCCACACTGAGATTTCAGTGTTAGGTGAAGTGGTAGAATAAAATACCATGACAGACTTTTTTTTTTTCCACCACAGCTCTTGTGGAAACTTATTAAGCTTGCAGTTTTTTTAAACTTTTTGCAGACAGTCAATTTGTACAGTCTTTCCTCATTTAATCTATAATTTGGGGCAACTTGGAGAAATTTGGTGAATTATACAGAGGAACCCTGCAAGAAGACTACTTCATATCTCGTTATCACTTCTCTGGGAGTTGATACTCTGAGTCAGGTAAGGACATGTTCCTAGAGTTTATCTGCTAATTAAGAGAGTGATTCTCACTGTATGACTCCACCTAAGATACACTCTGAAAATGAACATTGCTGAGCCTGTGGGTTGGTCTAAATCCTGAAACAGTTCCTGGGGAGGAAGGAAAGAATAGGCCCACCCTTTTCAAGGATGACTAGACAACCAGGCTGGGAAAGTCCAGCAATATAAGGGACTGCCTCAAAGAGAGTCTTTGTGATTGCTCTTTCGCTCACCAGCAGCATGGCACCTTGAGAAGTTGTGTTCTGTTAGCCTTGCATCTCAAGATACAACCTTGGTAAAAGAAGCAGGAAATGAAGACCTTGAGCTCTTATCTTCCTTCCTGTCTCCTGCACTGAGTTACAACACCCACTGAGGGATGAGAAAAAATAGTAGGATATGCTATGTAAGACACTTGAGAGTTGAAAACATATCCTGATCCATCCTTAGGGCTGCCATGTAACTCAGCAGACAAAGTAAATGTGCTATACGGATTGCACTTGTCTTGCAAGTAGATGCTGAGAATGTCCTTTAGGCCACCCAATAAACTCCTAGCTATATGATTTACTCTTTAAAGTAATGTATATTATGTTTATAGGAAAACAATGGAATTAAGAGTTTGCACACACATTGCGATCAAAACCAGAAATTGACATGTTCAAGGAAAAAGATGTTAATGCTAAAGATGACTAGGCTGATTTAACATATTGCTAACCCTAGCATATTGCTAGTTAACCACCTTTCATTGGGGACTGAATTAAGAGCGCAAATGGATCTGGCCCCCTCTGCTTGCACAATTGTCTTGTCTGATGGCAGGAGGGCAGCAGGAACATATAGGCTGGGAGGGACAAAACAAGTCTCCCCAGGAGGGCCTGCCTGCATTTAGGCTGAACTAAGTGTACCCTACATCACTTTATCCATTTGCCAGTTCAACTTTGGGCTATACCTGGGGACAGCAATCAGTTACCATCCTGAAGAGATGCTGCTTTTCTGCATGGCCTTTGAGTGTCCCGTACCAGTTTTAGCTTAGCTCCCAAACTGGACAGGCTAAAGTTCATACAGAGAAGTAGATGTTCTGAATCTGAAGCCAGATTGCTCAGTTTCATAGCTAGGTGCTCATCAACCAGAAATAACTCCATGGGCACTGTGTAAAACCTGTGTGTGGAAAGAGCAATTGTAGTTTTCATGCAAGTTAGCAGTTATAAAATCATAGAATAATCTAGTTTGGAAGAGACCTCTGGAGGCCAAAAAGCCCAATCCCTTTGGCAGGGCCAGCTTCAAAATGAAATCATGTTGCTCTGTGCCTTGTCCAGCTGAGTTCTGAGTATCTCCAAGGACATTTGAAGTACGTGTGAATGGCTCTGTTTACATCAAAAAGTTACTATGCTAGTTAATACTTGTTTGCTAATACATGATTAAGGGAAGATAGTTGTTGTTACCAATACGGACTTACTCTACAGGATTATGAATTCAAGAGTTTAAAAGGGACAAATCTTACCCTCTTTAAAATCCAACTTGTTTTCAGATTGCCTTTCATTCATTTGTTAACATTTATCTTAAAGAGCTTCAGTCAGTTCTGAGAGTTCTGGTGTGAAATGGGAATGGACTTCAGCATATATCAACATTAAAGAGAAGTTGAAGACTATTGGAATGTTTGTTTTTCTTTCCTTCAAAATATTTAAAAAGAAAAAAAAAACACAACAGCCTCCAGCACCCTATGTCCTGGAAGGGAGATGTCTTTATGGGAGGTTGGAGCTTGATCCCACCAGCTAAGAGCAAAAATTCAACTCACACTGGAATAAGGATGCTAACTGCTGAGCACTCGGCAAACAAGGCCACTGTCATGATCACTTTGTCTGTAATCTCTGTTGGAAGCAAAACAGCCACCATTCCTGCATTGCACTCTGTAGGAAAAGCCCATTTGCCACAGTAGGCAAAGCAGAACCTGATGAGCTTTGTCTGAGGAAGACAGTCAGCTGAAGAACTTGACTTCACAAACCTAAAAATGTTTTTTGGCATTTTACGGAGCAAAATTTTAACTTTTCAAGAAGGTGCCACAGAAAAAAATATCAGTGTTACTGGATGTTTCTACCATTCAGTAGCAGCTGAGATGGAGAATAGGTGATCTAAAATGTTACGCATTTATATGTCCACTTAACATATTTTAATGCTTTAGTATTGCCTTTTCTACTTTTTTTTTTCCATGCTTTTAATCTTAACAGTCTTGCTAGCCAAAATTCCACCAGATCCATATATTTAGTGCTGTGTACACTCATTTTCAGATAGGTTTTCACAAGACAGTGATAGAAAGGTCAAATTATGTTTGCACAATATTTGAACCAAGGTAAAATACAGGAGGCTTAACAAGGCAGAAAAAAAAAGGGAGCTGGACAGGACTTGATTAGATGAATGTTTACATACTTCCCTCTGTTTTCGCTGCAAGATTGGAACAATCGGGAGGTTCCTTAAGCAACAGATTGTTAGGGTTGGATTAAAGAAAATAGGTGGCAATGAAGTGCTGCTTGAATGTAATTTAAAGTTGTAAATTATTTAATTTGATCTACACTCAAAGTCAAAGCAAAATTGGTCTAAATTTCAAATGTCAGATCCAGAATAAGACTCTAATTCTTCAAAATATTAAAAAGTTAGGTCAAAACTGTTAAAGCAGGTTATTATTTCAGTGGGCAAAACTGAAATGAAGTTAAAGTATGAACTGGATCTGGTATTCAGGCATGTATAGTGTACCGCAAACAGCAGTATTCATACCTCCAAAATGTATTTTTCCTTTCTGATCAAGACCCTGATGCAGTTCTAGCAATGAACTGAAAGCCAATCAGACAAACACTACAGAAAGATATTCAACCATGTTCAGAACTTGTTGGGTTTTGTGGATTTTTAAGGCTACAAATAATAAGGACTTCTGATCTACATTTTTTCAGACATTGTAATGTCCACATATCTGAGAAGTCATTCAGAAAGTATCAGAAAGCTCACTATTTATCAATGAGAACAATTCACCCAATATAAATTCCTCACAGTTAAAAAATTGTTTAAAATACGAATAGTGATATGAAATGTGTGAAGTTCATGAACTTAGATATCAAAACAGTTCATAGCAGATGCATTTTTACAATGGAGAAACAGGTACATAAAGGTGCTGTAATGTAATGAACATCAGTAAGTAAGTCCAGGACAGATTTTGAAACTGGGGAATAAGATTCTTCATTCCTACAACAGTTTATGCATGGATAATAGTGTTTGCTTACTGTAATGTTGTTATTATTTATAAGATTATTTCCTCTGTTGCTTAGGAAGAGGCCATACTATTTTTTACTTTTGTGGATTACAATGAATTAAAAATGTGTAGGGTCCTGCACTTGGAGAGGAATAACCCCATGCACCAGTACAGGTCAGGGGCTGACCTGCTGGAAAACAGCTCTGCAGAGAAGGACCTGGGAGTCCTGGTGGACAACAGGATGACCATGAACCAGCAATGTGCCCTTGTGGCCAACAAGGCCAAGGGCATCCTGGGGTGCATCAAGAAGAGTGTGGAAAGCAGGTCGAGGGAGGTCATCCTCCCCCTCTACTCTGGCCCTGGTGAGGCCACAACTCAAGTACTGTGTCCAGTTCTGGGCTCCCCAGCTCAAGAAGGGCAGTGAACTGCTGGAGAGGGTACAGCAAAGGGCTACAAAGATGATCAGCGGACTGGAACATCTTTCTTAACGAGGAAAGGCTGAGGGAGTTGGGTCCTTTTACTCTGGAGAAGAGAATACTGAGGAGGGGCTCTCATCAAAACTTGTAAATACTTAAAGGGAGGGTGCCAGGAGGAGGGGGCTAGTCTTTTTCAGTGGTGCCCAGTGGCAGGACAAGAGTTAACGGGCACAAACTTGAACATAGGAAGTTCCATCTAAACATGAGGAGGAACTTCTTTACTTTGAGGGTGGCAGAGCACGAAAACAGGCTGCCCAGAGAGATGGTGGAGTCTCTGACTGGAGACATTCCAAACGCGCCTGGACACCATCCTGTGCAACCTGCTGTAGCTGGACCTGGTCTGGCAGGGGGGTGGGACTAGATGATCTCCAGAGGTCCCTTCCAACCCCTAACATTCTGTGATTTTATGATTCTATGAAAAAGCCCAAATATTCTAAGATATAACTTCGATTTGAAGCAAGAAGAATCAAAGCAGTAGAATTCATTTATACATTTTAAAAGCTTCTTCAATTACTTTGATGTCACAGGAGGAAAACTCCAATTCTGTCTTATTTTTTTCTAAAAGGAACCTGACCGGCAGCTCATGGAAACTGTATCATCCATTAGTCAGCAGAAGAAACATAGCAAGGATCTTGTAGTTTCTACACACACAGTTAAGAGCAGGAATTGATAATAGCTTAAGTGGTGGTTTTAATTACTTATGTATTTGTCTACTATAAAAACAATTGTAACTTAAAATTTATTATGGAAAAAAAAAAGCACTAACAAGATCTCCACCAGTTGTCAGTAATCTAGGACAGGTCTGAAACATGATTTGACAAGAGCAGTCTTCCTGTCTCATTGACAGGCACCAGGGTCATCATGAAGAAGTTGTAAGCTATGCAAAAATGAAAATGGATGACTGTTCAAAACAGTATCTCATAATTTGATTTGTAAACTGAAATAAGAAAAACATCTGAGCAAACAATCTTCTGGTACTAAAAAATCAAGGATGGTAGACCTAAACGTAGTCCTAGATGGCAGATGCTTAGGAACCGTGATCTAAGCATATAGATTACAACTGTTTGAATTAAGATTTTTGTTGAACCCTAAAACCATGTTGTGGTTTAACCATACCCAGCAGCTAGGACCACATAGCCATTCACGCAGTTCTCTCCTTCCCCCCAGAAAGGTGAAGAAGAGGGAGAAAAGGAGGGTAAAAGGAAAGAAAAACTCTTGAGGGTTGAGATAAAGACAGTTTAATAGAACTGTAACAGAAAAGGAAAATAACAATAATAATAATAATAATACAAGTCACTGTCACCACCCTATGTTAACTGGCACCCACCCGAGCAGTGATCATGGATTTCCCCCTCCCTGGCCAACTCCCATTTATATACTCATCATGACTTCTATGGTACAGAATATTCCATTTGCCATTCTGTTCTGTCTATGCTCCTTCTCAGATTCTATGGGAAGCTGAAAAGAGTCCCTGAAAAGTATAAACATTGCTTAGCAACAACTAAAACAATATGCATTACTGACAGCCCTTTCAGAGCAATCACTAGAAAGAAAATTAACTCTTTCCCAGATGAAACCAGAACAAATCAAGACAATGTACTCAGTCATTGATCTTGTCTAGTGCCCTTATGGAAAAGTTCAGCTCAAGGAGTAGTAGACTGGATTAAATTAGAAAGTAATGAGGTCCTGACAGAAGAATGAAAGAGTGGGCTGGGCAGATCACGATGGAGTCGATAGGTCAACTGAGTAAGCAAGGAGATTTGCTTTCTCACTTGTATCATTGCTAGATATTTTAATTTAGGTTTGGCTCCTGACAAAGTCTTGTCACTAAAAGTGGTCTTGAAAAAGCAGAGTCAATTCATCCCCATGGCAAGGTCCTTTTCACTGGCAGTCTCTTGACATTACTGAGATAAGGAGAACAAAGGAAATATTTTACAGGGACCTCCAAACTAACTGGGTGGAATAGAAGTTAGCTTAGAGACCCTTCCAATTAGAGATTATCACTCTTGCAGTGACACAGTCTTCTAGGGCAGAAGGCCTCATACATCTGGCTTTCCGCTATTTCCCTTCTGGAAAAAAGTTTTCATTTCACTGACCCTTCTTTCCTAGGTTTCACAGTTGCCCACTTTCACAGATGCTGCCCCAGAATCACTCTTCATCTCTTCAGACTTTCCCCTTACTTTCTCAAACTCATTCCTGCTTAATCCTTCACTCCCACCTCAATAACTCTTTCTTTCACTCTCTTTCACCCCACAGCTGGACTTACTCACAGAAGCTAACTTAACTTAAAGCTGACCACAAACTCTTTGTACTACAGGAAAGACTTAACATCCTCAAAAACACATTGCTGTGAGTAACGTGCTCTCACTTAACTGTCCCAGTGTAAATATCGACCTACTCCAGATCCTCCCAGTTCATCCAGACGTCTCTCTTACTACCTCTCCTCAGTCAAAACCTCCCCAGGACAGACTCCTCTTGCAGATCACCTCTGCCCTCCAAACAGTGCCTGTTATTGAGCTTGGTGTTTCCTGAATTATCAGTGCAAGCCCAGTGGCTGCCAGCACCCCCTGCCCTTCTTTTCCAGGCTGTTGTTGCTAAATCCACCTGCCCACCTGCCTGCCTCCTTCTGTAGAAGCCAAGCTTCAGCTCCTGCATCTGACTGGGTCCCTGACACTCCAGGCACATTTAGTCACAATCTATCCAAACAGAGCTCTGGCAGCAGAAACAAGAGAGCACGTTAAAAAAAAAAAAAAAAAAAAAGGTAATGTAATCCTATATCCTCAGCTTGCCACTCTTTATCCGATACCAAAAAGCTTATTACAACAGGAGTATGCATCTTGTGCTCTCCTGGCAACACTGAATTAAACCCAGACAACTCAAGGAGACCATTCAGGAGGGAATTTAAAGGAGGGGATTGCATTAGCTGAGTGGAGAACTGAGTAAGGTATAAACAAGTATTTCATCAAAGACAGGGTCAGGGTGAGGGCAAACTCTGGCAAGGGTCCAACCATAGTGATAAACCAGAGGGAGATGCTGCTGGAAGAAAAAGTTCAGGGTCAGCAGTGACAATGAGATTTCTTGCCTGGGGAGAAAAGTAAAGGTCTAGAGACACAAGAAAACTTTAGCCTAATTAACAGGTCTCCTTGTGGAAAAACCGGTACCAAAATAACGCAGCTTAATTATTATCACCATCATTATGGGAACCCATATATCTTTAACTTCCTATCTAGTTAGCAACACGGCTCGGCCCCACAGCATTCCCATTGGGCTGCCTCCCTTCATCCAGGCTGACACAGCAAAGCACTTCATGGTGGGCAGCCTGGAGACCCTGCACAGCCCAGGCAGCGGCTCCCCTCTCCTCTGGAAAAGGCAGTGGTGGCTGGGGAGGGCTGGGGGGAGGATGCGGTCCTTTGCCTTGGAGATGCTGCTCTGGACATCACTGAACCAACTCATGAAATGCTGAGGTGAACAAGCCAGGCAGGTTTGTTTGTTTAAGGTCACGCCAGAAATGCTGTAAAGGAATGCATTTCCAGCTTG
The DNA here is from genome assembly GCA_013398295.1 of Chionis minor. NCBI lineage: Eukaryota > Metazoa > Chordata > Aves > Charadriiformes > Chionidae > Chionis > Chionis minor. The sequence continues at coordinate 87,108 of VZSF01004682.1, read as the reverse complement.
TTTTCAGCTCCCTGCATGCTCTGTGACAGAGATGCATAGTGTCCCTGTACTCCATAAGCCCTTTCACAGAGGCTAAAGCAGCGAATAACAAAATGCCTTGAGCTTAAAGAGCTCTGCACTGGGGAGTTAATTCAAACAGGGCCTCATTTCACTGTCTTTACCTAACTGTTAAATGAGCATTTGCAACTCAAAAGAGAAAAATGTCTCATTTGCTGGATTCCAATTAAATTACCAGAGGAGTAGGTACCACTCACTTTCAGTAAAAATATGGAAATCTGACCCAAAACACTTCTTTAGTAGAGACTGGGTTACAGCAGACTGCAGCTCAAAAGGTACAGAAGTTCAGGCATAAAGTGCACATCGGTTTATGGAAAATGTGTGCCCCCTCCTCTTTTTTCTCAAGACATTTTAATTTTTCAGCATTTTGGCAGTATTGATACAGACTGCCACTGTACCTTTTATTCCCACGTTTCGGAGACCAAGGAGAATGAAAACCAGAAAGCTTTGGGTAATAGTTCTTCTGGTGGAACTGAGACTTGAATCCGGCCACATCTAGCAGCCTGGTGATGTCTGATACAACCCATTAAAAATGCCCCATGTAGTCTATAAATTACAGCTGTGAAAATGGAACCAAATCCTTTTAATGTGCTTTCCTCAAGAACATATTTTTATGTACATCTGGGTGTTTGCCTAAGCCCATATGTTATTACTTAACCTCTGAATCTATCAGGTATACGGACAATAAAATCTACAAAAGTTAAAGCCTAATTTAGTAAAGATTGGTCTGGTTTTCCTGAATTTCCTGTACTTTTTAAAGCAAGCATTATCTTTGTTACCTGGAGTGCCTGCAATTGCTAGTGTTCCTGAGTAGCTTACAGCGTAGGAAATAAAAGGGGTTACAGAATTTGAGTATAAAAATTCATTTCAGACGAAGATCTATTTTTCTTTTTTAATTTATGTTATGAATGAGACAACAAAGTGTGCAGATCAATGGCAATTAGGTACACAGCACAGTACCTTTACTACCTTACTCTCTTGGTCCTGTTAATCCCAGACAGAACAGGATCAGCTGAGATGGGTCTGGAGAGGCTGAGCTCTGGGTAGGGGTGCTGAGTGAGGGGTGGCAGAGCGAAATTGGGAATTATCATTAAAAAAATCTTCCCTTAACAAATGTGAAAAAAGGAATGCTTGGACAAACTTCACTTGGACAAAATACACTAATGGTATGTTCAATTTTGCAGGTTTTTTGGCTGCTTAATAAATAGTGTACTTTAAAGGTCAAATATTTTATCTTTAAAACCATTGGTGGCACAGTGAGTGCCCAGAAAATTATTATAGCTACTGATGGAGAAAGTGGCAGCAAACTGAAAAGAGAATAGGATTAACATCAACCCTTTTTTTTCTGATAATGAAGACTTTTAAAATTATTTTTGAAAACAAATTATTGCTGCACGCAGTATTGCCTGATGTTTTAAACAGATGAAATAATGGGAGAAATATCCAATGGTATAATTGCTTTAATTGTGCATACTCAAGTAGGGTGTTTAGCTGCCAATTTTTACAAGTGAAAAAAGTAAAATGCCTACCAAAGCCATTTCTCCACATTCGGGGAGCTTCAGTGGGGGTTGGAATTTTTAGAGGTGAGAAGAAGAAAACAGGGCTGCCTCCTTATTTTTGTTTTGTTTTAAATATTTTTGCTGCACTATAGTTTTCAATACTGCTGAGAAACTGCATGAAGTCAAATTCAAAAGTGAAGCAAAATTTTATATAAGGTGTCTGACACCAAAACTTCATCTAGCTGTCATAGAAGTCATTAAGAACTATATAAGCTTCTTAAACTCCCAGAAAGGACTGAAATTTTCATACACATGCATAGGACCAATCTGCTGCTGGCGCATAGCCAGCATATTTAAAGATGATTTAAAGATTTACATTCTGAGAAGCCCAAGAGGAGATGTAAAAGTCTGAATTCTTGTCACTTCTCATATGCAGACCTACCTATGACTTACGTAACTGGAAGATAATATTAGGGAATTTATTTCTGCCTAAGAAAAAAATCAGTTTACAGAATACCACCTTACATAGTATTAAAGTAAGGCATTGCTCTTGCAAACATTTCCCAAAATTTTGGCTCACTAGTGCCTATCTCTAAATTTAATTTCTTGCTAATCTTTGGGAAATAGACACTTAAATAATAACTTAGAAGTCACCTGCTCAGGTGTGTAACAAATGGTAGATGTTACCACCATTGTATATCCAAGGAGGGTTTTATTTCACTCTTGTGAATGGAGTTCATCTGGAGAAGAGAGTTCAAGGACACCCTAAAAACCAGAACAAATAAAACCAGCTCTAATAACTGCTTTTTTTTCAAAGTTTTCTTCATTTCACTCACCATAACACTCATTTCCATCACTGCCTGTTGTTCCAACACAACTGGTTTTTATTAGATTATTTTAGATTTTTTATTAGATTCCACTGTTTTTCAGAAATATTTTTTCTCTCTTTTTTCTCCCATCACCAATGTCAAAGAATGGGAGAAACTCCTTTGTCACAGTAGTTTGAAATTGTGAGAAGGACACGGGAGAATAATCTGTAAAAACAGTTCCTTGGAAGTGGACTAAAAAACAGTTGTGCAGATAAATGGGGAAAATCAGAGCTATAGGTTCCATGCATTTTGTCCTTATGTAAATAAGGTTGACATCTCCTTACTGCACATTGAGGAGGTGCTGTCATTATAAACAAGATCAAGAAAATTGCCTCTTAAAGAGTGATCAAATTTTAAACTGTACAGCTAAGCATATAAGTACTACATTAGTTTAGTTATTTAGGATTTAAAATTATATAAAATTTCTCAGAAATAGTTGACCTTTTGTTAAAGTAACCAGCACCAACATTTGCCATCTGAGCACTAGAACTTTTCAGATTCTGTATGTTTCTGTCTTAGAAGCACAATACAAACAGGCCAAAGTTTGGGTTTTGCAAAATCCTTTGCAACAATTTTAACCTGAACAGGAGAACAGTCGTAGTTTTGGCTAGGTCTGAAGATATTGTAAATGTTATTGAAAATGTATATGCTCACTAAGGGCAAGATCCTAATTGTGTATTTTGATGATTCTAGTTTAGGCATTACAATGCCAAAACCACAGCACTATACAGACAATGAGGTGAAATATACCTCTGAAAGAAAATTCATGTGTTCTAACATTTTCAGGTGCAACCTCTACATGCAACAACAGGGCAGGGTTTCTGATGCCGAAGCGCGTTGTAAGGAGCCTACATCTACTACTTATGGGAAACACTAAGTGCAGGGCTTCTGGCCTGGATGAGAGTGTGTGTACTTGGGATCCTGAATGTCAAGCTCTGTCAGTCAGCTCTTGTTTCAGCAGAACTCACTTCCATTTTGATATTTCCATTTTCAACTCTGAAAAACAAAGAATCGGGTAAAAGTGTAGGATGTTGCATGGCATGGAGAGCATTAGTAAGAAATGAGAAAGAACTCTGATTATTTGTTACCAAAAATTGCATATATTTTTTAAAAATGGCCAAAAGTGTTTTAGATATATACTACAATAAACAAAGCTGCACTAGCAATAGGATACATAATATAACCTTAAAAGTTTCCTTTTTCTAATTTCTGTCATTTATAGAAATACATATCTATAACCTGCGATTTGCACTTCAATTATCATCTAGAGAACCTGTTTATTCCAAAGTAGAGGGTACATTGTTTAAGTTCTCAACAAACTTATGAGATCACTTTCATTCTCAGTTTAAGGATACATTAGAACTCATCCCTTAATTAAAGCATTCATGTTGATCCATGTTGCTGCGCTCTGTGAACAACTTTAGAATGGACCAGCCACAAACCATTATAACATCCTTTAAAAATTCCCTACATCTTTTCCTCCTACTGCAGGCCCATGGCAGAAAGTGGGACCAGAATTGTTCCACTCAGTGTTCGTCCTGCACCATCAGGAGCTATGCACTTTTCTGCATAATAACTGTGTGAGAAAAATACTGCACATCAAAAATTACCAAAGGATAACAGGAAACAATCAGTATAATATAAACTTGTGCCTTAATATTTCCGTGTTATGTCAATACATGAAAAGAGATCTTTAAAATGCTAGTCTAAAAAAGTTTAGAAGTACCTCATAAAATTAACAGTCCTACCAAGTGTTTATGACATCAAACCCCGGATTTAATAACACCGTGGTTAAAGGAGGCTGTATACTTAGGATATTATTTACAGAAAGAAAAGACCAGTTCTATTTTTATAAGAAAGGTGTTTTTCTTGTTCAGGACAGCAGGTGATTTTCATCCCACAACTTTTGGGTTGTGTCAGACAATGAAAGAGGCCTGATGCTATACTCTATAAAGCCCCGAAATCATTTGCATTTGTTTTGTAACTACATTTCTATGCAAATGTACAGCATTCGGCTTAACATCAGCAGTTTTAAATCCACTAAGTAGAGACACTTTCTGAGACTTTGTCAGAGAGAAAGGATTAGAAGACTTAAGCTTGACTGAAACACTGGTGGAGTATAACTTATCTGAAGAAGTTTCAGGAGTTTAAAAAGTCACCTTTTCTTTTTCCCCAAACTTTTCCTTCTACTCAAAAAACAATTTTCTGTACCTTGTGAACTATAGAAATGCTTTCCTTCCTTTTTTTTTTTTTTTTCTTTATTTTTTCCAGGTAATTACTTCTATTTATGTTATAATAGCTTATCATTAGTGTGTGCACACCTATATCCCAGTCATCTAGATTCTTTTCACAAACTTGCTTGCTCCATAACACTGTTCAAACTCACTGTTCATCTCTCAGCTTTTTATAAGACACGTTTGTGCTTTCAGGAAATTTTTGGCCATTGATGGCTTGCTCAGCCCAGCACAGAGTGAGCAAACACACAGGTACAATCCAACACAATTTTCTGGTAGCCAAAAGCACAATAGTAACTTCCCATTCTCCTTGGCCACCAGCCACCAATTCCCATCTTTATCCATTTTAATAAGATATTTAATCCAGATCATTTCACATGAATAAAATCAGCACAACTAAACAGACAACTGGAGCACAGATTTGGGAATGTGTGACTACAGGAGAGGAGTCGAGGAAAGCCAGGTTGCCTGTAACAACGGGAACATACACACACATATACACTGAATTGTCTCTTCGTACAGGGAGTGGACACCATTTCTTGCTCTTCCCTGCTTAGTAGAAAATTTTGAACTCTATCACAATAGCCACAAAAATATAGCAGGTGCAGATCTTTCTTAGCCCGAGATAGTATTAACTCATAGTTATGAAGACCATAAGAGACCAGAGACATCACAGTCAAAGATGACACAGGCCACAGAATGTCATCCTGCACTTCTTGCATTAAGTTTTTGTTTAAGCTGTAAACTTAGAAACCTAAGTGACAAAGAATCCATAACATTACTGGAAAATCTCTGCAAGTGTGTAATAACTTTCACTACTAATAGATGAGCTTTATTTTTTAGGATGAATTAATCTAATTTTGTCCTGTTGCTTTAAATGATTTCACCAGAGAATGGCAGCATCACATTCATAGCTGTCCAGATACCAATGCCAAGTCCACTGTGAGTTCTTCCACAGCAGCAAAGAGCTGGTCCAGGGATTTGAAAAGGAGAGGTTCATTCCCAGGCAGACAGTGCAAGGTATTGCTAGCAACAGCACTGTGCTTCCATCTCTCCTGCCCCCACCGTCTGTGTGCATCTGCCTCCTTTCCTTCCCTCTTTCCCCCAGTCTGTGTCCTCTGTGCCACCTGGTATTCATATAGTTCCAGGAAGAACTTAATGGACTTCTTGGCCTATATCTATCTGCTGTCATGCCTCGAAACCCGCGATTCATCCATGCAAGTGACTGGATGAGCCTTTGCCAAAGCCTAGAGCTTACTTCTGTCCATAGCTCACATGTGAAACAAACGCTCAAGTCCAGCTCCCCTTTCCCTGTGTCACAGCTCATAATCCAAATCAGCAACTAACACAGAAACCAAAGTGCTTCATCAGCTCTATAACAGACAAATTAGAACAGAACAGAATAGAATAGAAAATAGAAACATTAAGTGCTAGAAAGTCCAGTTGCCCCTAAAAGGGAAGCCAAATTTGAGAAATTAGGATAATAGAAATCATTCTTCTGTGTCCTAGCCATTTTTGTATGTTGTTGGCAGCTAAAACCTCTTGTAAGTGGTGTGGGTTGCCAACAAAGATACGGTTGGCAAGATATAGATTTAGTTGGCAAGATACAGATTTTCTCTCAGAATTATTAGCTTTGTAGGTTTCAAGGGAGCTCTAAGAGTCACAGTACAGGTTTTGCAAGTGCAGTGATATGTCTACAAAGTTATGATCAGATAGAGCTCAGTAAATGAGGATGGGTTTATCAAATGCCTTTGGCAGTGTCATAAAGAACCAGATTGTGCACCTTAAGCATTGCAGGCCTCTATTTCATTTTGCCCTTAGTGGGAAGATGCATTGTGCTTGTAGTCTTTTGATTAAGACACACCTATGAGCTGCAAAAGTGGCATCATCTCAGGATTTACTCCTCAGAGAAGACAGGATGCGAGGCTGGGTGTTTTTCTTCAGAACTGATACCATAGCTCAAGAGACCGGAGTGTTAGCACAAGACACAAGGCAGTAGATCTTCTTTTCAGCACTTGCACTGCCCTTTCTTTTAGCCATCCCGGGCATTTATTTTAAGTTGGGTGCTGTTTAAGGTGAATCGAGACATTGCTTTGCAGTAGTGAATACTGCAGCACTGCATTGTAGTTAGAAATCAGTGAGAAAAGGAAAAACATTCCAGATGGGTTTTACTTTGAAAGTTGGAACATAGATTTATTCCTCGCTCACTTGAGAACGGAAAATATTTTTTGATCTCTCAGGACATGACGAAAAATTACTGATCTGCAAACAAAGAGAAACACAGGTTCTGATTGTAATGTGATAGACTGGATGGAGTTTCCCTGTCTTGTCCATAAAAGCGTTTCTCACTCCCATAGTTGTCCTTTTGTAGAAGAGCTTGTGTGAACCTGTCTGCATGAATCCCTAAGAGTGAAACAGTATCACATTTTTTCTAAGTGAGCTCAAGTGTAAGGAGTAGACACGGGCCCTCATTTTAGCTCCTCTCTGTTTCCATTACATGGCTACAGACTAAAGACCTAAAAGCTAACGTATCAAAAAGGAGGCTTTTTTTTTTTTTTTTTTTTTCCATCAGCTTAATCCTTTTCCTCACATCCAGCCTTCTGGATGTCCTCACAAGTACTAGTTGGCAGCACAAAGGATGTGGCATGAACATAAGTCCAGAGCCTTTGGAAACCAAGGAGAAATAAAAGATCAGCAAAACCACACTCCTTTGAACTACAGTCTGTATTTATGCCTGCTTAAAACACCAACCTCATACACACAGGTTCTTCTCCCTGCTTGGGTTGTAATTCTCTTGGGTCCCATATGCTTGCTCTGCACATTGACGTCTTGTCTTCAGGAATTTTTGGCAGCTATGAGCTGTGGTTTATATTGGGTAATTACTGGAGTGGAATTATCTAAATGTCCACAAGGAGATGAAAGTGGAGGTGGGGATTTACTCGCCTAATCAGCTCTCCTTTCTGAGAGAGGGAAGAGTTTAACTCACAGGTGTTACAGTCAAAACTGGTCTCCACATTACTGTGATGACTGGAACAGGATCTCCGGTGCAAGCACTCTATTCCCCCATAGGAGGAACATCCAGCTGGCACAATTGTTTGGTTATGAGAGGTGCTTCAAAACAGTTTGAGATCCAATTATGAGATGATGAAAACACTTAGGGGACATACAGGATGCTTGATTTCAAGAAGTTATCTCCTCACAGGTAAAATGGCCTGCACTTGTTAGTAGAGTGCATAATGTCATCTGTGTAATTTAATTAAATTGCTATTTCCCTATACACTTGCATGATATTATTTAGAAGGAATAGGTATTGATGGATTGCCTCAATCACCAAGCGAGAGCATGTTCCTGGAGTGCAGGTGGTGGGCCCTCAGCTGTCCTTGAGAACCCACCCAGTCAGAAAACCCCCTCCAAAGAGATCCCTCCTGGCAGTGGCTGCATCAGTGAATTGCAAGATGAACTTTGGATGACTGAAGAGTAAAACATGTTGGTCTTTTAATCCAGCTGCTAGAGCTGGATTGCTGCCTCTTGCTGAACCATACAACTTTCATCCCCATCCCTGTTCAGCTCAGTTCCTAGCCTGGATACATTTAAAGTGTGTAAATTATTTGCTCTTTGTAAGGCCGCTGTAAGCACACTGCTGTTTACTAGGACTTAGCTGTGTTTTCTCCAGGCTTTGAACTTTAATGACTCATGCTGATATATGTGACACGATGAGTGCTTTCTATATTTAATTATGAAAAAGATTTTTCTGATACACTGTTTGCAATTTTGGGTTTGGCAGTTGATAATCCTCCCAGGGTAGTCAAAGTGCTTTTGGAAGTGAAAGAGTATGTTCGTACCTTAAACTAATTTCTGGAAAGTGGTAAAAAGAAAAGTTCTCTCGTCAAAATTCAGCCAGTGAGCATGCTGGAAGCAGTGCTACCCCTCTATGGAAGGCCAAATGTCTCAGCCTGAGATATAAGTTTCCTGAAAAAGCAGTGTCTTAGGCTGTGGGAGGGACAGTGAAAGACCCAAGGCACCATAAACAGCCCTGTGTGGAAGCAATTGCAAGAACAGTGTCCTTAACTCCACCTCAGACAGCAAATCTAAATCAGCCTAGGAGCCTTTCAAAATATGACAGAGCTACTGCTCTCATGCTTGTTTCCTCAAAGCTTATGAACAAAAACCCTGTAGAGCGTGACTCATACTAACCTTACTCTCCATCTCTATTAGAAGTCATGTCATGAGTTAAAACCACAGTCAGGGTCTTCATCTGAAAGGTTATGCATTTTTGTTACAAATTTTATGTTAGGAACCCAATCTATGTTTTAAATTTGTTTATCATCAAGTCATCTGACGTTTGTGGATATCATGAAAACTATGGTCCTACTTAATTCAATAGCATTGCAACACTCCGTCTACTGTCATTCAGTCACATGTGCTGTGTACTTATTCAGGCATGTCCTCTGTAGACAACATTTAGCTATGATTTCTGAATTAATCATTTACAGCTTTCCAAGGTAGGCTTTGAAGAAAGAGTTGCTTGTATCTCAAAGGTCAACACAAGGTAAGTTTACAAATACAAGGCTAAAGCTCTAACGCTGTTAATACCCCACCCAGCACATCTAAACCAGATTATTCTCCCAATAATCAGGTATTTGTAGACTTAATTTAACTTTTGTTTTACTCTGTGAGCTAATTCTTGAAACAATAACCAGAAAAGTTTGTCCGAGCTTGGTAGAAAAACGAGGATCTAAAGACTAGGCTCTTCTGTCCAAGAATGGTAGTCTACAGGCCAAAGCTGAGAGCCAGACACAGCACTACACTGGAAGGTGGCTTCTTAAAACTACAAATGGAAAATCAGACCTAAACCATTTACTGGGAAGGATGATACATACCTTTCTGTTGTCACAGATGAAAAATCAGAAAGATTAGATCAATGAGGAAAGACATTGCTTCCAAGGGTGAAATAAAACTAATCACAGCCTACTAACACAGAAACTCTATATCACCGCTATTCATCTTGGAGAATATTTGATCAGTGACTGGCATTATTCAGAAAAATGAGTTGCAGTGAATTTTGCAAATACAGGAAATAGATTTGGTATCTGCAAGTGCTGATTGATTAAGCTCTTTCAAACTGATATGGCCCACTTACTGCAGTGTCAGAATCCCTCTGAAACCACCTGAAAGAGCTGGGGGTAAAGAACAAGAAGTCTGCAGCTGTACACAGGTCTGTAGGACCATGCAGGCTGTGTGCCACCTCTTCCCTAAACCAGAAGTCTGATCTCAGTTAGGCCCAGGACAGTCCCAAGTATTTCAGACTTCCCAAAACTCTCAAAACATCCCGTTCCTCTCTCCTACAGCCACGCAGCAGTCCATATCTGTCTCCAGTTTAGGAAAAACACCACCAATAAAAAACAGTCCCAGTCACATTGTGTTGTCTTGTGTCACTTCCATTTGACAACGACAACTGGGAAATGGCACATGCAACATTAGCCTGTAATTATAATCTGTCATTTCTGTTCAGACAAAGAAAGTACACAAGGAGGAAGTTTGTGCTGTCCCTCAGGTGAATTTTGGCTAAAAAAAGTGACTAAATTGAAAACTCACCTAACACCTCATGGAGCATGTTTCCTTTGTCTGTTAGCACTTGGGACACACAGCTATCTTTCAGCATCTATTCTCTCTTCACAGACATTTCCCAAAAAGTCTTGAAAGGTTCAACACCATAAAATATAAATCAAATTTTTAATATCATTTTATCATTCTACTGCTATCTTTCTTCAAGAAGTTTACAGTGTCGTCTGTTAGATGCCACTAGAAATCAACATTGTTTGACTACAGCAAACTGCACACATGCAAACAATTTTTCACCATCCTTGGAAATGAGTAACTTTGGTAAGGTCTTTAGAAAACATTCAAATGTGACCTATTTTTAGTTCACATAACATTCTGCTCATAGTTTGATTTTATCTTTACACAACTGCTAACTGTAGACCTTGAAGCTGTTCATTCAAGCCCATCTGAAAAGATAGCCATCACTGATCTTTTCTTTTAAGCTCTGCAGATCTTCATAACCCTTCTCATTAACAGATTACATTTCAGCAAAGTAGTATTTTCTTTTTCTGGAAAAAAATGTCCTATAAGAAGCAGATAACTCCATTATATGACCTACATACTGTGTTAGAGATACACATAGATGGAAGCCACCATTCAAACAAATGTAAACCATATATTTTCAGTGTGAATGATAAGTGAATTATTATCTTGGATGTGAAGACTGATACAGATGATAGCTGGCTACATTCTGTCTAATTCAAAGACATATTCCACAAAGCATACAAACCAAAACATATTTCCATTTGTGTAGAAGCTTTTCCATTTTTTAAACAGTTTTTACATTTTGAAATATAAATCCAGCTCCTGTAAGTTTTGATATAGGCTCTACCATTGGCAGAACACATAAAACTGTCAAGAATTCTATTCCAGATCTGAGGAAAATGAACACTGCCGTCATTATACATTTAGGATGACCACCTCCTTCTTCTTTACCTTTTTACAGAAATATGCATGTACCTGCACACACAAATGGATGAAGAGAAATAAGGTTCCTCACCCAAATCTGATAGGAAGGCATTTATGGCTCTCACAGCCATTGTGTTTCTTTTTTCTGTTGGTTTGCTTCTCTTATAATCCATGTAGCATCAATGAAGAAGGCAGCTTGGTCAAAACTTACTTTGTTCCAAGCCAACTCCCAAATCCTATCTTCAGAGGCCACTGTCTATTGTTCATTTCTCTCAGATAAATTCCATTCTGTTTCCAGAAGCTCAGTTCCAATACTCACAAAAGTTGCCATTTTACTTTTAAATATGCAAATATTTGTTCTGGAAATGCTTTAAACTGTCATTCAAGGTCTACTAAAATGCAACAGTGCATGCATTTAATTTGCTGAATCATAGCTAACCACTATAGCTTGAAGAAGGAATAACCAACTCTTTGTAACCAGTCCACTGTGTTAACTGAAGTTAGCAAATAGTTGTAAATACCCCATATATCCTCTCTATATATATATGAATATATATATGAGGTCATCATGATGCAAAACACAAACAAAAGCAAACAAAAAGACAGAGATTAAATTTACTGTCTTCACCTCCTTAGAAATTCATCACCTTTATCTATATTCACTGCCATAAGCTCCCTTGATAGTCAATAAAAAAATTTCCATGTGCAAATTGCTATCATCATCACGTTGCTTAGGGTGAGATGGCACATTGAGAGGAATAGGTTATACGCCTATCTTTTAGAGCTTTAACTTAGCTGAGATGGAGCCTACCTTTAGTTATCACACTGTGTATGAAGAAGAGGGAGCCAGACCCATCTCAGTGGTGCCCAGTAGAAGGATAAGAGGCAGTGGGCACAAAGTGCAACACAGGAAGTGCTGTCTGAACACAAGCAAATGTTTTTTTTTACTGTGAGATGGTCAAACACCAGAACAGACTGCCAAAGAGAGATTGTAAGATCTCCATTCTTGGACATACACAAAGCCAGACTGCACACAGTCCTGGGCAACCTGTTCTAGCTGACCTTGCTTGAGCAGGGGGAATGGACTAGATGATTTAGAAACGTTCCTTCCACCACCACCAATTCTATGATTCTGTGACACATTGCAAAGTTTTATTAAATAATGGTTGCATTTCACTTTGAAATCAGTTCTGTGTTATGAGCTTGATATATAGCATAATTAAGACTATGCGAGAATGAGTTTTCTGCTACGTGCATTTCTAAAAAAGAGAAACCCCAAAAGAAATCTGTCTCAGCAAATGTAAATATTAGTTTGATAGCTAACAATTACTGAGTAAGACAATATGTAAAGAGCAGCCAAGATCTTTCAATATCCACATGAAGTGTTATTTTACAGGGGGCTTGAAAGCAGACTAGTTAACTCCTCCTACATTTGGAAATAGAGCTATCAAAATTTAATATGATGTTAAAGTACAGTGATACTGCTGTCAATGTGATATAGTCTTCTTTCTTTTCCTTTTTATAAAGACGAAGAAATAAATTATGTAAGAGACAAACTGATAAAATTACAATTTCTGACATTTTTGACATCCTTATAATATTAAGAAAGGACAAAACCTGATGGGAATGAATGCCGAACTATTTCCCTTCATTCTGCTGACACTTTGAGTTATTCATTGTAGTCACAAATAGCCTCTTTTTGCACTATGTCACCATATCCAAAAAGTTCTTGGATGAAACCTGACAACATTCTTAACTTGACTCTACCCGGTGGTTTTTTTGTGACTAGGTTTCCCCATTTACTTCTACCAGATGAAAGGATTTAGTCATGGGAGGAATGTTGGAATGCATTAATTTGTGATTTCAGGTATAATAGCTTTCTAGTCACTATAGCAAATCCAGTCACTGATTTCAGGTACACTGAGCTTCAGCCTGTCCATTTTGACATAATTGCAAACTTTAAAATACACTCTATTGCAAGTGGCCTGATTAATTAAAAAATCTTTGATGCCACCATGGATTTTGTCTATAGATTATACCCATGTATAATTTAGCCTTTAGGAAACTTTTAGCCATTTCCCTGCAAACATCTGCTAATGAATCTAGTCTAATAATTGCAAGAACACTCATAGGGCTATATTCGTATTTATCTGAGGCAGAGACTCCAAAAGTCAAAGCAAAGGGGAATAAAATCAGTACAGAATCGATGAAGGGTAAAAACACACCCAAAACCCCAGACTAAAAAACCCCTAACACAGCCAGTAATGAAAAAAGAGGAAAAGAGGTGGAACCAGTTAACCAGCTAAAGGACCATAGCAAATAACCCTGTAAAAAGTGGTATTAAAGCCTCTGTTGTTGCCCACACCACAGACTGATTATCCCAGGAACAACATAGCCCATTTGGGGACAGTGGAGTTAACTAGGGTCCTGTACCCGGATCAGGGCAACCCTGGCTGGGGGAAGAAGGGATCAAGAGCAGCCCTGCCGAGAAGGACCTGGGGGTACTGGTGGACGAAAAGCTGGACATGAGCTGACAATGTGCATTCACAGCCCAGAAAGCCAACTGCATCCTGGGCTGTACCAAAAGAAGCATGGCCAACAGGTCAAAGGACGTGATTCTACCCCTCCACTCCACTCTGGTGAGACCCCACCTGGAGTACTGTGTCCAGCTCTGGAGCCCTCAGCACAGAAAAGACATGGACCTGTTGGATCAAGTCTAGAGGAGGGCCACAAAAATAATAAGAGGGATGGAACACCTCTCCTATGAAGAAAGACTAAGAGTGTTGGGGTTGTTCAGCCTGGAGAAGAGAAGGCTCTGTGGAGACCTTATTGTGGTCTTCCAGTACTTAAAGGGGTCTTATAAGAAAGATGGGAATAAACTTTTTAGCAGGGCCTGTTGTAATAGGACGAAGGGTGACAGCTTTAAACTAAAAGAAGGAAGATTTAGATTAGATATAAGGAAGAAACTGTTTACAATGAGGGTGGTGAAACACTGGAACAGGTTGCCCAGAGAGACGGTAGATGTGCCATCGCTGGAAACATTCAAGGTCAGGTTGGATGGGGCTTTGAGCAACCTGATCTAGTTGAAGATGTCCCTGTTTATTGCAGGGGGTTGGACTGGATGACCTTTAAAGGTCCCTTCCAACCCAAACTATTCTATGATTTTATGATTCTATTTCTTGAAGTCCTTTCTTGCCCTGTGGTTCTGTAATTTAAACCTAAATCAAATAAAAAGCAGCAAGTAACACTGAGCAAAACTGAAGTCCTCCCCTGTTAGCATGAGATGTTAAACAAGGAATGCCAGGAGAGTAGCTTTATGGGTATGGTCATTCCCACATAATCATGATGTGGTTTACAATTCCCTTTCCTCTAACCTGCAGTGCTACAACATGTTTTAGCAAACATAAAACCTTTATTCAAGCTTTGTTCAACTTTCCATGACTAAGTTCATAACAGACAGTGTCCCCCTGGAAGCAGATGTGGCTTTTGATTGATACAAAGTCTGATTCTTCTGATGATTGAAATATGAGTATTTTTCTATTTTTAATAGGCAAATCCTTTGAGGAGAACAAGCATAACCACACTGAAAATATCTGCTTTGTCTGCTAACCAGTTGGAGATAAGAAAATCTCACCAAAACCAGCATAGGAAAATTTCCTGTTATGAATTATTATTATTTACTTATTAATTATGATTTACACTAACACAGAGACACTTTCTGTAATATTAAACCCCAGTTTTATTCTTGGATGCATATCAAAGAATGATGGACCCAAGTGTAAGAGCATTAAATGGCTGCCCTCCACTCCTTTCTCAGAGGTGGTTTTGGCCGTCTATTCTCTGCCTTTCACACTTACTAGTGATACATTTTATCTGTCCCTCTAAGCGAAGCTGGGCAATTCTTTTTCAACATTTTGTAACTCTAACACATCCTCCTTTGCTTTTTTATTTTTCCATATTTCTGAAAAAATTAAGTACTTAATTTCAAGTGGAATAGAACATCCCATGCAACGCAAAGTGACATTTTTGGGTGTTTTGCTTTGTCAAGTAAAAATTAATTTTTTTATTCCCTTTGATCTGTACTAGTTTTATTTTTATTTATAAATTCTACTGCTGAACCAATAAAATCAATTAGTTGTCATGGCCTAGTTTCATCTGCAAAGATTTTGCTGCCTCCTTCTATCAAAGGGGTTCCCAAAGCACTGGAACACTATCACTGTTATCAAAATCTCAGAGATCATCATCTTCTAACCTTCTAGTTGACAATACTGTAAAAGTGATATGACTTTATAGTCAGCTACAGTCTCACAAGGGAGTCTGGGAACAACCACTTCGACAGTAGATAGCACTGTTTCTGAACACAGTTCCCAAAGCAGGTAACATACCTACCCACTATTTTAATAGGAAAAACAGGTGCTTTGTGGCTATTGAATATTCTGGGCCTGTTTCAAACACTGTGTAAATGAGAACAGTTTCATTTGATGCAAAATAGAGAGGTTTTGGAACATTCTAGCACTAATGCAAATGGGTGAAGTTATGCTGAAGAAGTGTAAAAGGCATAAAATTACCTTTAATCTTTATGGTATAATCCAAATCTGTTTTTAATTTAGGAATGCTATATCTCTGTATTTTACACATGAGAGATTCAAGCCTACTTAGCCTGGAGATTTAGTATATAGAAGTACCCATCTCTAGCTGATGGCTTATACCACCACAGCCAAAGTGTAATAAAACCAGCGTTTTGCCCAGCCATCAAAATTTACTCACATGCTGCTTAATCTTACAAGAGGATACACAATGTATTTTGCTACCCAACATCCACCCAATGGTCACACGGCTGGGAGAAATCACTGCAAAGAATCAGGTCAAAAAAGGACAGGTCCAATTGCATGGCAGGATAGAGTTGCACCGGCAGAAAAAGCCCTAGGTGCAGAGGGTATTTGAGGTTCCTTTCTCTAATCTAATGGACAACAGATGTGCCTTAGTGAGAACAGGATTAATCCTCAAACATCCCATACACCCTGCTATAAGACACAATGGAGTTCACACAAGAAGAGTGCCCCGTGCTGAATTTTCCAGGAATGGGATGGGATACAATTCTTCTTCTAGCTGCGTGCAGAAGACGGCATTGTAAATGCTTTTGAAGTGATGAATGGTGCATCTAACCAGCTGGAAAAGGCCACCTGCATGCCATGCGCTGGAAGACGTGGAAGTACTTCGAAGTAGTTAACAACCCCTTGGATTGACAAGGGCAGATTGTCCAGCCTTTTGGCAAATGGTGACTTCAAACAGGAGATTTGCATTTACCCTTAAACCAGGACAGGAGCAACTCCAACTTATGCACGCCGTGTTTGTGTGTGTGTGCATAGACACTGCATTTTATAAACACCCTTGTTGACTCATTCCAGAAGTGAAGCAGGGATTTCTTCATTGTGCAGCTTGTGCCGTGTGCCAGCAGGACAGGATGAATTGAAGATAATATTCCGAGTAGCCTAACGCATTCTTCTGTTGTAGTTAACTTTCAGTACAAAGCAGGAGGAAAACAAAGGGCTAAAGAAAGGAAAATTCAGAAAGATCTACAGTCCAGGGAACCTGAAAGGGATTAACTTGGTCTCCCAGGCATGATTCGTTATGCTGATCTGAGAATAAGACAACATGGGGCTGTGGTAGCTGCCGACCTGCTAAGCCCCTTGGAAGTCTGAATTGGCAAATATCGCATCTCTTCCTGAATGACTTGCTCCATCTGTGTTTGCTAGCATCCACATTGACAGCTGCCTGCCATCTTGGCAAGAAAGGCGATGCAATTTGAGAATCTGCAATGGATGTCTAGCGCATGCATACAAAAAAGCCCACAGCCTTTAGACTAACAAAGCCTGCTAGCTACCCACTCCAGTAAATAAAGAAGTCCGTGTGCCCTACTATATAAACTAATTCCAAAATCATTAGGAGTGCTTGAATCCATTAACACAGTGGTGGCTGAACATGCGTTTACTCAGACAAGGTAGTGTTAAGAACTGAAGACTTCAATATGCATTAATTCCCAGTTAGTGGATTCAGATCTGGAAGGTATATAATGTTTCTTTTTGAAAAAGGGAGAAACATCAGCCTGTCTCACTCATGATCTACAGACAGCTGATATTTGATAGAGTTAATAACTAGCTTTTATTTTAGTAAATTTATCAAAACACAGAGGATACAAATTTCTTGTTATGAATGCATATCATTGAATGCATAACAAGAGCATCATAATCTTACGAGGAGGTAAAGAATAAATCAGTGAACAAGGAAAGAATAAAGAACTGAGCATTCCACCCGTTGCTACTCACCATTTGAGTAAGAAATGAGCTGCCAGAGAGGAGTACAACAGCTAGTAACACTGTTATATTCATACAGGACCTCCAGAAGGACAGAAAAATATTAAGAACTGTCATTTATAACATGCTGCTTAATGGAATCAAAATACATATTTCTGCCTATTTATGATCAGCCCAGCCACCCTTTATTCAGAAATAAGGATACCATCAGAGGTTCTATGGGGAGATTATTTACTGTTTACTGGGTATTTACTATATATTTTCTTCTGTGTTACTTTAGCTTTGCATGGTTACAGATTCATACATTAGGCCTGAGTTTTCTGATGGGATTTTAAAGAGGTGAAAATACCTCATAAAACAACAAAAAACATCATGATTTCATTTTGCCTTCAGGTTCATGCATTGAAACCAACTGATCCCTCAGGGTAGAGAAATTTAGGTCACATTTGTGCAAAACAGTTCTGCTGCCACAGTACTAGTTACTCCTACTTGCATAACTGATGTTTTCAAGAAAGAAAAGTAGTCCGTTTCTTAAAGAATATTTGTTCAAGAGATTCAACCAAAAAAATTTTAAAACCAGAAGTTGAGCTCTGTCAAGCGGATCGTCCCAAGAGGCTGCATTACAAACCAGTAAAGATGTTCAGGCAAGATGCCTGCAGCATTACTCACTGGCCCGCTCACCCTTAGCCACTCTGGGAGGAAGCATTGACCTCGCTCTGTCCTGTGCAGCTGAGGGCAACCAGGTGACTTATTCTGGAGGAACTGTGACTTCTCCTGGAGGAACTGAGAACCCTGGAAGCCACAGAGAGAGAGCAAATCTTGTGTGTCTGTGAGCAAAGTGTTTGCAACTATGCCTGGCTTTGGGACAGGTTACAGAGGCTTAGGGAAGTCGCTCACTCCCTCCCACTCCGGAATATAACTTAGGAGAGTGTCAGTTCCAGCTCTTGGGGAAACAAAAAACCACACAAACTGAGCAAGTTCATCTGCAACACAAAGGCTGGCTTCAAACTATGATCTCTATTGAGGGAGGCTTCTGTAAAACCCACCAGTGAGCAGATTTCACCCTCTGGCCTCTTATGAGCCGCTTCTCCATTGCAGGGGATACGTTTTTTCAGCACAGCTGGAAAAAAGCGTAAGATGCTGGCTTGAGAGGGAGTGTAGCTGACGCTGGGAGGGTTGGTGCTGAGTCATCAGAAACATCAGTTTCTGACAGCCTTTTGTGCAGGCTTCCTGTGCCAGGAGAGAGTGAATTTGCCCCACTATTAATACTGCATGGTAGGTTAGGATAATACAGCTGCAGTGGTCCAGTTTTACGTGCTTCCTCTTAATAAATGATACTGCTCCAGTGGTTTTCTAACAGTTCAGCGGGAGTTCACCAACTTTCATCTCTGTCATTAGAACATGCAGCTTTATTTATTTATTTGTTTGTCTGGGGGCTTGCATAATCCATCCCCCACATTCCATCTACTCATGAAAAACTTTCAGACAATTTGCATAGTTAATTGACAAAATGTCGGCTTAGATAGTGTCTCATCCTCGAGCACTGCTTTGTTTAATATGTTTCCAATTCCTACGATTACCTCCCTTAGGCAGAAAGCTGAGTAAATAAACTGGCCTTCCACCGTACCTTGAAGGTCAACTAATTCAGGGTCCGTCGAGCCACTGGGTGATGTGGATGCTAAAGCCAACGATCCTACACCAGTACAGCTTTGCTTTCTGCCCCCAGACATTCTTTATGTCTCCATAAAAAGTCAACTCTCAGGAGCTAGGCATAGGGAGGTTAATCCTTATTACTAGTGACACTGGAAAAAGCTTATGACAGATGCACAGTGGGTCCCCTTTGGAAGACTGTGCATAACTGAGAGCATGGGAAGGATGTTTTGCACAGAACTGCCAGGAGGCTCAGAAACTGTATTAGAAAAAGGCTGTTTTTTTCACTGCATAGCTCATTTAATGAACCTCTGTGCCTCAGGGAAAGGGAATGTACAGTATTTGAGCAGATAATCTATGTGACGTAACAAATTAACCTCTGAAAAGAACCTCAATAGTTATGCAAAGCTGTATCTTGCTTTCTTTTGAATAACTAAGCCCCACATCCCGAATAAAAACAAGTTCTTGCTGTAAGATAGATGGGTCGTGCTCTGCTATTACACTTGGTAGCAAAAATAGCAATGGGAAGAATGAAAAATAGTGTTTCCATCTTAGTGGGACATCATTGCATAACCAGCATGAATAAACGGGAAGGGTACTTCTTCAACCGTCCTGCTTCCAAAAGGAAAGTTTTTATGGCACGAATTCATCCGTTGGTATAGATTGGTGTTATTAGTAGGGAGGGGATAAAATCACACAGTAGCTGGATCACATAGAATCCTAATTTGCAAGAGTCGCTAAGTTGCAGATTTGTGCTGCGATCTAAATAAAGCACTTGCGGAGATTTACACTGTCCCACTGGGGCTGGACCGATGTCCTGAAGAGTAGACGGGGCTCTGTAATTCCTTAGTGCCTGACTGAGCTGATGGTGGGCACTGATTCTTTCCTCAGCAGCTGCTCACAAGGTACCGGGACAGACCCCTTCCAGGCTTGTTGTCCTCTGGACCATTCCTCTTTGCTCCAAAAAGTGCCCTCAGTTTCACCTGCTGCATATCCCTGCATGGCAGAGAACAACATAGGACCTTTCCTGCATTAAAGCTACTGTGATCGTGCCATAACTTCTCTAACAAAAACACAATAAATACAGTTTGTCTTTATTCTAAGTGAATTCCTGCGTTCCAAAAAGCCAAAATATTTTAAATGTCAAAATAGGGTGCCCGAAATTTTGTAAACAACCAGGCCTCAGGATTTCTAACTAAAGTGAACACAAAATGAACAAGACCTGGTTGATTACACGTGAAGGGTTGCAGGGAAGCAGTTACATTCTTTGTTTACCAAATGTTAGACTTTCTTACATCCTAGGTAAGTGGTTTCATGGAGGCAATTTTCTGATCAGTAATAAAAGTCTCACAACAGTTTTTAACTCAGGGCAGCCAAGACAAAAACAGGCAAGAAAGGAAAACAATGCTGGTATCTGAGAGAAAGTTTAATGTAAAATACAGAACTATTCTTGCTCAGGCCCCTTCTGTATTATTCAGTTTCCAAAGAGTTTTATGCTTACTGAAGTGTTCTCATTTTGGTGTAACTGAGCTTAAGTTTAATTTCCAGAGCCATGAAAGCCTTTAGGAATTTCTTTTGGTTTGATATATCAAAAAGGCTGACCTTGTAATGAGTTTGTTTACCTTTTGAAAGTATTTCTGTGATAAGTTCCCAATGAGGGTACAGAATAAAATGGCCATTTTGTACCAAGCTAAACCAAGACAAACCGATTGCACTCTTCATCACAGAATCACAGAATCACAGAATCACATAAAGTTAAGGGTTGGAAGGGACCTCTAGACATCATCTGGTCCAACCCTCCTGCCAGAGCAGGTCCACCTAGAGTAGGTTGCACAGGATGATGTCCAGGCGGGTTTGGAATGTGTCCAGAGTCAGAGACTCCACCACCTCTCTGGGCAGCCTGTGCCAGTGCTCTGCCACCCTCAAGTAAAGAAGTTTCTCCTCATGTTGAGATGGAACTTCCTATATTCAATTTTATACCCATTACCTCTAGTCCTATCACTGGGTACTACTGAAAAAAGACTGGCCCCCTCCTCCTGGCACCCTCCCTTTAAGTATTTGTAAACATTTATGAGATTGCCCCTCAGTCTTCTCTTCTCCAGACTAAAAAGACCCAACTCCCTCAGGCTTTCATCTTTCTCAACATGCTGAACGGGAGATCCTGCACTTGGTTGCTGCAAAATATCATTTTCAGAGCAACGTAAATTCTAGGGGACCATACAGACCACAGGCCTTATACTGGGAATCACAATCTCCAAAAATGCAGCACACTTCAGATCTTTGCTTCGGGGTATTATCTGATCCTCATTAATTCCAAAGCTAAGGACTGATCTGAATAGCAGGAGGTCTAAAACATGCAACAAAAATGTGAAACAACTGAAAGGTCAGAAAGAGATATAGGTTTCGGTAATTAACCACTTATCTTCCAGTTTTAGGCATATACTTGTCTTTAGCACGTGAGTAATCCTATAGAATGCAAGGCTTTGCAGGGCAGGTTATTAAAAGTCACAGAGCAGTAGTAAATAACAGCTGTGGGGGAGCTGAGGAGTGGGAGAGGCGTTGGACTTTAACTTCATCACTCCTTCAAGAATGATTGTTCCCTGTCCTGACCTTGAACTAGTGTGATACTCTGAAGGGAGAAATTCCAAATTTGTGGATAAAAAGGAAACATTTCTCTGGCAGATTATTTTGTTAATAGCAGCTGTCTGAAACTGCTGCGACACTTGGAATGTCCCAGTAAGTCCCAACAGAGGAGGCTTTAAGGGCAGAGGACAGGTGAGGCGGTTAGATATGTATATCAATGCCATTACTGATGTGGCTGTCTTCTTCAGGCTTTTGTATATTTGCTCTCTCTGATCTCTAATTAGACCTGGAACAAGAAGTCCTAATGCAAACACTCCTCTGCTGAGAGCTGGAGTGTGTATTTGGGCAGAAGAAAATGTTGCCTCTCAGTCTCACCTCAAGTATAAACATACACATACAAGTGCAATTACAATGTATAACAAATCTCATAGGAGGGAGAATTTCTTAATTTGTGCTGCAGCCTAAACAACCACCAAACGAACACACTAAGGTCTTTTCAGCTTAGCTGGAATCAGCTTGGAGGGCAATTAATGAATCTAATTGTTACGCTAGTTTCCATGTCAGCAAAATAACAGATGTACAGTATAACAGAGGAGGGGAAACTTGGTTTTTGTTTGTTGAGCAGGTGCTACATTAACTATCACATGGAAGTTTTTCAAGTGCATTTGGAGCCAGTTGGCAGGGAGCCAAGAGCATGGCTTCCATTTCATCCTCTGGACGTCCAGCTGTGCAGCTGCATAAGCCCCCAGAAGCAGCTGAGGCCATGAAGACAGTGACACCTTGTCACTTCTCCTTCAACCATTTCTAACGTCCCACCACAAATATCAAATAAATAAAACACCCAGGAACTGCCCTCCCCCAGCTACGTATACCACGACCCAGCTGCCAGATATGCCTATCAGAGCATGCTAGGCAGAGCAGGGGGACAGCAAGTTGCCCCCAGCCTCCAGCAATTACCGCGCTCAGCACATCAGGGGATGGACGTAAGTCTGCACATGTGCTAAAAGGACTTTCGGGAAGGATCAGTGGGGCTGTATAGGCGACACAATGATAAGCTCTGTTGTAAAGAAATGATTTGACATGCCAGGCAACTGCAGTCCCGCTGGAAACCAGTGTCTGTTTCATAGCAGCGCGTAGAAAACTTAGCCTGCAATTAGGCTGAAGCTGTCATCAACAGGCAGAGAGAGGCTTAGCGCTGTTACAGGAGCTGAGGTGGCTATCAAGTGCAGTCTGTCTTCTCCAAAGATTTCTTCCATGGCCAAAACACTTGGAAACTCGTACTTATTCTTTGCACGCAGCTCTTCACCTAAACAGTGCTGAAGCTGTGGACAAGGGGGAAGTCCCCAAGACAGGAAGGCACAGTAATGCAGATTCCCAGCGTCCAAATAAAATATGGCTGTAAAACAACCTGGAACCAGACTTCCCAGAAATGTGAAAGGTGACAGGGTGTTTTTTAAGCTACAGAGGAAGGGAAAGCTAATAGATGCACAAGACAGCAGCTCATGCCTCACAAGCAAATTCCTTGCAGGAGTTAACTTATTTTCAACAGCTGAAAAAAGCCTAAGTGAGTGGTTTTAAACAAATGCAAAACCAAGTAAATTCAAACATCTGTTTTGCTGTAATAGGCCTTCAGAAACTTAGTGGAAGAGAGACAACCTGTGAGACACTGATAATAAGGACAGTACTGTACACAAATGATAAAGTACTGTCCGGCTGTGCAGAGTGCTGTATTCTAAGGGATGAAAGTCAATAAATTCAATTTATTGGCAAGTATAAGGAATACCTATACACCTATACATTAAAGTTCTATATTGACGTTGAAATATATACATCAGACCTGTGCCAGCAACTGAGCAGGATGGGAGATAAGAGAGGTAGACTTTAGATGTTACAACACAGTGTAATGCAGAAATAAAATTTTTAGACTCTATAACCAGCTGCTTATTGAAGTAACTAACTGAGCAGCCAGAAGAGAATACACTTATTTTAGTACTGAATGGTGCCCAGTGCCTCTGTTTTGCTCTGCACAACTGTATTCAGTATGCTCAGATCTAGAATTCTTGCTAGAATGAAAAAAACCCAGCTTCCAACCCTGTAACTGTAGTAACTTACTTTAGGGAAAAAAAGAAATAAATAAAAAAGGAATCACTAAAAATTAGGGAGATTGTTAAATTAAAAGGAACAGCTAAAAGGATAAAACTTATCTACAGTTGCCATGGAGACAGTTTATAAAATAAAAATGAGATGTTCAGAGGAAACATATATCATAACCAAAGACTGTAAAAACCTTAAGAAAAGTTAGCATAATTAAAAGGGAAGGTACAAGAAACTATTAAAAACATCATGACATCTTTCAAAAATAGAAGTTTGTGAAAGAAACAGAAAACTGAGAAGAGTAAAAAGGCTGGTAAATGTATAATGTGGTGTCAAAAGAGATTCTGAGAAAGAGCTTGCTAGTCACATAGAAGCTGTATTTTTTCCAGAAACGCGAACCAGGTAGCAAGTGAGTCGTCAGAGCTGAGAGGTGACTGAAGTACAAGGGCACTCTAAGAAGCTGTATAATAAAAGATAAATGATTGATTTGCATCAATATTTCCCACAGAGAGGTTTGCAAGGTTTCTGCTAGAGGGAAGTTTGAGAGTGTGTTTAAAATTAAAATATCAACAGCTTTAGGAAAAAAAAAAATAGTAATAATAATAAATAATAATGATAATGATAATGATAATTTAATCATCACAGATAACGTTGCCCAGCTGTCCTAAAACAATTTCAGCTATGAATATCCTGGCTATTAACTGTGGTGCATAGCTTTGTCACCCAGCCTGGTCCTCAAGCTTGAGAGGTTTTGTTTGATGGGTTTGAAGAGTTTGAAGAGTTTAGGGGAGCCCCAGCCCCCGTCATCAGGCACCTCCCTCGTACAGGGGTGGGCCAAGGCCCTGCCGGGGTTTGGGCCCGTGGGTGGGCCTGGCCTGGCGGGGCCCACGGCCGGGCAGGACTGTGGGGAGCTGGGATGTGTCCTTGCTGTGGTGGCAGTGGGGCAGGGGCTGACACCCCACGGGGCTGACATGGCGCCCTGGGCTGTGGGCAGGTGGGGGGAGCCCTGGGGGGCCAGGCAGGGACGGCCAGGCCCGAGGGTGCCCTCAAGACCCACGCAACTTTGCTAAAGGTTCCCTGAATGTTCTCCTTTGACAGATTTCTTCACCACAGGTTGTTTTTTAAAAAAAAATAAAAAAAAAATTAAATTTCATAACATGAAGATAATAACTCGCTAAGAAAGGAAAGTAGGGATAATAAACAGTGAGGGTTTTCATAGAAGATGGGATCTGCCAGGGATGCAGATAGCACACAGGGACTGCACTGGAAACTGTGTTCACATAACGTTCATGTTGCTCATAAGCTACTTGGAAATGAGTGGAAAAGCAGATGTGGAAAAGCTCATTAATGATAATGTTATCCACGGTATTCAAAAATAAAACTGTGCGTCTTTGTAACCGCACCTCAGCACTGCACAGCGGTGACAGAAAGCTGTACTGTGAGACAGGGCAACAAATGAAATTCAGTGTTGGTGAATGCACAGTGACTGGCAGGGGACAAAAGCACATGTCCTGGACACCGTGCCCAGGTCCACGCTCGCTGTCACTGCTCAGTGATGGAATCCAAAAGGTCCCATTGAAAGCTCTTCACAACATCAGTTAGATGATGAGCAGGAGGCAGAACAGCAACCAGACTCTGCTAAACCTAGGGTAAATCCAAAAAATTTCAGTATGAAAACGAGACACAGAGGTGTCACGTGGCTTCTATCTGAGGAAAAGTTACCCAGGCCAAAGGTTTTCAGCTCTGCAAAGAAATGATTGAAGGGGGAACTGTCAGAGCTTTATAAAAATATGAACAGTCTAAAAGAGAAAATGAATTCAGAAGGATTACTCACAATTTTTCGTAAAACAGGAACTAGGGGAAACCCAATGGAAGCAGGCAGCAAGTCTAAACAAGCAAAACCCCTTTATTTTTATGTATTAGAAGATTACATTACAAAGCCCATTGCCTCAGGGTGTTTAGATGCCAATAGTCTAAGACAAGCATTAGATGATATTAAACAAATTTATGGAAAAGTGGTTTATTAAACTTGAAGATACAATGCCATTTACTGCTCAAGGAGCCCAAAACATGGATTGGAGGAAGATAGGGAATGAAATGAGGTACGGTGTGCAATAATTTTTATATATATATATGTGTGTAAATATATTAAAAAATATATATATATTGCTAGACTACTTCTCTGATGTTGCAGTAAAGGTAACTGTGAGGGTATGGGACCAGATGGATCTTTGGCATGGTTTGCGATAATGTTAGCATATTTTTCCTAAATTGGTACAGTGCTATAGGCAGTGATTCTACCTGTTGTATCTTCCCATTGGTTACTGCTGAAATGAATTTTTCCCTTCTTCAGACCCTAATGTATTTCATTTCACATGAAGAAGTTCCACTCCTATGCTGGAGGCACTCCCAACATATTTTTTAGTTAAACTATTGCTGGTATCACTTTGCATACCTGGAATTTAATTAATGCTTAGCAGTGAAATGGAAAAAGCAATTGCCCTTACTGTGAAATTGCACATTCCTGAATCCAATAAGGTAAGAGGTGTCAATTCATAGCTCCTGAGGCTGCAGCTTCAAAAACATTTACTTTTTTTAAAAACAGATTAATTCTTTCTGGGGTCAGTTCCTTGACCCAGTTCATGGCCTAGCCACATGGTCATTAGCATTGATATAACTATATTTGCAGAAATGCATAGCCAGGTCTAGAAGGGGAAGGTAGTCCAACATTTAAGCAGCAACTTACACTTACATTGGTTGAAAAACGTTTGAGAGGAAAACAGGAAAACATAAGCAGAGTTTCTTTTTTTCTACATGGAGCAGTCGGGAACCTGCACCTTTCTAATCATGTCATCATACAAAGATATTAAATAGACGTAAAAGGCAAGGCTTCCTGCTGTGGGAATGAAGAGGGAAACAGCTGCTTTTTGGAAGGCAGAGTGTCATCTTGCTGCAAGATACAATGCTACGAGATAACACACAGCGTCACATGTATTCTCCAAAAAGCATAAGCAGATGAACCCAGATAAGTACTGGCTCATACGGTTAGACTTTACTGCCCCTGCTAGCCATAACCCGTGCTTCTTCTAATGCACCTTAGTTGACACCACACTTGACATTTTGCTACTCAAATTATTCAAACAAACACCTTTTTAATCCAGTGCTTAAAAAGTTTGAATGAACAGTAATGAAAAACTGTTAGCTAATGAAAAAGACTAGTTTGTGCCACGCAGTGTAAATTAAGTGTTCCTAAAGATCCAATTCCAGCTTTCATTATGCCGCGCTGACATTTAATGCTTTGCGATATGCTGAGGAAAATTCTCTTATTTCAAAATCTCTGCTGAGACTGGGAAAGAAATTACATTATTGACCTCTACTCCTAAAATCTGCCAAGTAGGGCTATAACATTCTAAATAAAATGTAAAAAGATGGAACCATTAGACCTTTGATCTCATATATACACATCAATAAAATAACTGCAAAGCTGTACTTACAGTTCTGAAACCTCTAAAAAACAATAATTACATCCCCTTGACACGCTGTCGTACCTATCCACCAAGCTGCTAGACATCCATCACTGAGCAATATGCAACTGGTGCCTGCGTGGCAGACTGGAGTTCGCCTTCAGTTGGAACTTTGCCTCTGATGGCACGCTCATGCTGTATCACAGTGCCCTGCAAGGACTATACTTCTAGAAATGCATGTCCCTTTCTGCTGTGGTCAGCGGATATATCCTTTCAACAACAAGTCTTGACAGAACAAGAGGAAATGGCCTTAAGTTGTGCCAGGGGAAGTTTAGGTTGGATATTAGGAAGAACTTCTTTACTGAAAGGGTTATCAAGCATTGGAACAGGCTGCCCAGGGAGGTGGTAGAATCGCCATCCCTGGAGGTATTTAAAAGATGGGTAGACGTGGTGCTGAGGGACATAGTTTAGGGGTGGTTTTGGCATAGGTTTATGGTTGGACTCGATGATCTTGAAGGTCTCTTCCAACCCAAGTGATTCTATGCTTCTATGATTCTATGATTCTATGAACATCACTGTATGAAAGTGCTTACATTTACACCGCACTCTCTCAGTGGGGCTATCAAAGCTTTAATTGTCATCATCTTGGCTCTGTTTTGGGTTCTTCCTTGCCACCTTAAAGCAAGTTCACATACTATTCTGTACTTTAACAATAAAGAATATATGCTTACATTCCTTACACCGAGGTTGACAGGTGGGTTTACCTCGACATCTGTTTCTACACTGTGTCAAAGACCTAATTTTCCCCATTTCTCTTCACAGCACAAGAGCAGGGGTGTGACTCGATGCAAAAGCAGTTTGCAAACAACCCCCCAGCTTTGCACATTAATCTGACAGAAAGTGGCACCCACTGAGCCCTTCTCCAAGTTCAGACCCTGAGACAGGATGTGTCTCAGAGAAGATGAACCCTTCAATTTACAAGAGACATCGCTCCCTGAATTCTCACTACCCAAGGAGTTAAGAAACCCAGAATAATGGAAAAGAGGGTGAGTCACTGTTTTTCCCCAGCCTATCTTAAATGCCATGACATCTAAGCAGTAGGCAGCTGTCCCAGCAGGGGGTTTGAGCGTGCTTCATTCTTGGTACGTTGGCCCCTTATAGTAAGAGAAGCAGGCGCCCCAAGGACTGACTGAGAAGGACTAAAACCCCTTGCTTTGAACGCAGTAAGTCTACACATGGTCACTGCAGATCATCCTACTGAGCTAGAAAGCAGGCTAGCTCCTCAGGCACTGGATGTCTAACTCACTTCAGTCTAAATACACTCCTGAGGAAAACACCAGTTTTATTTATGCTGTAAACAGTGGTTGAAGCGATTCCTAAAAACTTAGCCATATGCCTATTGCCATAATGGCACCCCCCTCCTCGCTCATGTACTCCATTATCTTCTCCACAAAGGAGATGAACAATCAGCATTTAAACTCATTACAGTACAGGCTGCCGTACATTAAAATTCATACCCACGTTTCAGTCTGTGATGGTGAAAAGCTGCACACCCCAGTCACCTGAGGAAACTGCAAGCACAATGCAGAAGCTCACTGAAGCTTTGGGCTGATGAAATCTGGAGGAAGCATCCACCCTCTTTGCAAAAGCATCAGGGGATAACATGATCAAAGGAAGAATGCTCCTTAAGCTGTTTATCTTTGCAAAGAATGACCTGATGACGTTTAATGGAATGATTAGGCATAGTTATGGTTTAACGCATATTTAAAAGATAATTTCCATGATTAACTGGTTGTCAGAAAGCAAGTATCTAATGACAATGGAAAAGGAATCTCATCAGCGCCTTCAAAAAGATGATTTGCTCTCCTGGCCTTGATATGCAGCTCTTTAATTGGGTCATCTGTTAGTGGTGTCTCAGAAGCAGACTTGTGGGCTACTTTAAAATTGGATTTTAAAAATTACATTGAAAGGGGTCTCTTCTCAGGTAGGCTAACAGAATCAGCAGTCAAAATATGTGATTCTAGATAAGACATGTGCTATAGTTTCTCACATCAATTTACATATGCCTTTTTGGGACAGGCGAGAGAAGGGAACAACGCAGAGGGCAAAAATATACTTCTGCTGAAGTTAAATAAAGATGCATGGAGCCTTCAGATTTTAGGCCATGGTTTCAATGCTTGAATACAGACCACTGAAATTATGAGCGCTACAGTTTAGGTTATTAAAGGTCAGAGAGTCCAAAGGACTGACATGTGTTGGGTATTACACAACAGAGTGTGCTGTGGTACAGAACACATGATGAAGCCTTCAAGCACATGTACAGCTAGAGGCTGAAATGAAGTCACTGCTGCAGCACAAGGTACAAGCTTTGCAGGAACATGTAAATAAGTCTGATTAGCCAGGCACCATACTTCCAAAACTTCCTCCTTTTTTTTTCCCCTTTTCCATCTGAAGTATTAAAGTATCTTTGAAGGACACTTATAGGGTCAGCTTCCATCTCAGATCAAACGCACAGACTTTGCCATTATTCAGCATTTACACAACATAAATGACCAGACTCATTGTATAGGGGAAGCCTAACTGTGTTTCTCTAATGGAGCCACTTTCTTTGATTGCAGGAACTAGAGAACTTAGGAGGGGCGTCTCTATGGCTCCTTTAATAGTTCTCAAGTATTGCTTAGCTGGAGATGTTAAATTCTCTGACATACTGAAGGGAAAGCCGGGGAATTGTGTCCTCCCCAGCAAAACACCTCCTCTGCCTCTGTGTGCAGGTTTTCCCACAAGACAAGGAAAACTAGCCCAGAATTTGGCTTATGTTTTCCTGTTTGCACAAGGGAACTCAAATAAATGAGCTCATAATGAACAATCTGCCAGCAAGCACTGCAAACATATTATTTACACAGAACCACACACCAGAATACCTGCATAATCAAAAGTACACCTGCAGCTTTAATTACATGAAAATCATGTCAACAAAAAACAATAAAAGCACCGTGATCCACCTCTTTATTTTAAACCTCATGTTTCATTTCAGTCTTACAGAGGCTTTCATATCCAAAAGTTAATTCTGAGGTTGGCTCTAGAGGTTGGACTGATTCTAGGCTCTAGGCTGACTGAGGAAGTCAAAAAATAATATTTTTTCCCAGCTGATGGCCTCCCACACTAGAATCCAAAAGTCTACAAGTGTTCCTGACTTTCAACTTCTCTGTGATTTTTGGCTGACCCTTATTTTAGGTGTTTAGCCCAAATATTGTCTTCAGAGGCAAAAGTGATACCCGTTGTTGCCTCAAAGGCTAAAGATGTTTCAAAAGTCACTTTGCTATACAAGGCTAAAAGAACAGGGTCAAAGTGACTCTTTCAGTACCCTTACAGAAATTCTTTAAAACGGAAAATATTTTTATCATTAAAATTGTATTTTCTCTTTATTTTTAGCTTCTAGTTTCCATAGCCCTAATCCAGTCTTTGTGCCCTTTTGGTGTTTATATATAGCTTATAGGAGCTTATACAACCACTTCCCTAGAAAACAAATCTTCAATAGTAATTAAGTTCTAATAACATGCTACAGATACAGACAAATTAGCAGCTTCAGCACTCAGAGGGAGGTAACACAGCTATTGCATTTATTCATGTAGCATGTTTGCTCTACCAGTCATAAATGGTAAAGAATTTTCTGTCTCCTTTCTGTCTTCTTATGCAGCGAACATTCTTAGGTACGTTTGCTAAGGAGACATTTTTTTCCTGCGAAAGTTTGTAAGATTTCAAAAAAAACCCTCTAAGTTGGAATCAAAAAGGCAAAACAAACTTCAGAAATTGGTATTTTCTAAAAATATTAAACAAACATTTGTTAAAAACTAACTTACTACCCTTAATTGACTTCTAATCAAAAGTCTTCATGAACTGAGAAAATTAAAACTGTGGCTTTTGCTAATGCCAGCTTTTTTTGCAATTTCATACCTTTGCAGGGAGAAAAATAGTTTGAGGGAAAAGTTTATATAGATATCTAGTAAAATATTTCAATGTGTTTCAGCTTGCAAAGAAGTGAAAGGACAAACTATCTCATTTGTGCTTGCTTTTAGTGGCCCAGAGCTTCAGTGAATGCAGTCCATGAATCAGTACAGAAATAATTTTTCACCGGGTCCTCACTGGCTGTAAAGAGCTGACAGTGGTATGGAGCTGCAGTGACTGCGTGGATGGAGAGTATGATGAGGCAGATGAGCCACACACCGATCCATGGTGTGGAAATACACTTATACATTGAGCTGTGCGGCTGGGAGAAAGAAAGGAACACTCCATCCATTTTAGTTCCCTGTTAAATCCACATTTTCCTTGCCTGCAGTTTGAACTTAAGTTGCCCCTGCTCAATCTTGTAATGTTTCTGTTTTCTCTACCAATAGTCAGTTTGACAAAATATAATATGAAAATTATTTGGAGTGACCACTGACAGTTTAAAAACTCATACTAAGGATGATTTTGAAATCTCCTGAAATATAAATGGAAATATTTTTACAAGTTTTTCCCTAGACTCCTGTAAATACTGATGTTTTCGGGCTATGAGACCCACATCATAAAATTCTCTCCTTCACCTTTTTTCTTTGCAAGGATGATACTTCAAAGCCAAAGAACAAATGGTTGAAGGCATATGTCTACCACAAGAAAAGCAGATCATCTTTTGATAAAATTTTCCTAATTACTCATGTTTAATGAAAAGCTTTGGTTGGAGGGTTGGAGAATTTCTGTCCCTCCCTCCCTTCCTTCCTTCTTTCTTTCCTCCCTTCCTTCCTTCTTTCCTCCCTTCCTCCCTCCCTCCCTTCCTTTCTCTCTTCCTTTCTCTCTTTGTCCCTCTCCTTTCTCTCGCTCTCTTTCTCTCTTTCTTTCTTTCTCTTTCCTTCTCCCCTTCTCACCTTCTTTCTACTGCTCCTTTCCTCAACCAAAAGGAAACAGAAAAATAGATTCATTTTGGAGACTTCCCTTCTTCCTCTTCTTTACTTTTGTGCAAGGTCCTTCTCTGGAGTCAGTGCACCCATCCCTGTGTTTGGCAGAAGACACAGGTCAGTATCAGGGTAGGAAGAGTGGACTATTATCTTACTTACACATTTCTGCCTAGGCACATGCTGTCAGGGTCAGGCCTAGATTTTGTGTCACTTCACATAGGCACAAGCTGGTGCTTCCAGAGCTGTGGCATTTGGTACCCGTTTATGCCTCCATAAGGCAGCTCTTGAAATGGACACACTGCTGGCCTTGACTCTCCTATGGCTTCACTCTCTTGAACAGGCCTGCTAACTGGCCACCACAGAGGTTTTCAAGATCAGTTTATTGAGAAGGGACTAGAATGAGAGTTTGGGGAGCTGGAGGTAATTTTAGTGTCCTCCAAATACCAATGACTTTGTCAAGGTAGGAGTGTCAGTACTTGATATTGTCTGTGCTGATCTTTTAGTTTATGTGAGACTTTTGCTTTACATGATACTCAGTTTCAAAGGCTGTCAGCAAAGAAAGAAAGTATTCTGCCCTTCTAAAATTATCTGACACTTTTTTCTGTGTCCTCTTCCTCAGACACAACCATGGCATCCTAATTTGGGCAGAATTCCTTCTATTGTTGTCAGCAAGGGAGCAAGAGACCAGGATCAAGCCTTCTGCTAAGATGGTGGCTTCTCCTATGAATGGTAATTATTGCGTGTTTAAGGCTATTCTTTTTCAATGATAGCTTCTGACAGACTTACGGTGGCATTTTTAAGTTGGATGGCTGAGCCGTTCACTCCCTGAGCTTCCCACCCCACCCCTGTGGGGGACATTGGTGGCCTCAGGACAGCATCATCTAAGCTGCTCACAACTCAGCTCCTATTTTCATCTGGTCATGTAAGGTAAACCAGCTCTGATTTCAGTTTATCTTAGTGTGTTGCACAAATCACTGTGGCAATTCAAACACTCCTTTATGGGAGATCCCTAACTCGTGGGCAACACCACCCAGAAGACAGGCAGAGCAGACAGCTAGAGGCTGTCTTCAGACATCTGATTTTCATTTACTGCAGTGAGTTGGGCACAGTTCTTATTTCCATGTACTTGCATTTGGGAGGGGATTGGATTTCCAAAAACACTAAGTGGTTCAGGAGCATAACTACTGTAAAAAATTAATCAGACAAGCGAGCCTAAGTCACTTTGGGACAGCTAAGAATTTCACTGATCACAGTTAGAGCACTTTTAATATCCTTCTCTTTTTGCCTTCTAACACAAGGATGCTCTTTTTTATTTATGCTTCATTTATTATGAAAAAACACCCAATATTTCATGTTGGCAGACAATCAGTGCTTGTATCTAGTGGGAAGCAGCATAGTGAAATCACTATTAGGACAAAATTTTCATCTCTTCTAGAGGGGAAAGGGAGGATATCCCAAATAAGCAACACATTTATTCAGACTCTTCCTCATGATGAACACCATCAGCTGACTTTTACACAGAGGCAAACCCAGCCTTCATATAATCTCAGCAAAATCAGTGTTAGTATTATCAGGGTTGAATTTGGTTCTGTGTATCTTAATGCCAACATACTTAAAGAATATGTGCACACTGCATAACCACAGACCTACACTTTTGGTCTATGACAAATAAGGTCAGCATATTTAAAAGGAAAAAAAAAAAAGGATATAACAAAGAAGCTGCATAAAAACACATTTTGTATTGACTAAAAGTCTTGAAATCCATTACACTGACAACTAGGAAAAATGGAAAGCAGCCCACTTAAAGAGGTCACCTAGTGAACTGATTTCTCACACCTCTGAACAAAGAGCACTTAGAGAAATAAAACAAAATTGTCAAAGCACAGACACCAGCAAAGCCATAAGGAATAACTTTATTCTCCAGTAATGAGCATTAGTTCTAAACTCAAAGGCTTGCTGTACTCCACAGCAACACAGAACTCTCCTAAGTACCCCAGGAACTGCCTTTTAGTCTCAGGCCAGAGTGGAGAGGAAAAGACACGCTGTACATGGACCTTAGCATTAATGCTTGAACCCTTCCCTCTATCTTTCCACTGCTTGCCTTGTTTCAAGTGTGTGGTCCATGACACAAATTCACTTCATTGTTAGATCAAAGAAGACATTTTAGCTTACACCCCACAGGCATGTAGTTCACAGACAAATTATTCCCAGTTTCCACTTCTATACTTCAAATTCATTAAGAATACAGCATGAAAGCTAAGAATAGTTCAGTGTGTATGCTGTATAAATACAAATAATGAGGGCTCCCTTCATTTAGTCCTCTCCAAATCTCAAGCTTTTAATAGCAGAGATAAATGACTTGGTCTTCTCATGACGTTTATCAGCCTTGACGAGACTGAAGAGAAATTCATTCTGATCAAATGTCTTTAAGGGATCCTTGGTAAAGTGAATCCAGTGGCCTTCTACTCATTTCCTACTGAACTGTAGCTGACCTCTCTCTACCCCTTTGCAATGTGCAAAATTGGCAACCTTCAAAAAAACCAGTTTCCCTAAGTCAAAGCAGAGATTTGTCAAACAAACAGCCTGATCTACAGGAGGGATTTTAGTGTCAGGTCCTCTAATGCTCTCAGAGGGAAAATGAGCATGTAGAGTGGAGTTCCTCACCTTTCACAGCACGCAGGACAGAGGTCCTCCCATTCAAACACAAGTCTTTTAATTCAGTTGTCACTGTGACCTTTGGAGGAGACATCTGAAAGCTGCATTAATCTTAAAAGGAGACATAACCCTCATAATTTCCAAACTCTGCAGAATAACTTAAACATTTTGAGTCCCATTCATGTAATCCAGAGGAGGTTTTCAGTATTGCCATCCACACCTAAGTGAGTCACCTTTGGCTCCCTTCACGGTCAATGGAGAGAACATAGTATTTCTAATTTCATATTTGTCTCATTCTAACACAGAGGTGTGAATTAAATCATGCAGATCATGATGTAAAAGTGTCTCTTCTTCTTCACACAGCTATAAAAGCAACAAAAGGTGATGACTTAGGATGCAGACATCTACCTGTAAATGTCTGAACTTCATTTTTTCAGCCCAAAACTGTGACTGGGTTTCATTCTGTTTAAGAGGGCCAGCAGTAGGCTTCATATCTATGCTCTTTGTCACAAAAGTGCAAATGCCAGTAATGAATGGAAATATGCCAGCTCCGAGGTGAAAACATCACCCCAGGGGGTAAGGGGATTTTGCAATTCCATTTCCAAGGCCTGTTCAGTTTCCGTTACCACACCAAGCAATGCCACCATTTCTTATAGACGACTGACAGTATAATAAACAACACCATCCCTAGAGAGGTGATCACTTTCAGTTATTATCAATCTGTTAGGGATTTATGATGCTCTGGTTTGTTGCATCATTTTTCAGATCACTCCCGGGCAAGGATACAGCCTGGAGGGCTGGATAGACAACTACTCAAAAACCTACACAGACAATGCAGGGTCACATTAGCAAAGTCATAACATTTCCTTCTTCTTTTGTATCTTCCATGTAATTTATTCAAGGAAATATTGACCACAAAACAGACAGGGTGTGTTCAATCCCTTCTTGGCTTTGAGAATTTTGCTTTATATTGTATATGATGTAGTTTGCATCCAACTCTCAGCGCAGACAAAGTATGATCCCTCAAAATTTCTTTGTGTGAACAGATCTTAAAAACTGGACCACCAAAGTCAATAGGATTATTGCAGGAATAGGACTATAAAATCACTGCAAAGACAGTAAGCAAGCTCCTCCATTGTATGCCAGCTTATTTGTTGTGTCTTGCCAATCAGTCAAGAGGGATTTATGCATTGCTGATGAAGAGCAGCCTTAGCTAGTAAATCTGGCATAATATGAATAAGCATCTGTTTATAGCTAGAAAGAAAAGCCAAAATGTTTCCTAATAGCAACCCCTTTAAAAACATTCCCATTTCATTTTAAACCAGACAGAACCATAAATCTCTTCTTCATACCTAAAACTGCTTCTAAATGATAGATGTCCTAGTGGCTTCCATTAGTTGGTACAACTTAAGCATTACAGTTACATGATTTCTTTGACATTTACTAAAATACTGCTTTATACTTGTAGGACCACAAAGCAATCTAGCTCTCAAACCTCGCCTGCAGCAAGTTAGATGAAATGACAGTTACTCCCATGCTTTCACTTCTGCTTGTGTCTACCTTCCACAAAATCATTATGTAAAAGAAAATATACTAGAAAAGTCCACATGCAAGTTCATTGACAGGAATATCTGCAAGTCCTTTCCCTGATGCCATCAACATAATAGTTTTCACATAGTTGTCCTTGTATGGGGCACCTTTATCCACACTTTACAGATGAGAAAGCAAGGCACAGTGAAGCGAAGCAAAATGATCTCTGCAAGGTCAAACAGTAAACATGTGACAAAGCCAGGAACCGAATTGTTGATTCCTGAGTTCCAAGCTAGCACTTGTCTTCAAGTCTAGCTCTGTTTTTTCACAGTGCTACCAGCACAATATTTAAACCTTGATCCCTTAATCCCTAGTGGGTGAAAAGCAATATATACCCTTATTTCTATTTCTAAAATTCAAGACCAGAAGAGGAAACCCTGTGCAGAAGGTGAATATTTCAAAGATCTCAGCATCACGCTTCCCCACCACTGAAGCAAGGGTGAGGCTGAGACTCAGCATGATCTGCACTTCTGAAAGAAAAAAACACCACAAGAAGGACAGTAATTTGGAGTTCAGTGATATCTATTCCTGATGCACATCTATCTTGCTTGTGTCACTCAGCTCACTGGAAAATATAAACAGTGATCATCTGCTAACAGTTAGCTCTGTCTAGACGTAGTGTGCTCTTCATTAGCTAATTGTTCACACCTCTCCCCATAGGCTGCAAGATGGCAAGAGAAATACAGGCAGAATGTGTATCCATGCAGCACAACTGGCTCAGTAAATGTCAGGCTGTTTATGCTGCATCGTTAACCTGCCAGTTAACTCAGCAGTTGGGTAGCCTCCATGAGGACCTCAGAAAGTCATCACTTCAAAGACTTACACAAGCTCTGCATCATTCACTTCATGTACGTGGAATTTGCTGGCCTAGGACATCTTGGAGTCCTTCCTGGTACTGGACTTGTCTGATTTTGGGGGTGAAGTGCAAAAAAGAGGAACAAAATTGTGAAGACACCAGAGGACTCAATAGCTCAAGCTAAGTATGATATGAAAGTGTCCCCATCGTTTTGTAATTATCAGAATGCTGGATGTATATCATAATCCAATATTACTGTGGTTTTTCCTAGAAATTAAAGAAGTATTGTATAAATTAGCTCCTTTGAAGCACTACAGATTCAGGAAAACAATCTGCAAAATTATTCATCTTTATACAGGAGTTTAGTTGTATTGAATGGATTATGATTGGAGTTAGTCAGAAATGTCTCAGCGGAACAATTCATTTTGTTAGAACAAAAGCATTTCATGGGAACATACCTGAGTGAAAAAAGGAACTTGGATTTAAATCTCCTAGAGCCTAAAAGGTACTTCTTACCCCGGAGAAGGATTTTCTTACAGTTACCTGGTGACTGTAAAAACTTCTGTTTATATAATTAAGTGTGGGGAGAGCTCATTACCCATCAGTCATAAGACTGATGACCCTGACTTGCAGCCTCTATTGGGTATAACTGGTGAGCGTGGAGGAGGCACTTCCCGCTGCCCATCTCACCGCTGGCCATGCCAGCTTTCTGTCCTTCTCACAGGAGCAGTGAGTGCAATATATGCTGGCTGTTCAGCCACCCTCATTTGCAGCCATATATACCCACAAACAACCATCAATTTCCATGCAGATTAGCCACCGTGGGAGTTAACACCAAGCCATGGAGTGAGACAACACCCATCCTGCTGCCTCTGCTACAGAGGTCTGGTAGCAGCATGGGGTGGGCAGCTGAAGGCAGTGATTTGTCGTTAAAAACTCAGAACGGCCACAGGGGCTGATGTATGGAGGAGGGACAGAAAGCAACCTGAATGCGTATTTCACATATTCTGTCTGCATTGCCACTAGAGTTGCTTCCTCTCTGAAATTAACATTTTTTAATCTCAGCATTTCACACGAGAGAAATTTTCTGTCTCCAGGTTCTAACTGTGTTAGGTCAGTGTTAGTGCCACCGAAACCTGAAGCAGGCCCAAAGTTTATTAAATATTCCCCTGAAATAGTAAGGAAAAGGCTCAATAATACTGCATGGCTTTCTAATGTTAACAGGGAGGTAGGAAATTTCATCAGTCGTGTCAAGTTTTGATAGGTACAGACCACTTTGAAAGGAAAACAACAGCAGCAACTATGACTGGAACAATACTTTACGGAAATAGAGTAAGACTCTTCACCCACCCATAAAAAGCCACAGAAAATTAGGACCAGACACCATTTGTCTGGCATGCACAGCCACTGTCACAGTAACTGGCTGACTCCTGGCATTTCTATACCAATCTGATTGACTAGCCAGTGCAATCCTATAGCACACCTCACACCATATTTTTCATCAGAAATGCCTCAGAAATGCCTGTTTCACCACCCAGGCTTTTCATGAGACTGTCATTTTACAGTGCACACTTAACCTATCCTCAGCCAGGACTGAAAGTCACTTCAAAGCTCTGTACAAATGCTCGTGTACTCACTGTTTGTGCATTCACTCTGTGTGTTTTGAAACATATCCTCCCCAAAAAATGCAGCAAATGCATGTTTTTTTAATAAAAATAAAATACTACATGAGTTTTAGGCCTTGCCCAGAATAAACTTGTACCATATTTGTGTACACATGCGTACACACAACGTACTGCATATGCATTGTATGCACACAATATGCTTTGTGTGTGCTTGTGGTTTAGATCGATACAGGGAAATGCGCATTGCTGCTGATCAGGAAAACATCACATAGCAATGTTATTTATCTACTTTAATATACCTATAATTAAGCCAAGAGATTCATTGTATGGGAACCAAGAAACTTAAATTGTATATTATTTTCGGTTCTTTGATGTGAGCATGAATTTTACCGGCTTAAATATTTTAAAGGTTATGCTCATTTTAAAATAATTTCCATTTTATTTGATCTTTCTTTTACGTTGTTTTCTCCTAAAAAAAAGTAAATATAATAAAAATGAAGAGCAAAACCAATTCTTTTAAAAAAGTACAAAGAAATGAGGCTTAAATAATACATCGGCATTTAAAAAAAAAAAGAAAACCTTATTCCATTTAAGCAGAACTATGCATGTTCTGTATTTGATACAATGGGAAACTGCTTTTGGCATTCATACAGAGGCACATGAGCAAGCAGGTATTTTATTATAGAGAAGGTAGCTCCATTACATGTAATCTTACGGAGTCGACATAAAAACTTTTAATAGATTCTGCTTTGCTCCAGCCAAGCTGTGCACAAAGGAAATTCTTCCTATGAAACTTTATTGAAGAGACTGTGGTCATGGTTCCTCACAGTATATAACTTGCTACTGCCCTAAAATACCTGGTAATAGAAAGAATTATTAAAATAGTCAGATGTAATAGAACACGCCTGGAATACTGTTCCAACCTGCAGAGTTCAAACTGACTTCAAGAAACCCTATAATCAAAAGAGATGTGACTATCCAAAAAGTCACCAAGTGGGTTTTTTTTCCTAGCTGCTGCAGTCATTCTTCTCTAGCTATTGGCTGAAGGAGGGTAGCCTTTGCTTAAACACCACTCTCCTTCCAGAGCAGAAGTAAAACATTTCAAATACAGACCCTCTCTATATGGACAATCTCTTGAACACGTCAGGAACATCACCCAGTAAGGACCTTGTCCTTCATTATTTGACTGCTTCCAAATCATCACCTGAAATTTGAAGCCAACTACTGAAATGTGTAATCACAACTCCATATACTTCTGTCCTGATTCGGCTTGACTTTGATAAAGAACAGCTTCTACCCTTCATTACACTAATTCTCAGTTTCAGAGGAGAAGCCAAATACCAGGATAAACATAATTTATGTTTTATTCATGCAAATCCCCATTTTGATAGCTGGGTAACTAGGTGCATTTCATTTTGGATAAATTTAACAAAGATAAGCACAAAATTAATATCGCTTGTAGGGCTGGCCTAAAACTGGCTAATTCAAGTGCCTAAAGTGAAACAACAAACAGGCAACTTTAGATTCATGGCTGACAGCCTGTAACTTACACTGAAGTCAAACCTGATCCTTGCTCTTATGAGGAAATAGTTCCCAGAAATGCATGCATCGCCCCTGGAGTTTCCAAGAATTGCACATCATTCTCTTGAGGTGCAGTCAACACCCCTCCCATCTTTTCCGTATCTTGTACTTTTTAAAGCTGAGAAGACTAGTTCATGCAAGGGAGACTTAAGACCCAAACCTTCTGTCCTGTAATTTAAAGATTCAGTAAGAATCACCCATTATTGGACAATTGGACTTGCCATTTGCACTGGCAAGTTCTACCTTTTTTCAGTCCATAAACATCTGTGTGAAATGCCTTAGACTTCATCGAGTATTTCTCTTCATAGGGCAAATTCTTCCTGCTGTATTTACTATTCTATGGCAAATTAATACTACAAATCCTTTATAATTAGGATTTGGGTTTAAGCCTAATTGCGAAAGAATGT
Source organism: Chionis minor (assembly GCA_013398295.1). Classification (NCBI taxonomy): domain Eukaryota; kingdom Metazoa; phylum Chordata; class Aves; order Charadriiformes; family Chionidae; genus Chionis; species Chionis minor. Next base: position 46,249 of record VZSF01004682.1, on the reverse strand, counting down.
ATTTACTTTATCTTGAGAGATTACACTATGCAGCTCATGTTTTGCCAATAATAATAGAGGAACTTACCCTCTCTTCTGACAATTGATCAAACAACATCGTACAGTTTGTTTATACACTAGGGGTTTTTAGCAGATTTAATGAATGCATGATAGAACCTGGTTCCCTTAAATCACTGTAAATCATTCAAATATGCCTACATACTTAATTTAAAAAAAAAAAAAGTGGTCTAACCAGCTTATCATATGTTCATAAACTGTCATAAAATTAAATGAGTGTACAAACAATATGTGGGCTAGTCGTAAGTAGAAGAAGGCAAAAAGATATCTTAGCCCCCTTCCTTGTAAAGGTATCAATTTTATCTGGACTAAAGCTCAGCTTCCCCTTCTGTGAACACAATTTGTATATTACAAACTCCACGCTCAGCAAATTATGTCCTCAGTTTGCCGAGTACTTGCAGTCATCACATTTTGGAATGTGCTTTTCTGTTTATCAATGGTCTTTAAGAAACAATCCCAGGCCTCAGCACCTTCCCACTGAAGCCATTGACAAATTTGCTCTGATTTCAGTAAGGTGTCCATGTTCTTATTTTTGCTGCTGTATATGCAGTTTCTAGAACTGCTGAATTATAAAAAGTATGGTATGGAAAATTATATTTATGTTCAATAAATTAGTTCCATATTACTCTAAGCTGCCTTTATGCATTGTCATTTTTATTGCATCCACCACTTTTTATAGCACTGCACTAACCGTTTTGCTATGTGAGAGCAAGTCCTGGGAAATGCTTGCCTCAGGAGTAAGATAGAACTTGTACCAGAACTCAAAGTCCATATGGCACACAAGCTTGGCATCCCAAAAGCTTGTTATGCTAAGAAATCACAAGGTTCTTTCCAGTAGTTCTTGTTAACAAGACTTTTCTTTACATTGACAGGCAGTTTTAAGCAGCAAACATATTTGTGGGAGCTTGTCTATTAAAGGATGGGAAAAAAGGGTTACGTTTGACAAATTCCTCATTTCAAATCATGCAAATAATTGGCTCCATGGGGTGCTTATTCTAGAGAGATTTTTCACAACCTGAAAGAGAGAATTGATAGACTTAAACTGTGAGGTAAAACAGTGAGAAGGACTAAGAAAGCAAGACCCATAGAAAATTGGAGAAATCTTAGGTTTGCCTGGTTTGCAGTAAGCACTATTGAAATTGCAATCAAACTGAAGAAAACATTCAAAGGTTTGTTTTTTCTCATTACTCCTCTAACACATGATGCTCCCCTAGGCAAAAATCTTCTCAGAGCTGCCATACCGTAAACCTGTCCATCTTACTGTTGTCTCACTGAGGTGACTTGTAAAAGGGGCAAATCAAGCTGGCTGAGCAATTATTAAACAATTCTATGATTTCACAAGAAATGTGCTGGGACATATTCACTTGCTGCTTTGTGCTGCTGGAATGATGCAAAGCAGTAGAATGAGCAGCTGAACATAGCAGAATTTGAGCCGCTAATCTGAATTAAAGACCAATTCATTGGTAGTTTAATCCATGTTATCTATTTTAGCCAAAGTTTTGCTTGGATTAAGAATGTACTGGTTTGGGATTCAGTCACATCTTGAGAACCCTGTTCCCCACAGAGAAAGTCTCTGTCTTTTATTGTTTCTAGAAGTGGGTATACCATCACTCCAGTGACTTCTGTTGCAGCATTATACCAGGCTCTGTGCAAAAACAGGGGAGTTAGGGTGGAATCTTGCCTCCTCAAAGATGCAAAATTTTCATTCTCTGTTCACTATTGATAGGAAGCGGAGAAGAAGGGGAAGCTGCAGGAAAGGAAGGGGAGGGTAAAATCTGGTCTTCCCAACTGAGCCTAGATAATCTCTTCTTTAAATAAAGAGTGAGCAAAGAGCTCAGATTCCTGTGTTTGGAAAGAGGCACGGGGAGAACAAAGTGCCTCAGTGTACCCCCAAGTGTTGCAGAGAGGAAACCATGTGTTGGAAGAAAGTTGCACCCTTCCCCCTGAGGCCACCTCCCCTTTCAAGAAGAGGTGAGCTAAGGTCCCCTAAGTGTTGCTGAACTAATGCGTAATAGCATCAACATTTATGCTTTCCATTTTTTTTCTTCAAAAGTAAAGCAGGACAACAGTGTATATTGATTCTTTGGGAAACTGATGTCAACATAGGAAAAACATAGAACTGCATTGACAGAGTATCCCAGGGCAAAGGCACTGACTGCAGACATACCTTTCTGCTCACAGTCTGTGATTTTAATGTAGCTAAACACAAAAAATTTGCCAAACTCTTAAAGTCCTTTGGGAGGAAACTTCTCTAGAGCAAAGATAGCCTCCTAATTGTCTTCTGAGACCCACTGAGTCTACTGCAGCTCAAAGCCATAGGCTATAGGTCATCTTACCTGATTCACAGCCTGGCTTCTTTTCACACAAAATAGACAAACTTCTACATAATGTGTGTAAAAGTTTCAATATAGGCAAGGCAAGCTAAAGTTTTAAAAAATCCTAGCTGATGAAGATTTTTTCCGTTGCCTTTTATTTCACTAAGTCTCCCCGTATTAAAACCAAGCCATTTTATTTGAACTAGGACTGTGAACATGTATGAGTTCAAAAGCATTGCATTGTTGGGGTTTTTTTCCCCTAATGCACAAACACAAAATGTTCCTTTTTGGTCTTTATTATAAATCACTTTCCCCAGAGAAAGTGCATGAATACTGTGATCGTAACACTGTCCAACCCTGTCCTACCTCCCTAAACTCTGATCAGGGTCTAGGAGTCACTGGTCAGATGGGTCTAACTGATCAGCAAGAGTCACTGATTTATTTACCTCTTTCGTAAGGATACTTCACCATGTCTTCTTTTCAAATTAATCAGAAATCATTAATATTTGCTGTATAGCTCAACCACTGTTCCCTACACTGTTCAGTGTATGTCTTTACAACCATACCTTGAGGTCGCACAAGTACTGAATACTCTGGGAAAGGAGAGTGAGGCAAGCTCCAGAAAATACCAAGATAAAGCTGAGTCCTCTCAGACTTACAGACGAATTTCTTATGTAGCCACTGGCTGTATTTTCCAACTCTAAAAATGGCAGGGGCTTGCATAAAGTCCTTCACACTCGAAGAATGTAAGAGATGCAATGATGATAATTCACTTTTAGATAAGAAAAGCATTACACTCACCCAGTCTGCATCATGTCCCAGGACACCCAGATGCACTTTATGAACTGGACTGATCAGACACCTCTGGCAATCCATGGTAAACATGTTGGGCCTTTTTGACTAGGTAATCATCCAGGGCAACTGCCAGGCAATCCGTGCAAAATTCCTATTTTACCTGCCCAGTGTTCATTCTTGCAAGGACTTTTCCTATGATCAAACAGGTTCTTTAAGAGAATGACGTACTCTAGTGCCCAAATTATTTCCACCTTGCAAGGGACTTGAGACATACCTGAGATAAAACCAAAAGCCAGTACAAGTTATCCTCCTAATACAGGTAAAGCCAAAAAATATACCTATCTTTCCTAAGGCACATCTGCAAAGGCAAATACTCAATGATGGCAATAATATGCCACTACTGCAAGTTAACAATATGGGTAGATCAAGCCTGCTGAACGTCAGCATCTTGAGGATTAATATAAATGTTCACATCAATCAGTGGTATTTATTTTCTCCTTCCACAAAGAGAAAAGATGAAAGAAAGAAAGTGAATATACTGAAAAGCCTGGATTTAATATGAAGGAAAGCTAAAGGATTGTTCTTTAAAGTAACGCACTAATTCTTAAAGAACATTCCACTCTTTGTACGTAGAGGAATTTCAAAGCAAAACAAAATAAATCTTTTTTTTATCATTTTCAGAAGTATAAAATGTAGTATCTGACCACATTCACAACAGTTACATTCTTTTCTATTTTATGTTTCCATTCTTTTGCATTATTCCTCTAAGAATCAAATTTAGCAGCACTGATGGTTTAATTTCAGCATAAAAATAAAATTCAGCAAATGTCATGGCAGCGTACCAAACATTTAATGTCAGGTTCCCTTATGTTCAGCACTTTGCTAAAGCTTCCCATCCATCAATTAGACAATTTTGGGATATTTTACTTTATAATTAAAAAATAAATCTCTTGTGCTTGGTATTGTTTTGTGGAAAGAATTGCTCCTTTTTATATCGACCTCAATATGCGTACTTGTATATATATACGTGTGCATTTTTTCATTTTTCTGGTATTACTATCGTCATAATTAAGCAGTTTCTTTCTATGAAGACTTTGCACTTAATACATAGTTCTGCGAGTGGACCCATGCAGAGGGCCAATCTATTTCCCAGCAAGTCTACAAAACTCTCTAGAGTCAGCCTGCAAAGGCTCTAATCACAGGACTGAAACCTTAAATAAGTGTGAGGAGGCCACACCAATTAAGACAGGAAACAGAGTGTTTAACGTTACCCAGGGGCTCAGGAGGAAAAGTGGGATGACTTGAAAAACAGAAGGAATAGGAATGCACGGGTGAAGTGAGCCAAGGAAGATGTTGCTGCCGTTACAGGCTATGAGAAAACAGCAAGGCAGAAAACACCCAAGCCCCGTGATAACCTTCAATTTCGAGCTCAGTGTAGAGGCCTTTCCTGCACCGAAACCTCTCACCAGCGCATCAGGAATCAGCCCACGTTGTGTGACTCTCATGACGGACCTACTGAAACCAGTATGGCTGTGGGTTTGACCTCTCTTCACAAAGCCTACCGAACCATAGCTTCCTACATGCGCACAGCTGTACAGCTGCAAATATCTATTAGACGCATTGCACACTTATCTTCAGCTCAGTATAACTGAAAGCGCAGTGTCTCTACACTGACAGCTGGCATCCAGGGCAAATAATTACACACTGCTTTCATTAGACTAGCCCTTTGTTAACATAAGCCGGCAAGCGTTATATTCATTAAAATATTAGCTCTTAAACATCACACTTTTAACTGTCATATTCTTCAGAGTTTGTTTGCTGTTGCGACAATTTCATTTGAATAGGAATTCATTCATGGTTAAACAGCAGCAAAAACCTTTTAATTATTTGGGTCAAGAAAACACACAGCCACGATAATTTGTTTCAATATCTATTTGTTTATTTTAAGCCTTTAAGACAAAAATTTTCCATAAAGTCTGATTGCTTTATCAAAACAGCACAATTTTGAGCTACCTGCCATCCTACACATTCTTGAAATTTCAGAATAATGAACGGTATTGCCACAGACTAAGGCAAGTATAATCTGTAAAACCTTTTTTTTTTGCCAAATATATTTATGACTCATTAATGTTTACTGCCATACACTGTACACTTCAAAGCACAGAGCTGGTCCTGGAAAGTTTTACAGCATGAGGTGTGAAATCTGAAATACCACAAGGACAAACAGCTGACCCTAGAGTTGTCTGAACTCACACGACTCCCTGACTGTAAACACAAAGGTCTGTCCATATGAAACTAAATAATAGCAAAAAAGACTGTCGTGTCTTATTGCTGTTGCTTAAACTGTTTTGCAGTGAATGGGATCTTTAATAATTTAGTATGCAGACAGCCCTCTCTTTTGCCATTTAATTCCATCCTGCCTTACTTGGGGTGCTCTGGTCTGTGTGTACGCAGGCTTTTTTCTAAACTCATAAGTCAATGGGCGGATTAAGCAGGGTGGTAGGAAGCTGGCATTAATGCAGCCCAGGGCTTTGCAGCTCTCTGTAAGAAACTCTCTGGTGCTGGTTAGTTTTTCCTGTGTACATCAGAACTGTAAGTCATTGCATCAGTGGGGCATGGATGATATGAAATCATATCATTGCTGGATCAGGGCCACTGCACTCCATAATTTGTGGAATCACGTTTGCAGCAGGTATAATTCTGGACTGCTAAAGTCATTTGTATATAGTGTCAGCTTCTGCTTACAAACTCATTTTTCATGCCCTCTTTTCTTTAAAACTATATCACAGTTTTGCTGGACTTCTTAACTGCTTGAGCTATAACATTTAGGTGAGGATTTATCTTCTTCAGCTTCAGCATTTTTCACTAATAACATTAATGCCTGGCAATCTCTTCCAGCCAGTGCAATGAAAACTGTCTGGATGTACAGCATACAAAGTATTCTTGTACAGAAACATCCTCCCAGTGCTCATCGGGCCAAAAGCTATTTCCTTTCTGTTTACTCACACTCCATAGAAATGAATGAACACTGCAATGAAAGGAAAGACTTCATCTTAAAGGGCAGCCTGTCATTAAATTTTATTTTATGCTTTTTTCCTGTCTCTCAGTTCCCCATCCTAGTTCTGAAATATAATTCTCTAAACATACATCATTTCAGGAATAGCCACTCTAACTATAAAGAAATGCTATTGTCTAAAGCGCTTTGGTAGGGTTGTAATAAGTGTGAACTGAAAACTCAATCATGCACAGTATAGCATGTGCTGCTCATACTGTTAATAAATGTGTGACTGTATACATAATACTCTGAATTCATAATGTCTGAGACTGAAAATGCAAAACAATTGGGCCAAATCAATTTGTTTTAAGAAGAGACTCCAGTTGCTCTATGAATTTCCTGTTCTGATCCATGCGCAGCGTGTTGTTTGTTCCAAAATCAAAACTTACTGCAATATTATGCTTCTGTCATGTTTCTCTCTTCTTAAGGCTGGTTGTTGAAATACAAACAGCATCCTGATTCCTTCTGCATCTAAAAGGTACATGAAGAAGTGGTGCTCATAGTGGAATTCCTCAGTTTCAATAGTTAAAGTCAAATGCTTAAGGCTATTTAACACAATTAGAGCCAGATGCTCTCATTCACGTACAAAATTCCTTTGATATCCATGAAGAGCAAAGAAGAACCTTGTTTTCTTTTTATAAGGAATTTCAAAAGGTCTGGTTTCAAAGGCTGACTTCTAACTTTGTAAAGGGTCTCACAAATAAAAATACGTTTTCCTTCAGAGTGTCCATTAACATTTAGCACTTGTCTCCTTGTTTTGGGAAACGGTGTAGAGTACAGATTAGCAAGGACAAATAAACAGGACTTTTCAACTTCTTTATGCTGTCACAGGAAATACACTAATATGTCAATATTTTGGGACACTGTCATGGGAAGTATAGTTTCAGATAGAAAGGCCACTGATGTAGGACACTGCTATTCGAGTTGTTCTAATAAGAATTTTACCTTACTTAGTAGAAGATCTCCTCCCATTACCATTATTAGGATAAAATGGAAGTGGAAGCCACACAGGTTCCAAGCATTTTGCTTTTACTTCCATAAGTCCAGAATAATATGAACTCAGTAGGATCATATCAGTTCAACTTTATGTAAGAGAAGACTCAAGTCTAATGTGACTGCTGGGAAATAAGGGAGTAATAATTAACAGAAAAGAAAAATTGATACAGAGATATAAAGCAGCTTCAGGTAAGTAAGGGGGCAAACTCTGGAAAATCTATAGATTTCAAGCAGTTATCATCTGCCCAGCTGTTTACTTTGCTCAGTGTCCAAGGCCACTTCTCCCAGACAACAAAAATGGACTATATGCCCGTGTCTCGGACATTTCAATTAAAGTTTGGCGTGCATTCAGTGGATAATGAAGGCAGAGTTATCTAAACTGTGTGTTTGGCAGTGGTGTAGCTGGGGCTCCCAGCAGCTGGTTCCCAGGTGGAGAAACAGGATCCAGTGGAGGGGACAAGTGAACAGCTTGGGACAAAAATGTCCAAAACTGCCTTAGGGAGACCAGGCAAGCTTATCTGACAGAGTCCTGTAAAACAGAGATGCATATGAATATGCAAAAACCTCTATTAAATGATGGTATGCTTAGCAATGGGCTTAAGCTGCCGTGGGTCACAACCTGCCCATATTTAAATCACGATCTATGTAACTCCAGACATAATTCTTCTGTAGGTGCTAGCTAGGATCAGTTGTCATATTCGGTACTGAAGCAGCAATCACACGATAGCAAATGCTATAAAACTGTTTTAAATTCACAACGTATATTTAATTTAGAGTATTACTTATGCTTAATTAGGTTCATGCTGGTCTTGAAGGGTTTTTTGGTAGGGTGGGTTCTGAAAGATGTCTAATGTAATTATCTTCAAATATTAATTGGAACTATTACTCATCCATACTGAAAACTAAAGTGGTATCTATTTACTAAATCCAGAAGCCATTGGTATGGTAGGGTAATTATTCATTTTAACCTGTAACTCAGAGATTGAAGAATGTTGTGGGGGAAAAAAGGTACATTTAAAATGCCACAGGGTGTTTTTGAATAGCCAACTTATTAAACACTTGTAATGGCATAAAGTAAGCAATAGCAAACTCCTTAGAATGGTAAAATGTCAGATAGAAATATCTATGTCTATCAGCTCAAAACGTATCATTGTAGAAGAATTACAACTATGTCTTCAATCAGATTCCATAACTACAGCTTGAATCAATGACATAATCTGATTGCTTACATGAGTTGGAATTTGCCAAGTCACAAAAACCTTTTAATGTTTTAAAACAGCGTCAGAAACAAAAAGTGAGAAAAAAACATTTCTGAATTTTTATGGAAATTTCACTTAGAAGGGGGATATATTATTGTCTTGTTTTGAGCTTTCTACTTGATTTGCATTTTGGAATTTCATCCTGAATTCCTCTGTTTTATTTCTAGCTCTTTTGTGGGAAATCCCGGTTCAGCCCTGCCCCGTGCCAGCCCTGTTCACGTCCTGCCCTGGATGCACTTCCACTGCGTGGGGTCCCATTGCTTCAGACTGATTTACAGAAGTCACAATGTGACCTGCTGCGGGATCCCTGCTTATTAGACTCCAGGCTTCAAATAGATGCCCTCATTCTTTGACGGGAGGAAAAAACATAGCACACTGGACACAAGTTCCCAGCACAGCAGACATATGCCAGCACTAGGAGCACTGTCATTTCTGGGTAAAGTCATTAGCTCAGAAAAATATCTCTCCCCCCTCTTACAAGATTAGGAAATACTTTAGTGAAGCAGTAGTTTAGAAAAGGAAATGTTCTATGTTACTGCTGGGAGAGGAGGCACAAAATCTTGCACTCTCTATTCTACAACTGCATACCATGTCAACATAAGAAAAAAATGATGCCATGAAATTTCCTGAAAGCTGCAGTTTCCCATGAAACAATTCAGGGTTGGTTCATTTCTAATTTTTTTCTGTAAAGAAATAAGAAAAATTACTACTGTTTCCTCAGTAGAGAAACAAAAATTACCTTTTCTTTTTTTTTTTAAATATGGAAATAAGAAAGCTTACTTCTTTTGTGCTCAACTGAGAAATGATGGGGGAATTCTGTGGTTCAATCACCCAGCAACTACAGAGAGAGGATAAAAAGTCACAAGAAACTGGAGTCAACTCAGCCCACTTTGCCAACTGGAGAGAATATTTGCTTGCAAGATCCAGGAGGTGGCATTTGCGTGTCTCCAAGTAATACTTCACAGGAAAGAGCAATTTATCATGTAAGGTGATGGCTCATCACAGCTCCCAGAAAGATAAAAGATTGCTCGTTACTTTCACACACCTTCACGCTACTACTGTCACCTTGAAAAGGCTCAGTAGGCCAGTTGTCTTAGATTCCAAGGTGCGGGAAGTGGTTTTGGGCAGGGAATCCATTTTCACAGAGATACCTGTATTAGCACTGTGTTAAACTTCTGAGGGACAGACCTTCAGATGCTCCACTGTCTCCAGCATTTCCTCCACTCAGTGTCCTGGCTGTTGCAAATCCTCTTCACAAACCACAAACTCTCCCGCACTCAAAGCACAGGGAATTCGGCAAAGTAAACCCCATCTTTGGAGCCAGGCACCCAACTTTTGAGCTCACCTATCATCACTTTGCTGAAGTCCTGTTCTGGATCTGGCCCATTACACACATCTATACGCAAAAACATTTCATAAAATTTCTCCGTCAGAACAGTAAAGTATTCTTTCCCTTTAAGATGTAGGTCATGGAAATTTTTAATATTTCAAGAATGAGAACAACACACATAACTGTGTAAAGGAAATGGAATAACGTTCTTGACATAACCCTCTGAGCCACCCAAGGCATTCATTATGTCTAATTTGGAGTCAGGATGAGTGCTTTATGCAGAAGTTCATTTTGCATTTGAATATGTGTTATTTCATCAGCATGCTCTTCTATACTCCTTTTTTCTCACTTTGTCCAAATGTCAGTGACTACATATGGTGGAAGAAGTGAAGATTCAAAGCCCTTTACCCTGCAGAAGCATTTGTAGAAAATGAGCCTAAAATGTCTGGAAAGATCCAGGGGAGCTTAAGGATTTCTTGACATTAGGGTCTAACAACCGGTTTGGGTTTGTTTTGTTTTGTTTTGCGTAACTGAATTGCAGCCCAACATACTGTAATTCAAACCTTTCAGAGGAGGAGGCTGACCCTTTCCTGGGAATGACATTGAAACAATTCACACCTTGAGACCTTTTAAGATGCTTAAAGAAGAAATGCATGTAATGAAGTTCACCCTTCTTGTGGAACTGCCTGTCGGAGAGCTTGCATGGGACCACCGCTGCTTCAGAAGGATGATGTACAGCCATTCAGTGGCACCAGCCCACGAGGTTTGAACTTATGTCAGCACAAATTCCATTTAGTCCAGAGGACTCCATATCCTCACCCACGGCTCATGGGGGACCAGTCTCAAATATTTAAATCAGGTGCCCATGAAAATACAGCAATACACCTTCATGAATTCACTACTAGGTCTGTGGTACTTGTGCAGCTTATGTGATGTCGCTGCATTTGGATAGAAATGGGGATCTTCTTTAAAATGGGTGATAATAATTCATAAAAACAGTGTTAGGGCACTGGAGATGCAGTTCTGGAAATGTTTACTGTTTGCAGCTTACTCGCTTCAGTCTATATTAAATGTTAGGCCTTTTTTAAATCCTTTTGACTTCATCTCTCCATGCAGTTCTCACAGACTGCACGTCTCTGGGGCTGAATCAACGCATTCAGCACAGAGAACTTTCCTGTAAGATTTTGACACAGATGAGAGGGAAGCAATTGCATCCTGTAGTTTATGTAGATACTCTCAAATTTGCCAGGTACTGTAGTCAGCAGTGGGCAAGGGAAAGATCCCACAGTCTCTAAACTTGGAGGAAATGTATGTCTATTCAACATCCAAATTCACATCCGAGCTCTACCAAATGTGTCTCAGGTGGACATCTAAGGACTATTTTCTCATTGCCTGGGTTTTTAAAAAGCAGTAAAAATGTTGCAGATGATGTGTTCTTTATCAGACTACAAAGGGCAATATGGATATTTTCATCTCCGGTAACTCAATAGCCCTTCCAGTTCCTCCTGGCCTATTGGCTAAAATTATTTAAGAGAAGAAACGCGCAAAATAGATGGGGTTCAGTGTACCTTGCAGAACAAAACTCAGCTTACTATGTGTAATTTAAATAACATAGGTCCAGATTTCATTCTGGGATTTGTGCTGGGGAGCACTTATACTGTCCTGACAAAATTCCTAGAAACAGTCATTAAGGAATAGGAGTTAAGTGGTATTTGAGAGGCTTTTGCTTCCATATCACTTGGAAATGCAGAGCTGAATAACACAGACCCAAACACTGACCTCTACATGTTAGGAAAGGCTCATCCAACCCAGCCCATCTTCCTGGCGATCACTGCTGCCAGTGTCTGTAAAGCCACAAAAAGAGACTAAAGATGTTTTGATACTGCTGCAGTTAACCATCCCTCAGGCATGGAAACCTGCATCAAAAGCCATAAGATATTCCAGCAGCAGCAAAGGCTCTGGATAGCACCATGTTTTGCCACTTTTGGCCTGTTTTGAATTGGAACTGTTGAAACTCTCCCTGTTCTCCTAAGTAGCAAAGTATTAGAGACGTAGGATATCATTGCGATGCACATAAAAAGTGACTCCGTTAAGAAAAGCACTGTTACAATAAGAATGATAGGTATCCTGGAATGTAATGATGAGATGCCCTAATTCAGTGACCATATACCCACTGGGATCAGAGAAGTACCCTTGGCTGTCAAGTGTGTCCATACCCACCACCACGGCTGCAGTCTTACAAGGAAAATGCAGAATTGCAACATTCAGTTGTGCTGCTGGGGCATTTTTACTCTCTGCAATGATATGACCGGGGCAATTAATTAGTTTAAAATATGGAAAAGCAGCATAAAAATTGCTGGTCTTTTCTTACTTTAAAGAGGGCTTTTTGTTGCTATAGCTTACAGCACTGAATTAGCAGACAATACGAATAAAAGTTATGTAGGAATATATCGAGTCTATTTTGGCCCAGGAAAAGGCAACAGAAAATCGTAAAAAATTGTATCCATAACTGAGAGGGTTTTGCTCTGTTTCTTGTGGAAACTATTTTGCAGCTGCTGACCATTTGTCTGAATTAACAACAGACCTTTATTTCTTCTTGGTCTGACAGATTGTATATGCTGGACTGCTCCATAGGATTTTTCCTATGCATCGTGGCAGCGCATGTGCACATTAAATTTTTGAGGGGGAGGGGAAAAGCCAGTCAGATACCATTTGTTGAACATTATATTCAGAGAGTTTTGAAGATTTCCAGTGTTACAGAACATTTGTAAAGCAGCTCCACTGACTGAAAATTATATTTTGCATTTAACTGCTCCATGAACATCCCAAGGAAACAACTGGTAGCCTGTGGAGTGTCAGATTAAATGACTGGTATTTAAGCTTTAAAAATGGTCATTAGACTTTCCCATTAGCCTTTTCTATTAGTTCAGCTGCACCAGGCCTAGCAGCGTAGGGAATCCTGGGGTAGGCATGTTGCCATAGTACCATATTTAGCAACGTACTAATTAAATCTGCTGAAAGTAAGAGATTCTAATAATTGATACAGTACCAAGAGTGAAAGATGGAGCAGGCCTCCCAATATTGATAACTGTGATTCAGAAGAAGTGGACATTTTTATGTGTATGTGGTGTAGATAAAGAATTTGTCACACCACCACCCTGACTCATCCCCAGGATATATCAGTGGCAGGCTCCTTATCTGTACTGGGCAAAACAAAAAACTGTATTCAGTATTGAATTTACATGCTGAAGTAAAACAACCAGTCCATTTCACACATCTCACAATGGCACACATACTGCAGTGCACAAATACTGCCATAATCTACCAAAGCCCTAACTTCTGTAAAATAGCACAAACCATTCCTCACAGCCTTTGCTCACATCTACATGGCAGTGTTTCTTCATTTGCACAGACTCTTTGTCTCCTTGGTCTTCCTACTCTTCCCGTTCTTTCCTATACATCCTTTGGCAGAGCTGTTAGAAACCGTTGTTAGCAAACAAACGTGTACCCTGCATGTTTTACTGTGCCTTTTAGAATAACTCAGCCTGGATCCCAGCCTGTGTCCAACACCATTATGTCCAGCACAAAAAAATTGCAAGGCAGTGGAGATTTGGCCTTAGATTTCTGGTCCTGAATAAGGAGTAGGACATTAAACCATCACTCATGACAAATTACCCTGTTCACTTCTATTGTCAGAGGATGACTTCTGCTTATGGTTGTTCAAAGCTGGAAAAATGCATTTACCTCTTCTCCAAGGTTTTGGCTGGGTTAAAAAGCAACAACCTTTAGTAGAGCCCCACCCGGCCCAATAATGAGGAATGCAGAACAAGTTCACATCTACCTGCAGAAGACCTCAAGGCTACTGCCTTGCTCTGTTTTACATTTGTTGTCTTCATTTTTCTCTTTCTTTCATCCCCTGCTCACTTATGCTGGTCTCTGGTAGCCCTTTCTCATTCTGATCCTTTCCCATTTCACATATATTGGTCAAGATAACAAAAGACCTACTAGTGATTATTTAGTACATTAAACAATTGTCTTGTGCTTTTTTCCATAAAGCCAAGTGACCTTTTAAAACATCTAAGGGTTCTCACTCACATGTGGTAGGGGATTGAAGTCAGGCGGTTGAAAGATGCATGATGCTCTGTCATCTGTCTCATCCTTTCTTGGAGGGGTGCTGCCCTCACAGGCATAGCTGGGCACCTCTTGCAGCAGACCTGGTGCTGCTGTAGTGTTTATAGCCAATTCATTAAAACAAGCTGATTTCAAGACCTGCTTCATGAGTTATTCAAAGATCTCTGCTATGGGGAGCAACCTCCAACATACAAGCTGCGTAGATGAGGTTCCTACTTTGGCCATACCATTTATAACTCACCATGATGCATAAGCTAAAATCCTCAGTTAAGTACTGTGGAAAAGATGTAACCCAGCACCAGCCACACGTGCAGGTAAAAAGCAGCAGAATAACACCTCTCCGAGTGCTTTATGATATTGTACAGGTAGTACCGACAATGACATGAGGAGACCATAGCCATTGCAAATTCAGGGGATGATGGTATTTCCAGACTGTAAATCACGTCTTACATAAAAGCATGCAGTGTGGAAGATTTAATTTCACAAACAAATAACTACAAGGAGACGGGACATAGAGAGCCACATCCTGCCCATATGGGAAAGCATGCTGGAGCCCAGAAGAGAGGCGTGGTTGCCTCATGCCAGCTACATGAACTGTTCTGCTGGGGCAGCAAAATGTTTCAAAGCAGGAAATTCAGAGCCAGTCTCAGAGGTTTCAGCAGGCAACTGCAGAGCATGCTCCACAGAGCCATTTCCCTCTGCTTCTTTGATGAAAAGTGAACAGCATGTGCCCCCGGCTGAGACATATTGCTGGCAGTAGCATATGCATCTGATAGCAGCAGCTTTAACTTTCCAGTAGGGAGAAAGGGTTTTTTCCAGTCCAGGAAAATCAACACAATGTTTGTGTCCCTGTTGGGATGAACACAGAACTCCTCCATATCTTTAGAGGAGTGGGAAGGATGAGAAGGAAATAAAAAGACCTTCTCCTCTCCTGAAACAGCCAAAAGTTAATAGTTAGGACACTCAGCTGGAATACTACCATAGTTGTCAAGGCCTCCAGTATATATGGCACTTAAATCCTAGGTGAGAGTTAGCCTATCAATCAACCACAATAAGGAAGGCAGGTACCTTAACGGGACCTGTTGCAATGTGTACGCCCCATGAGAGAGAAGTAAAAAGACATATCTTGGTGATCAAAGCATGGGGGGGAGGATGTGAGAAAAGCAAGATTTTATGTGTAAATGTCCCAAAAAGAGACATCCAAAAAAAAAGATTAAAAGTGGGGTAGCATGGCCCTTTCTAGCTCCCTCCCATTACGTTTTGTCTCCTTCCCCCAGAACAGAGTCTGGCACAGTGACTCTGAATGCCTGACAGTATGTTCTGCAGGAATACAGCTAATTATTGAGACATGAGTAGCCGCATTTTTGAGGCTGAGCAGGGAACACTTCTGGGTCTGCGTGCATTAATACTGCTGCACGTATTTCTGCAAGACAGGAAGCTGAGGTGGCTGAGCTCGTCACATTCCTGAGTACCAAAAATTTGTGAGAAGAATCTCAACAGGCCTGCAAGGCCATCTCCTTTTAGACTGAAAGAGTTGTCAAAGCAAACCAGTCCCTGTGCCACCAGTGACTTCAGCAAGCCATCAGTAAACTAAATGACAAAACCAAGACATGACTTTAAGGCTGCAAACACTGCTTCAGAAGCCTGTGCCAGGGAGCCAGATGTTGCAGGAAAAACATCTGGGGTTTTTGATTGCCTTTAAGAATGAGTAGGAGGAGAATTGTGATGTGGTATGAAAAATAGCCTGCTGCATAGTTTTTGGATTAATGACAAAATTATCTCCTTTAAAACACTGTAAAATGTAAGAATTTTAACTCATATAGGATGGCTTAACAGAAAAAAAAAATATACATTGTACAGAAGTATGGAAAACCCTGAAAAGTTTCCAAATATGACATACCTCAAATATAGAACCTAAAAGAGTTTTATAAGGATATTTAAAGAAGAAAATTTTCCTTTCTATCCATAAGCAAGGAACATGCTTTCATAGGGATGAACAGGAGGAAGGAGGAAGGGAAAATGGGGACAATGCAAACGAAGTAGCCCATTGCAGTTAGAAGCAAACTTGAATATATATATATTGAGTCTCCCCTTGATGTTAGTCCTGAAGGTGTAAAACAGGAGTAGGCCTGGCCAGGGGGCATTTCTGCTGCTCTAATATATTTTTTTTAGATCCCCCAAACGCCTTATTATATGTACACCAGGATAAAACAGAGACCTCTGAAAAGAAAGGCAGTAAAAATTTCCTCTCCACCCTTACATAAAGCTGGTGCTAATGAAAGCATGTGTACTGTGGGGAAAAGCACCAAAAACCAAACCAAAGTTTTCTGTGGTCCTCCCACCACCCTGGGCTGCTCCGAGGGAAGGGCTCTACCACCGCTGACAGCTTGAAATCCCAGCCTGCCCAAAACAAGTATGGGCGATCAGATTTAGAGAAATGCCATGCTTTGTGATTTAAGCAAATGGGAACTGCCTTTTGAACATAGAAAGTTTTGTAAGGTACTGTCAAAAATCAGTTCCTCAGGAACACCATTTGGACCCCAAAAATCAATGGATACTTTCAGTTCAATTTTTCTGGGCTTTAGCAAAAATAAACTGTCCAACTCTGCGAGCCTGTGCTGAAAAAGCAGTCTCACAGAGCAGTGAGGGAAGCGCAGATGGAAATTAGTAATTCTGCTTTTAAAGGAGGTTTACAAAGCACACAGCCACACACAGAACAGCGAGCCAAATACAAGCCATGGGTTGCCTGTCTGCACCATGAGTGCTACCCATCCTGCTCCAGGAGTGCTGAAGAAGCCCTTCTGAAAAAAATAAAACCAACAGTGCGTTTAAGCCATTAATTACTCTGCAATAATGTTTGTGCGTAAGGGAACTGGCTCCAGTAACAAAGCAGTCACAGTGGTAGCACGGCCTAACTTTTAAATTTTAATAATATTCTTTCAGCATGGCATGTTTTGTCATCCACATATTCTGTACGCTAACTTCAAAGAATTACACAGAGCAGAAAATAGTAGCTTCAAGTAACATTTTCAACTGTGGGAAAAACTTCCTCCTTCAAGAAATGAACTGTAGCACATTTTGCCTTTCTAAACACTTTTTAATTCTTCCACCTACTTGGTGCAGTTAATATTCAGTAAAGCATGTCTTACCCACCACATTCAAACTGAAAACATCTTTTTAATAATAAGAATCACATTTCTTTAGCAATGAGCATCTACTGTATTTTTCTAGTATTCTGGGAGCAGCTCTCCTTGCCCTGACCAAGTTCTTTTCTTCTCTACAAAACTTCTTCACAGAAATTTAAATGAATACATTTTCTCTCTTAATTGTGTTGTCCAGTATTCCATTACAGTGTCAGCCCCAGGTATTGCCCTGTCTAGCATTTGTCTGATGGCAACATCCTCCCTTTCAAGATTTTGAAACACGTTTTGGTATGTGCAAACAGATGCAGACAGGAATCCAGGCAGATTTGGTATGTCCTGATACATTTGTACATGCTACTTCCACTCACAACAATTTTTTGTCATCTTCAGGCAAGTCAGAAAGCGCTTTACAACCATACCTCAGAAATTTGCTGCTTTTTTCACCCTGGCAATACCTTAACTAATTTTGGAAACCCTGCAACATACTTTTCATCTTAGACATCTAAATACTTCTGTAAATCTGACTCCAAGTGACTCTTCTGACTATGTAAGACTGAGGCTGATCTTGCTTAATATTTTCACATAGCATGGAAAATAGAAGAAAGGTGATGAAATTTGCTAGTAATACACAAAAGTTAGGGACAACCTCAAAACAGAAGAGGATGAAGAGATCAAGCAGAACTAACTGGACGATTTTGAGAACTACAGTAATAAAACAGAGTACGTATAAAAGGCACTAAATGCAAGGCCATGGATTTAAGAGCAAGTAACAGAAACATGCTGTAAATTCGGAGATTAACTTCTGATAATGTTAAAAGAGGGGAAGAACCTGGGAATATTCACTAAACACAAAGCTCCCCAAGAGCTTTCCCCAAGACAATTATGAATCCTATTATGTATACCTATGGTCAGAAAAATGTTTGTGTCAGTGTATAGATGGTCTACTGGCATGTTATGCACAGCTCAGGTTGGATTTGCTCAAGCGAAGGGCAATGATGGTGAGAACTGGTTGCATGAAGAAGACTTCCAGGACGGCCTGAAGACTAGGAAGCCCATCTTCTGAGGTGGTCCCAGAAAGGCTTGGCTTGTTTAGTCCAGTGAAGGAAGGCCAAGAGTGATGATGGCTGGTCTCTATAAATATAGCCAAGGGAGAATATAAATTATTATGCAATTTAAAACACTGTTGTCACAAAAGCAAAAGATAAGCAGTGTCTGACAACAAATTTGAGCAGAAAGTTAGGTTCTGACCACAAGCAGTCTGAGCTGCTAAAATAACCTCCCAAAAAGGGTATCAGATGGAAAAATCCTAACAATTTTTAAATGGAATTTGNAAGGGAAGGGAAGGGAAGGGAAGGGAAGGGAAGGGAAGGGAAGGGCTACATTCAGTTGCTTACATACTGTAGATAGGACCTAACTGTCTCCTCAGGTAGTGTCTGTCCTCAAAGAGAAGAATTCTAGACAACAAACTCCTAGTGAATAAAATTTAGTGTCACAAAAGTATATTCCTCGAGCAGTCGCTATCCCACCCTCACTGGAACAGGGATGCTGGCAGCATCGCACCTGCCCAGTGGACCTGATGCAGCATTGTGTGCACCTCTGCCTGCTCACATTGTACAAGACTGCTGTAAATCAGCTGTCCAGCTCACAGGTGAGGCGTGAGAGCTCCTTCTGAGCTTGTTCATATTTACTTGTGGAAATACACCTGTAGCAACAGTACAAGACATAAAACAAACCCAAAGTAAACTCTCCTGTCCACCATGGGTACAGCTGCTAGATAAGGATTACTCCTCCCTTTACATCTAACTTGAAGGAGGAGTGTATTTGTATTTTCACATACAGTTCCATTATGTCGGGTGAGCAGACATCATCAGTCATCAAGAGCTGAAAAAGGGAGGGTTTGTTCCATGTTTACAACCAGGGCCAAACTCCTGTCCCTTTCCTTGTGTTGGCTTTGGTACCCACTGGTACTTTCTGTGGATTGACCTAACTGTACTGAAAAGTAACCTATCAAAAATGTGTAGTATGATATGGCAGGGACTAAGAAAGGCAGAAAAAGAAACGAGGAGGGTGGGAGGAAGAATAAGAAGCATGACTCACAATGCTACAGACCTCAGCTGAAGGTAGAACCGTGGCCTTCAAGAGACCACCTGCACCTTGGCTCATAAGCACGCATCAAAGGTCCTGATGCATTTTTCCATTTTGAGAACTGTTATTTAGGAAAGTCCCAAAACAGTTAGTCACCAAAAAAAAAAAAAAGCCACTTGATAATAACAAGGTTGGTGGCCAATCATTTGTAGCAGCTTAGCACTAAAACAGATCTGTAAAAAAAATGGTCGGTCTAGATTCAGGTCACCATTTCCAAAGGCTGTGATACTACTACTATTCCTTTGATCCAAGGGTCTAGCTATACATAGGCGTTTCCATCTGGGAAGAAAAACTGTTGATGAACTGGGGTTGATGAACTTTGATGTAACCTTGCTTAGAAGAAATTCACAATTCTGCATTTCTCTTAGCATAGAAAATCTGCCAGATCAGAACATGATGGCACTGTATCCCCATGCTTTTAGCCAGAGCCTTACCCAAAGTGCTCATATTTGCCCCGCTCCCCCTCACCCTACCTGTCTCTCATGCCTTGCCACCTCTTGCTTCTCCAAGCAAGCTGTTATTCCTACAGACACACCCCAGCAAAAACTCCTCAGAGCCTTCCCAAGTCATTTGAGCTCCTAAGCAGCTTTTCGTTTCCCTTCATTTGAAACAGAAAATATGGGCTTAACTGATTCTTAGAGCTCCTTTAAGGGAACAACAATGATTAAACCTCCTGATACTTCGGGACAGATTTCTGAAAACAGCAGTGTGATCTCAGATAAAAATGGTCTTTTGCCATTTGGAGGCAGGGGAAGTGATGACTGTTTTTTTTAATATTTGTGAAAGTGGAGGCAAGCCTGTTGACATCCTGAGACTTCCTGGTTTGTACTCAGTAGCATGGCTAAAGCAACGTTCTCCTGTAACACTTTGGACACCTGGGTGCTCATTAAAGGGAAAGCATTCAAGAGACTCAAATGGCTGTTGTGCTTTCAGAAAACAGAACTAAAGTAAATCTGTTATTTATTAATGCCTATGCCAGCACTGAAATGAGTACTGAAGGTCTTGACATTTCCAGTTTAAAGTCTTTACTATTTTCCCACATCATTATTTTTATTAACACTAAACATCTGGAAAACTCTCCTTAACCAAACCTTAGAATTGAATTCCATTTTCCAGCGTAATAATAACTCTTCTGCCAATCCTGTTTACCCTATAAACGCACCTTAAATTGTGTTATAGTTTCTATCCTTCCCTCTCCTGCCAAAACCTTGTACTCCTCCATACTAAATAGCAGGTCCATTTCTCCAACTTGGCATCCTGATCGATCAAATTATGCTGATGTTAATATCATCTCTAAAATAGTCATAATCGGACTTCTTCTGCAGCTGTCAGCTTCACAGAAACCTTTGGCCAACAAGAAAAGGCCCATGAGAAGTTTTGGGAGGAAGCAGGACAAAAGGTCATAGGAAAGTCCCTGCATCTAGGATGCAAAGGATCCTAAGCAGTAAGTTGTCAGCAAGAAAATTACTTTTTTCCCCTGCAAAAGTTTTTTTACAGTTTCTTGGAAAGTCACACAATCAGCATTCATTTCCCTGTTTACACTCAAGCACAGCATAGCAGCACGTGCTCTCAATGAGATCCTTGGGCTGGCTCCCCCAAGGAGTAAGATGCATTGACCCTCACCAGGGCAATACCTCCATGTCAGTTCCTAAGATAATTAGGCTCTGAATACAGGACTAGTAAAGTTAGTTTAGGAGAAAGTCAGCTGCCTCATAAGAAGATTCGGGTTCACTCGTTAGCAGAGTAACAAACTGCTAAATCTAGTAAATAGGAACTCACAAGGCATGGATTTGTCTCAAATCTACCCTTCTGAGGGTTTTATAGACCCTTAGCCCTGAGCATCATCCAGGGCCTATGCAAGACTGGAATTAACAGACCTGCACTCTCTCCTTTTTAAATATGATGTGCAGTAAATTGAGGTTTACTGTCTATCTTAAGCCAGGGGAAGGAGGAGCAGGGAAGAAAGCTGCCTCTTTATTGGAGAAGATCCCTAAACATAGGGCTGCAGCTATGCAGAGGCCGAGCAGAGGAGAGGGGGGAATGTTTGTAACTCCTGATTGTAGCCTTCTGGGGAAAAAAAAAAAAAAAAAAAAAAAGGCAGATAAATCAGGGTAGAGAGAAGGCAGGAAAAAGTGAGACCTTCTGTGCAAGTGATTAGGTTACTTATGTGAGGCATCAGATCTTTTCTACTCCAAAAACTGTTGAACAGTGGATGGATAAAATGCTTAAGTAGTTCAATGAACCCACAGTGTGTCTAAAAACCTTTGCAGTAGAAAAATCTGTGAGCAAAACTCTGAACGTGCTTTTTCACTGTTGAGCAATTAGCTTTCCTTTGCTACAGGCAAGTTGCATAGCCACCTCATTACAGCAAAGCAACATCTTTGTGTAACCTGGCCTTCAGTCATTCACACAGTTTTGAAAACAGTTCTCCTAATGGCACATACAAAAATCAGACTTTACGTAGAGCCAGATTCTGTGCCTGGTCATAGCAGTAAGCCTCTTACTTAGGTTCACTACTAGTGTTCATATACACAGCATCCAGCCTATTAAAAAAGTGTCAGTACTTAAGAACTGAAATGCAGTCACTGCAACAACCTTACATAGTCATCTAAAGGAAAACAAAAAGAAATATTGCTTACAGCAAGGGGAAAACGTGCTTGCAACAGTTATGCTTGTGTGCCGTGAATATGAGAAGTCTGAATAACACATTTGATGAATAAGAACTATGTATTTAAAAAAGAGTGTATTCCAATTTACTAGTATGTGTGAGAGTGAAATTGTGGGAACAAAAATATTATGCTAATATGAAACCACTTCAAGAAAGAAATCAGAAAATATGTGTAGTTAATCTTCCACCCAGGAAAATGAAAGCATGAGAACAAACACTAACTTTTCTCAGAGACAGCTTATGTTGGTGTAAATCACTCACACATTAGTATGTTATTTCATTTAGAATTACGTACTGAGCTGTTTATATAGCCTACGATTCCTGTTCACATCTATTTAACAGTAATAGCCATGAGCTTTGCTACCCTTCATGAATACAGTACAACAGAATTATTCTAGTGCTGCAAAATGGGTCATTCTTGCTATGTAAATGACTTCTATGTGCACTAAATCAGGCTGCATTAAAAACAGCTCATGAAAAGAGCAACATCTCCTCCTCCTCTTCTCTGTTTTTGCCCCAAAAGGAAGGGAAGGAGAGGGAAAGGAAGGGGAGGAGATGTAGAGTAAAGCTGTGGTTTTCAAGACTTGCACCTGCAATTCAGGACACATATTCTACCCACTTGACCTTAGGCAGGAGTAACTATACCTGTTTCATTGTGAAAAATAAGTCAAAAGTTTTTAAGGGGACTTTAAGTGTTCTAGAGTTTATTCCATTCCTTTCCTGTGCAACCTGCTGTAGGTGGACCTGCTCTGGCAGGGGGGTTGGACCAGATGATCTCCAGAGGTCCCTTCCAACACCTAACATTCTATGATTCCAATAAAGTTCACAGGGGTTTAGAAAGCAGATTCTGGACTAGAAGAAAAAATTTTGGTCTTGAGGTTTGTTACAATTCAGTTGAGATAACAAACTTTACCCAGATTTACAGCAGTGATAGTTACACTAATCTGGGTCAAAATGCTTGCTACAAATAAAGATATTTTCCACTTTTACATGAATTTGTAAGTTGCTGTTAAATTTAATTAACTACTGCAGGTATCAGACAGAGGAGATGAAGAGCAGAAGAGGAAAAAGTTAATTTATGTTTTTAATCCTCTTCATCTAGTTTATTAATCTTCATTGACATAGTTTTCAGGTGAATGGGTTACCTCTAGAAAGAAAATGGGGATTAAAACTCCCACCATACTGTCCTATCCCTTGGAGCCAGAAAAGATGTCTCAAGAAGCTCCTGAAGTACTGAAGGGCAGGGAAGAGACCAGGCAGACAGAGCAGAGGAGCACAAGCCTGTGAGTCTTTGGCCCCAGTACAGGCTCCCTTCCTCCTTTCAGCACATGGACCACACCAAGCCGTTCTCTTTCTCCCAGCTGTGCCCAGTACGTGATATCGTGAAGAGGAAAAGAAGTTGTATGGTTCAAAAAAACCATTAAAACTGCAGCCCAGAATGGCAGCCCTTGCCCTCCGCATGCCCTGAGCACAGCAGCCTCCCTGGTTGTGTTGACCCAGTGTGTCACTGTCACTCAGACCAGACAGACTGCTGCTTCAGAGGTGGAAATGGGCAGGGCTGATGGGTGACATAGATGTAGACACACTGATCTCGGCTTCTGAGGATACTTCTGGGAAGAAAATGCAAGCCAAGTGTCATCTTCTTTGGTGGTGCTATGATGTACAAAGCAGGGTTAAGCAGAGGGGTTTGATGGTGATCAAGGGACTGGATCATCACTGGACTAGAGCCTGACAGCTCCTAGCCTGTGGAGAACAGCACAAAGCAGCACAAAGGTTTTCCTAAGTTTTACCATGGGCCAAGCCAGATGCAAGGGAAAGGTACATGAGGAATTCAGAGACATGAATTAGGTATTTCTTGGATGTAATCCATGTTACTTGTCTTAAATATCCCACAGGATGAGAAAAGCTGTACTCAAAACCAGCCTATTTTTCTTAATTGATAACTAGTATCACAAAAAGATCACTTAACATTAAGCCCAGCCACAAAATGTCTTTCTAAATAACTTTCTGGAGCTAGGAAGTACAAGGAACTAAGATGAGATTTTCAAAGCCCCAGAAGCAATTTTCTAGCCCTATTTCATATCCACCCCCTTTGGTAATGTGATCTCTTTGGTCCATTTGGAAACAACAGCATCTCAGAAGATGGTCTGAGATGAAGAAGGTGCTGAGGGCATGCACCAACCTGGACGAAACCCTGAGTAAGCATGGCAAGGGGCAATGGGGACCAGGGTGGTCCTCCATGCCTGGGAACTGCAGGAGACCTGATATGGATCTAGAGGATTCCTTAGAAAAGGGGGAATAAAGCATGAGTGCTATTACTATAGATGAGTGATCCACAGGGGCCACAGTGAGGAAAGTTGTTCCATAATTGAATATCTGAAGACTAGACATATCCCCCGTTACAGAAGCAGACCACAAAGAAAGACCATCTGGCAAAATAAGCAGGAATTTCTTCAAGGACCATTTTTAATGAGGAAAAAAACGAGGATGTTACTAGTTTCAGGGTCCACGACAAAAAAAAATCTCTGTCTCTCTGCATGTGTTGTGTTTATATATTTCTATGTGTTTTTATATATATTAAAGCAGGCAAGGTAATGTCAGGTACTTACAACTTCTTGTGTAAGTTGTAAGGAAATTTGTCAGTAAGTAAATAACAAGAAAGGCAAGGGCCTACGCTTGAACAAGGCAAATGGGGCTTTATATGTTCTTTATACTTCTCGCTGCCCCACAAAGAAATTGTATCTTTGCTACCCCTGGTTACCTGCTGGGGAAACTGTGGGTCAGAACATTTGCTATTTAATCTAACCTTCTCCAAGGAAACTTGCTAGGTGCTCTAGAGAAGAAAGTGGAAGTTTACTACTAAAATGGATTCTACAGCCTGCTTTTACGTTTACTCTAAGTAAGGAATAATTTTCCAGCATATAAAAATGTTTTTCTTGCATAAGTCCACCTTGAAAAGAAAAAGTTTTTATGAACTTTACTGATTACTAAGTTTCTGAATCATTTTGAATGCTTTACATCAGGTTGATATTCCACATTTCTGTTTCTCAAGTAGCAAAACTGTTTCCCACTGTCCTGCCATTCACACTTTCCTCCCAAACTCATTCTATCCGTTATCTAGTGTTTTACTCTCTCTACATCTGTGGCACATTCCAGAGCTACACTGACAGAAAGTCCTACAGTCTGAGTTAGGCGGGGTTTTTTAAGCATTCAAGGAGGTTGGTTATCTTGTCGTGGTAGTTCCGTTCTGTTTTGTTCTGTTCTGTCCCACTGTTAATCAAATTGTTTCATTAAGAGATTCCCACCTTCCTCTATCCTTCAACAAAACAGTTACTTTTTTGATTCTGTATTAATGGGATCTTTTCACTAGTGTGGGTTATTGCACAGCCCTGTAAAGAGAACAGTAACAGCAATAAAGTGCAGAGTGAGAACAGGAATAAGCAGTTCGGGCTGGGGAGTTCTTCTCTCTGGGAATGTCTTGTATTTGCTCTATTTTCTGAAAGAATATTGCATGGAACAACTTCCTTACTTTTTTATATTCTTTGCAGCTGAGAGGATCACAAAGGTAAACTTCAGCTCTGGATGCATCTGAACCTTGTGAAAAGTTGGACTCAAATCAGGATTTCCAGCAAGTTTAACCAGAATGGCGCTTCATGTGCTCAGAGTCCTGCTCCGTTAGGAGTTTCAGGATATTCCCTTGGCATAGGCTCCGTTTAGATCACCGAAGGTTGACATTTCAAAATCAAGTTGCAAATAATGACCTACAATTTGGATTGAAATTCCATAAACACTCTGCAGTTGGAATAAGTGGTCACTGTCACCAAAACTATATTTTCACAGCCTCATTGAGCTGATCCAACTGCTGTGGTTGAGCAGTTGTCACACATACCGCTCCTCTGCTGCCCTGCTTGGAGAGGTAGCCCTGCTCCTTCACGTGCACCAGCTCTGGCACGTGTCTCACCCTACAGTAAGCCCACACCTTAGGGACTGAAGCAGAGAGTAACCTGTTGGCTCTCACATATCGGTCAGCTTTCTGTCAATTTAGATTTCTAAACTGACTCCCTGCAGAGTCACGTGAGTGCTGCTGCCAAAGCCAGTGCAAGTCTTCGGAAAGACCTCCAGGCTTGACTGGGAGATATCACAAAATAAAAGCCCATCTTCTCTTTGACTGTCTCTTCTGGTGATCAGTGGCCCTACCTGAAGAAGAACTGTGTCATATTTCCAGTTTCCCCTATCCGACCTACCTCATGGCCATTGGTTTGCACTGTGATGATAGCAGAAAGTGCTCTGAATAAAGCTATCCTGCCTTTTTTCAAAAGAAGGACTGTGAATAAGAGTGGGGAAATGGGTTTTACCTCTGTCTTCAGTATTCATGAGAACCATAGTTTATTCAAAGTTCATAGGCAATGTTAAAATCAGAGAAGATGCTGAAAATAACCGCAATATTTGTTTGAGGGATGGATAAAGTGTTTTTCAGTGAGAAACTTTAGAAATCCAATCTATTTAGTTTATCAAAGATTGAGAGATACAGTAAATTTCTTCATGAGGAGATACTACTAAGATCTTTAATCTAAATATTAAGAGGCTCTTTAATCTAGCAGAGAGAAGTTTACTGAGAATCAGTGGCTGAAAGCTGAAGCCAAACAAATTCAACCTGGAAAGAAAAACTCTTTTTTTTTTTTTTTTATCACCGTGAGAGCAATTAATTAATGGGGTGGGGGGAACTGTCAAGGGAGCGGTGGATTTTCTTTTCTTGATGTCTTCAAATCGAGACTGAATAACTTTCTGAAGAAGTGCTTTTGCCAAACACCAGTTAATGAGCACAGTATAAGGGTAACTGGGTGAAATGTACCGGTCTGAAATGTACAGGTCAGAGTAGATGATCTAACCATCCCTTCTGGCCTTAACTTCCATGAATCTATGAATTATCCTAGATTTGTTGGCATGCAGTAGGATTGAAATAGCAAGCCTTTGAGGAAAAAACTGTTTGCGATTTGCCTCAAGAAAGAAATCTTCTGGTTCATGCGAAGGAAACCAGATTGATCTGTATTAATGGTGTCTGGCAGAACATTTTCTTAGTTGCTTGCCAAAGTTTTGGTGAGGGTTTTATTGCCAACTGTAGGAAGCGATATGAATTGATATAAAATATACAAACAACTCAGTAACCTTCTCATGGGAGTGAAGTATATATGATGAACATAATTTCTTTTTCTATTTTCCCTTCAGAGAATTCAGGAATTTGGCTCTTCCCAAAGTGTAGCAATCATGCCTAAGCATTTTATAGACTCCTAGTGAGAAACTGCCAAGCCTTAGAGACTTGTCGGGGGCAGAGGTTGAATATTAATCTTCACCACTGTCATTTCAACTGCATCTGAGCTCCCTCTTCTGACGTTTAGATTTTGTTTTAACCCCTTAGAGGGACTGTAAAATAATCCCACCATGAACAGTCCCTGGAGCAGGTACTGCAGGTAAGTCTCATCAGAGTGCTGTGGACAGTAACACCCGAATAGCAACTCCCTTAGCTGCAGGTCCATATCACATCATTTCAAGCAGGGATGTCTTTGGTCCTTTCTCAGTAATGTAAATACTTCCTTTTTCCTTTTAACTACAACATTTTTCTGCCACTATCATTTGTGCCAACGCTTTCAGGGTAACTTTTTTTCGAACACAGTTATACTAGGAATAAAAGTCCCCAGACATTTGAGCCCCTTCTCCCTGATTTACCATATCTGGATTAGCTTCCTAGGATGCTGTCCAGAATGGACACTGATTTTAAAGCTTGCACAATGTTTAAGGGAACCAGTTCTTTATTATCCTCAGAGGTATGCACTCTTCTTTAATCACATCACAACTCCTATTGTAGTTTATGTCTAAGCTGTCATCCTCGGAGGGCAATATTTTATTCTTTTTTAAAGACATAGACCCATAAATGAATAAACATTTCCTGTCTTTTTGGCTGCCAGGGGCATTCTTGCACTTTTTTGTTTCCCCCTAAGTTTGTGGTAATACTTATCTCTTTGACTACAATTTTTTTTAATGTGTAAAGATTGTTTGCATGGTCACACATCCCTTCAGACATCTCCACCCACAGCCATATTTCAGAATCCCCTGCCAGTCTCTCCAGTGTATCTGAAGTTTCATCTTTGACAGACTTTTTTTGGCAAGAAAAGAACTCCATGGCGGCTGCTAGTTCAGCTTTAGTGAGAGAACAAATAAGGGAAGACTACAGTCAGTTATCAGCATTTTCATTTGACTTTGCATGATGTTGCTGTTCCTATGTTATGCTTAGGAATTTTAGTCAAACTCTTTTAGGTCCAGGTAAGTGGTTTTCTAGAATGGTAAAAATTCACCGCCCAGAAAGTATTCCTTTCACTCATTAGATCTTGGGCATGTTTATTACACTCTAAAGTATGCTTGCCCCTTAGGGAAGAAGAAAGAAGAAGAAATCCCACACGGTAGTTGGCTGTCATCTTTTAGGATGCATCTTCTAAAAGATACAGTGATGATGGGCTGGGCTCTGTGGAACTGTTTTCATTTCTGCCAGTACAATCAGATATTAAAATCCCACTTGATCCCTAGGCTAGCAGTGAAGACCTGATGAAAAAGCAAGATGTTATTTATCAGTTTCCTCAAGGCTTTTCCTACCAGACTACAGTCCTCTGGCCACCTCATCTTCTCTCAGCAGACCTGCTCAATAGTACCTGCTTCCTAACATGGGTACCAGCAAAGGACATGAACTAGTGACAGCAACAATAAAAAACTCATGAGAAAATGTTAGGAAAACAGATGAAGAGCAGCATTTTGAGGAGCGGCCTATACAATGGAAAGGATAGTTTTAAAAGGTTATTGGTACAGATTGAATTTAGTTTGACAAATGCTGACCATTCACAGAGCGCTAATGACAGCTAACAAGCATTATTATGCATATTTTCAGTAAAAACTGAACATTAAATTATTGTTGCTATTCAGACTGACAAAAGTTTTACTGTCTGTTAAACTTTTTTAGATATCAATTATTTGTTTTTTTCTACCTATAAATATAGAATTAATTAGAGACTAGGATACATACAAAAAGAAAGACCAAGAGAAAGAAGGCTCCCCACAATATCTTGGCATGCTGAAATCTAATCTTCCAGTGCTGAGATAAGTATCTAAGTTATGATGCTGCAGGCTACAGAGGGTGAGGTTCTACTCTGACAAAAATATCTGTCTTGGTTGGCACCACAGAATCATCCCAAACAATATGAATTTCCATCCTCATACTCTTTCTCTCACTTTACTTCTAACCATAAATTTCATCCTGAACTGGAAAGTTTCTCTGTCTGAATTCCAAACCAAGAGGTTCATGGGAAAAATTTTGGTTTCAAACTTTCTTTTTCTTGCTGAAGTCTGCAATCGTCTCTATTCAAGTGTAGGATCTGCTAACGACAGCTCTGCTGCAGGATTATACACCATATATCCATAAGGACTGGTGTGCTGTATTTCTTGTTTGTCTTGGATGTATTAGCCTTGTCTTCCTTGGGACTCTTCATAGCCATATTACAGCACCACTGGGCACAAAGGGGTAGAAGATTAAGTTCAGACAAGGCTTATACAGGCTTGCCATTCTACCACTGTGTTTTCTAACCCCAAGGTTAGCAGGGTTAGATAGTCAGTGCTGAAAACAACGGCCTAATTGAAAACAATTCCCTAATCTGTAAAGCAGCTTCTCTGAATGCTGTCACAACTAGAGACTCAAAACTCTGAGTGTAGACACTGACTCTTCCCAGCTCATTTGCTTTGCAGCTGGTATATTCAAGCACTGGCGTGACCTCATATGCCTTCCCCGCTGTACATTTTTATTCTTGAGTGTAGAGACATAAATGTATTATTATGTGTTCCTTTCTGTGGTAACAATACTGATTACACTTGAGTGTGCTACACCAGTTATAATGGCAGAAAAGGTTGTGAATAGATGCTATTTGAAGGTAGCTACTGTTCTGAGAGGAGAAGATAATTGTGATTAGATGGTCTCATTTCTATGCGTGATTCTGTGACCCTGAAAAGATACTAATACCAAAGCCTTTCTCCTCTGATGAGGGAACCAAATATCTGAGAACCTACCATGTTTATTCGCTTGTCAGGGGTCACAGAGACCAATGATAATGGAAAAAAATCAAAATAGTATTACATGGTGGATAGTGCTTTATGGAACAGAGAAACAGAGAAATGTGACTGACAGTTTGGTAGGTTCTTTAGAGACTAATACACTAGGTGAAAATAAAAATTAAAAAGTTGTAACATCTAGAAGGTTTAAGCACTATGCAGAAGAAAATTAAATTATCTAGTGTACAAACATTCTCTTCCAATCATAGGGAAAAGTTTGAAACTTACAGTTTCAAGTTCTTCTCAGTTATGTTAACTGTTTATACACAGGCATATGTTTTAAAAAACTCATTGTGAAAAATGGCAACGATCCTTGTATAAACTAGCTGTAAGACAGTATTCATTATGTCGGATACTCAAGGCTAGCATTACACAAACAAAGCCTCTGTTGTGATACCAGCTAACAGGACACAACATGATCCTGCAGTGATAAGCCAGATAGAATTTGCAGCGTTTAGCATGATGGGCTGCCCTTTCCAATGTGGCAACAGACACAATATATACTTGTCTACATGGTCATCGAGCAATTGACGATTGAAGTCCAGACCTACAGACAAGGCTCAAAGTATTAGTAAGGAAATACAAATAACCGGCCTATTTAATGTCCTTACAATAGCCTGTCCTTTTTCTAGATCATCACAGATTTCTGCTGGCATCTAAGCCTGCAATGCCCAAATCAGTATCAGCTGCAGATCCTCTCTCTTACAGATCTATCAGTTGTAAACTAGGTATAAGAATATAGAAGGGATGTGAATTTCTTTCAGGTTAATGGACGCATTAGTAACCACCTAGGATCCGTCTGGGGTTCTGAGCACTGACTTGGGAATTGCAGATCTAAGCCTTGAAATGTCGTGCTGATTAAGGCCTCAGGAAAACTGCATTCATAAGCAGCGGGACCCGTATGCAGTGATTTGCTTTGTTCTTGAGGCAAGGGGTGGGGGGAGGGGACGGGCGGGGGGCAAACTGAATAGCTCTTCTATGACTCAATATGAGAGGAAAAGGCAGTAATAAAAAACAAGTTCTCAAGAGCATATAACAATCAGTACATTACAATACAGAGAATGCATCCTAAAATGCTTTCTTGGAATGAACGGCAAGGTAAATCTACGGGAGAGGCTTGAAATTTCGTCCAAATGAGCTGTGAGAGGACTGTGGAAGGGATTTCAGGATTCTAACCTTTACGTCAATCCACCTTGGGACTGACCGGCTCCTGAGGACAATTGCTACAGCCACAGAGACAGCATGTCGTGATGATGTCCGGGGCATTGCTCAGGAGAAAGGGGTGACTGGGATGGCACTGGGAGCAATCATGTTCACCTCCTATTGGGTCCATTGTCCAGAGTGAAGAGTTTAAGAAGCTGCTTCTTGCGATCGCCCTTTCCCAATAGTCATTCCTTCAGCACCAAATGTGCATTCCTCCAGCTCCTCACACAAACAGCTTCCCGAGGCTACTCATCTGGCCAAATAGCCCTGAGGTTGGTGAGCAAACAAAATTTTTCCTTCAATTTCACCATCCTCAGCCTCCCTACTCCTGCCACAGACCCACACCTTTCCTTGTAATTCTATTGAAAAGGATCCCAACAAACTTCCCAAGCAAGACCCAGCAAGAGAGCAGGAGCCACACGCCTCTCTCTCAGAGAGCAATATAAACACAAACTGTGCAGTAGACTTCAGGTTCATAAAAATCCAATTTAGAAAAGGTGATCCAAGGGATTTAGGAATATAGATTGAAACTTATAAAAGCTTTTGCTCTACAGCTGAACCCAGCCTCAGTCCTCCTAGGGACCCCAAGATAACATATTTCATCAGTCATCTGACTAAATTCTGGCTTCCCAAGATGGTGATAAAACTTCTCTTCCTAACTATGATTTTGTGAGGATAAAATCCACTGATGATCACGAGGCACTCAGATACAACGATACAGACCTTAGAAACAGAACATAAAATATAGTCCCACGCTACAGTTCTGCCAATATTTTCATTTCTGATGTGAATTCCACGCCATTTCCAGTGCTGCTGTGTAAAAGCTTAGCTTCGATTAAGGCACTTCGTATGAGCAGTCGTGAGCCAGCACGTCCTGTCTTCACTAATCCTTTTTCCTCTTTCCTTACCTTCCCTTTTGCCTGTACCAGAGTTGCAGGGATTTTAGACTTGAAGTGTAGCGCTGGGCTGAGGAAAAGTGAGCTTTGCTCTCCCTTTTCTGCTGACATTTTGTGTGACCTCAGGGAAATCATTTAACCCCTTTGTTATCCATGCAGAAAAAGAAAGCGAAGATGCTTTCTTTGTCGCATCCACCAGCATGATAGAGCAAGCTCTCCCAGCTGCCTCTGCCTACATTTGCAAGCAGTGGACCTTATCTGCATCTTGTCTGAGGCTGTTGAACACCACCATGGCCGTAATACAGAGGAGAAGCAGTTAACAGATGGTAGCAGTAATGCCAGACCCCGAGCCGTTCAGAGATCCCCCAGCTTTGAGGTTATAAGGAGAGAGGTGGTGCTTTCCACCCACCTTAATCCTACTTCCATATGGCTTTGGGGAAGGACTGCAAGGAAAGAGGAAGGCATTTGCCTGCTAACAGGAATAACAGGAGCCAAACTGGGAAGTGCTGGACACTTGCACCTTCGGAGGTTTTCCCAAAGTCTTTTTTCGCTCTGTGCTAGTCAGAGGCTTGCTCTGGTCCTGGCTGATCTTCTCGCCAGCTTCACATAGCACCTCATCCTCTCCCGGCCTCCTCCCAGACTGTCCCCCGATGCTCTTCCTGGTGTGTCCTGGGGTGTCCTCCTCCCTGACAAGCTGCCCCTTTCCCATCCTCCAAAAGGGGGAATGATTTTGTGGTTGTTTCTGCTCATGTTGCCATGACCTCTTCCCCATTCCTGTGTTTGTCTTCTCTAACTGTAAACTTTGGGCGTGGGGGGAGCTATCTACTACTCAGCATTTGACTACCACCTTGAAAAGCCTTACTTCATTGGCCCTGCTACTCTAATAAACAACATCATTATTGTTGTTGTTGTTGTTATTAATAACAACAACAAGGTAAGGAGACTTAACACAGAGGGATGGTGGATCTTCCACAGGGCTGTTGGACATGGTTACAAAGCAGTTCTCAGACAAATTCCTACAATTTCCATATATTCCTTGTTATCAATTATCACTAAAATTAGTCACAAAACAAAGCATTTTAGGTACTAACCCTGTGAAAGCTGCTTGAAAGAGAACAATATGTAGCTACCTGACATCATTCATAGAGCGAATAAAAACACGGTGCAACCAGCAAGTGCAGCCATCAATGAGGTTTTCAATAACTTCTTTGGAAACCAGAGCTGGCTTGATTTTGTGTGTCAGAAACACCCAAATACAGTGGTCATTTGAGTAGTGCAACACTTTAGCTTTCACATTTTCTCCTAATCCTATACATCTGCTGCTTCAGGGGTTAAAATCTAGCAAAAAAAAAAGCATAAGAGTAACTTAGAATGTGTACTGATTTTACCAAGGATGCCTTTCTGAAATCTCATCTACAGATAACATATGTAAACACATATGCCACGTAAAGCAGAATTAAAACCAGAACTTGAGTTGCTCTTATCTCTGTTTAACTGCAGCAAGTTTGTGGTACTTGTAAAGGTTCACGTATGATGAATGAATGAATTAGTGAGTCAATGCATAACAGATACATTTGTGTGTAGATGTACTTGTAGGTATAGACAGATTTGGGTTTTGAAGTATGAAATTGAAGGGGAAAAAAATTGTGTTTGGAAGAATTCCTCTGCATCAAAATGAACCCACAATCTATCATCAGTTACTAAAAATAAAATTAAGAAATACTGGGTCTGAATGCTTCTATTGGTTTATATTTTGTTACCTTTTCTGAAGACTCTGATCACTGCTCAAGTACAACTGTGAGAGTATCACATTTGTACAGCATTTCTGTGGAGCCGGAGACAAATTCCACCCAAGGAAACAAATGACATTGCAAAGTATTTTTATATAAAGAGATTTCCAAGTAACTCAGACCAAAAGTAAATAAATATAGATATAAAAATAAAACGACCACATTTTCTTCATTCCCTTGTAAAACTTGGTGATAGGTCTGCGGGGCCATCCATGAAGGTTTGAGGAAGAGAAAGCAACAGGGTGATTGGCCCCGGATCTTCTTTGGAGGCATCAGAAGGGAAGCAACTCACTACATTATGATGCATTATGATGCACCCAAAGATGTAGCTTGCAAGAAGCCCACTTTTTGTTCTGAGGATTGGGGACCTTGTGCTACACTAATAATTTACTTGACAGCTCTTCCACCGATGGGCATGGGGCCACCCACAGGGACAGTGAGCCGGAGTCCCGGCCAAGGTTTCTGAACAGTACTGCTAGAAACACCTCAAGGGGAGACCTAACCCACACCCAAGATGTGCATTTCCTACAGAGTGAGTGAAATGTCCTGTCCCAAGAACTTCTCCGATCCTACCAATGAGCTGGAGACCACAGCCTTGTATCACTAGTCTGTATCAACACCCAGGCAAACATAAATTGCATTTCCTGGCTTGCCTTGCCAAAAGAAGATAAAGGGAACCCACTGCTTGGCGAAAGGTATGGTGAGCCTTCCTCCTCTTTTTGCCCTTTTATTGGCTGGGCAGCTAAATGCAATTTGTACCTCTGAGGAATAAACACCAGATAATACAATCGTTTCCCAGTCTCAGGTGCTGTGGTGCCAAAACCTCCCCTCTGAAACCTTTCAGACAGACCGGCTTCTTCTAATCTTACACAATGCCTTTTTGAAATATAATTATCTGCTTCAAAGAGCAACCTGACGGTACAGAAGAGAGACAGCTTCCTTTCTTTGGATGATGAGCAGCGTGATGAGGGGCAGGACAGTTGTGCTTGCTGACAATGGTACCAAAGGACAATGATGTTACAGCTTGCTGACACTATTGCAGAGATGAGTGTCTGGGACACGAGTGCCCTGCCTCTCCACTCCACTGGCCAGGTCCAGCCAAACCCACACCCCCATCAGACATGCTCCTCTTTCTCCTCAAGAAAGTGCCATGGCAGGGTAGATTTTCTGCATGTGTAGGGTCACTTGTGGACCTGTAGGTCCCAAGAAGGTGGGGGGGAGAGGGAGGGTAAGAGAAGAAGAAGGGGTTGTGCTGGAAATGGGGTCCTGCACCCTGAGAGGAGGAGAGCAGGAGTTACCCTGTGCCCTGCCCTCTAGAAAGAGTTTATATGTGAGGTGTGAGGTATGAGAGGGGAGATATGAAAGCCTTACAAAGACTGGTCTCTGCTCTATCCAGGCAGCGATGAGCTCATAAAGAAGAAAGAAACTGTCATCCAAATCTCCCAATAAACCTACTGAGCCCTGGATTGAAAAGTTTCATAGCACTATAATTTGTGTTCATACCTTGAGACATTTTTAGTATCAATATCATTGAAGACTCGAATTGTGTTTTCCATAAAGAACAAACTTTACAGACTGAACGCTCTCAATTTTCCTGTTTAAGCCAGGGACAGCTCCATTTTGAATATGCCTGAACGTGAGTTTCTGTTTATCACCACCACAGAAGTTGCAGCCTGTAGAACTGTATTTCACTTTGCAGGAAATGTGCAGAGCCTAGAAGAGGATCTCAGAAAGCATGATGCCACCTGTTTACTTTGGGCACTGAAAGTCCAGCTGCACATCCAGCAATAATTGTGGGTTTCCCACCATCTTTGGCTTGAATTTTTCCTGACCTTACTAGTGTGGAGGTGCTTCATGCTTGCTGCTCCCATGACTGCATCTCAGATGCTATTGTATGTGCAAACTTCACAATGCTTAAGAATACAAAAATTTCCTGTGGTTATAAATGTTTCCTAAAATTCATATTTAAAGAAAAACATTTCAGTATTTTTTAGTAATGTGAATGTAATGTTGGGCTTATAAGCATTTAAATGAGTCAGATGCTTTGTCACTCCATTTCAGAAATTTTTCTTCGTACATGAATGAAAAATGTAAATGGAAATAGTTCTGAAAGAAATAGTGCTGAACATAGCCATATGAAAAGTGAACTAAAAATCCTGACAGAGGTAAAGAAAATGAAATAAAACTGCCCATGATGTGTGAGGGGGGGCGTGTCTAAGAATGAAAGATAAATTGTTCCTTGCATGTGCTGTGTCAAACCAGTTGTTGCTCCAATGCTCATTACAGGCTTTATGCCCACACACCGAGTGAGCTCCACATCCTCACTAGCAATGCTGAGTAAGATGCAGAAAGGGGAACCCTGCTCAGGAACTGCCAAGATTAAAGCACCTCAGAGGCTTAAATTTGCACTTTTTCTGCCCTTGTGCTGACTGATAAGGCAATGTCAGCGCACAAAGATAGGCCGGATCCCACAGAGATTCCAGACTCCAAATAACTAACAATAAATCCAAGGGAAAAAAAATGGAAATCAATGGAGTAACCAGTCATTGCTCTGCACTGGTAGGTGTATATAGACAAGGAGGGTTTTAAGGAAGCATACGAAGGAAGATAATAATACGTTTTGTAGAGCTCCACATAAGCATGAGAGGCAGCATGGCAAAGAGGACATAATTGCTACTTTAAAGATTGAAAATGGGATAACAGAGGCCAGCATCATAAGATAATTTCAGGAAGACACAAGATTTCACCACTTGAATGTCTGCGTTTTGCGTAGCGTGGTATGCCCAGGAGATGAAAAGGGACTGACTTAAATAAAAATGAGGAAGTGGGAATGAGAAGCTTTAAGAAAAGAGAACTATAAATTCTGTAAGAATAGCTGCTATAAAAAGGACATTTACATGCTAAGAAGGAAGAAAGAAATAAAGGATACAGCTGAAGATTGTCAAAATAGCTCTAAGCCAAATGTGAAATAGTTTCCAGTAATTCAGATCCCTCATGGGCAGGCAGGTCCTGGGCTCTCCCCTGTGAGGGGAGCACTCTGAGGCTGGCGTGGTATGACAGCGCGTCCTCCAGTATGCTCTCCGTGTTTCACATGCCAGCCAGGGAAAAGGAAACGGATTGTAGGGGAAATTGCCATCTGTTTTTGTCAATAAAAGACCGTGTGCATGGCTTGAGCCTAAACAGACTAAAGCCAGCCTTTTATAGCTGCATGGGGGGAAATGGGAGACCTTACTAAAGTGTCAGAAAGTATAATTTAAAAGGAATAAACAAAAATTACTATGACACAACTTCATCTGCTCTGTATGGACTCCAACATAGTATCATAGAAGGCATGGGAACTTATAAAGGCAGGGGTTCACATTAAACCTATGATTTTCTCAGCTTCCTAGGACCTAGTTTCAAGAACATTATTACAGATATTGTTTTCTTACACTTTAATGCAATTTGTACTGTACAGGCAAAAAAGATTGTAAAGTTTCTCTTTCCTATAAATGTGTACAGAAGGCATTTGTATGCCCCATTCATTGAAAGCACCTCCCAATCTTTGGCATATTTATTCTTCCAAGGCACATAAAAGGGTGTATTACTATCCGTGTTCCATAAACGATTTAACTGAAGCACAAAGTCACAGAAATGCACTGTCTTGAACCTGAAGTGAGTACAGGCATAGCTGAGACAGCACTGAAAACAATACCACACACCAAATCACACAGGATCACAGCAGGGCTGTGGTGGGAAGGCCCCTCTGGGGATCTTTTGGTCCCACCCCTCTGCCCAAGCAGGGTTGCCTAGAGGTAGTCACCCAGGACTGTGTCCAGGTGACTTTTGAAGGTCTCCAAGAGGCTGTTGCCTCTCTTTTGCAACTGAGGGGATGCTGGCTAGCCTATAGCTCACCAGGCCTTGCCCTTCTTGGGGACAGGAGTGATATTTGCTTCCTTCCAGTCCTCAAGATTCTGCCCTGATCACCACAGCCCTTCAAAGATAACCAACAGTTATCCAATGACCTAAAACACACCTTAAAGCTGATTTCCTTAAAATTCCTCCTGAATGCCCAGCTCCCATATTATCAACATTGCTTTTATAACAGATCAACAAACATTAATATAGCAATTACCTTACTCGTAGCCCAAACATCAAAACCGAGTCAGTACCAGAAAAACAGAACAAATCCGAGCAGGATTCAAGCAAGGGGCAAGCTGTCTCCCACTCCCAGGCAAGCATGCTAAACAATTAGACTGCAGAAACATGCTGCATTTTTGGAGCAATTACTATGTGATTCTCCATGCCAAAGAGTTACTCTTAATTTGTTTGCTGAGCAGCTTCAGCGAGAGAAAATGGAAACACTTGTGCTCACACTCCCTCACCCTAGAACTTCATGGGAAAAGCAGGGGGAGGTAAATGAAGGGATTCAAATTTTCTTAAGTGGGAATTAAGCCCATGTTTCCTGAGCCCCACCATTGAGCTGCTGGATAAAAGGGCATTGCCTCTTAAGCTTTCAAAGGGGCTAAAGCACCTCACGGCAGGAAAGAGGTCAGAGCGCAGGCTCCCGAGCAAAGGGATATACTTCTCTACAACTAAATATAAGGAATCCAGGTCTCTGAGAGAGGCACAAATGGTTCGCATTTCCTATTTTGGATGGATTTCTGTGTAGCTGGGGGTTATATGACCACTGATATCAAATCTGTGCCCTACTAGGACACCAG
Source organism: Chionis minor (assembly GCA_013398295.1). Classification (NCBI taxonomy): domain Eukaryota; kingdom Metazoa; phylum Chordata; class Aves; order Charadriiformes; family Chionidae; genus Chionis; species Chionis minor. Next base: position 7,618 of record VZSF01004682.1, on the reverse strand, counting down.
ACAATACAGGACACGCACTTTTTTGCCACGTTGACTGGGATGCACTACACAGTTTGTTCCAGCTACCTGAAGCAAACAGTCTTCCTGTGCTAAGTATAATAATAATAATAGCCATAATAATATTAACTACAACTTGTACTGGCTTAGTCCTTTGCACCTTATGGCTACAGTGGATTTGTTCAGGCAGTGAATATCATAAAACCAGACTCAGGGTACCAGCCTCTACCTGCCAGCTGGGCAAATTACAGACTTTGGCACTTGGCTTTCTCCCCGCAGCCTGAGCCCTACGGAGAGCTTAGGCACTTGACATGGAGGTTGTTAATTCCACAACCCCAAGCTCGATTTAGCCCTAAATCGGTTTCAATTCCCAGCAACTAAATATCAGGAATCCAAGTCTCTGAGCCAAGCGAAAATGCTTCCTATTTTAGATGGCTCTCTGTTTAGCTGGGGCCATCAGTTTCATTTCACGCCTTGTGACACTCTTCAGCGTAATTGCACATGGTTCCACTCTTATTTAAGTGTCGCCCCCTCAACGCCCCCACCCCCACGCCCCTCACTTC
>VZSF01004681.1:0-50557 GCA_013398295.1 Chionis minor | reverse complement strand
CCTGCCGGAACCAGGACATCCATATTTGGTACATTCGGGGAGATTTTTTCAGGGAATATTTAAAAGCATCTCTTATTCAGAAAAGACTGTAGACCCTGACCTCTGACAATTAGGACCAGTTAGCAGTTCTCCAATCTTAAACCAAACAATGGAGATAGATACCCAAAATAGATAGTCAATTCTAAAAGTATTGGCAAGACATGGAGAGGAAAAAAAAAGGAAGATAACATGCTCAAAACGTCTGTTAAATCTTATTTCAATAATGAGCAGGAAATGCAGATACGGTCACAGAGCTGAATTCACCTTGCATAAATTTGAGTGCAACTACATTATTCAGAGGCCATGGTATTCTGGAGGATGGCTAGACTTGATAATTATTTTAACAACCTGCTGTTTTCTAGCACAAAATGAAAGAAATTATATTACTGAGACTACATTAGGCAGACTGGTCAGCCAGTACATTTATGAATCTCTTAGCACTGTGGAAGAGCATTGTATAGTGAGGACTGACAAAGAGATTATATTGCTGAGTGATTTCTTACTATTTTTAAACTTATCTTTCAGAAGACATGAGTACATGTAAGCCTCGTGGAAGTACTGAAACTCACCAAAATGTCTGTACTCAAGAGTAGTTTGGAGAAATGCTGTGAAAACGTCCCAACATACAACTTTGCCAGTATGATTCAGGCCTAGACCTCATTATAATGCCTAGCTTCTTTCCAGCAAAAACTTCCCAAGTCTGCCAAATTGTGGCAGTATGTGGTGGTGTCATTTTACAGACTCCAATGAGATGCCAAGCTTATTCCTGTGTGTGACCCATATGAAATGAGGTTTGAATGAAAAAAAAATAAAATACTGCAACAGCCCCCTTAGTACATGATAGAGTAAACAGGATATTCATCCCATACATTAAAGAAATTGGAAATCTATTCTTAACCCTACAGGTAAATAGGTATGACATTATACTGCACTTCTATGTGTTGGTTACAATTGAAGCTGAAGTATTCAATTTAATATGGCTTATTGATTATTTTAAGGATGACAGTATAGGTGGAAAAATATTTTGTTTCCTTCTACCTATTTGTCATTATCCAAATATGATATGAATAATTATCACTGGATTTGGCCAGTATTATAAGATCATACCATATAATAAGTTGGTATAAAATTTACTTGGATATCTGCAAAGTGTTTTGAACTTGAAAGGAGATGTGCTTTATGGTATATTTCTCATGGTATGTAGAAGTATTATAGAATAAAAAACTTAGAAATTTACTCACAAATTCTTGTCCCTTTAAGGAATCATAGAACCTTAGAATGGTTTAGTTTGGAAGGGAAGTTAAAGATCATCCAATTCCAACCCCCATGCCACATGCAGGAGCACCTCCTACTAGACCAGATTCCTCAAAGACCCATCCAGCCAGTCTACGAATACCTAAATATACTTTTTTTAAAAAAAAGCCAAACATCAACACTTAGTTTAAAAAAAAAAAAAGCACACCATTTATCTGTCTCATCTTTCAGAAAAAAACAAAGCATAACCAAATAGTCTCCTAAATAGGGCTGATATTGTGGCAAAACATAGACAAATAATATCTTTAAATGGCTTAAATAATAATTGTTGGATTTATCTGTTGTTTTGTTCTGCTACTTTTTATTTCATTTGTTGTATAATGGAATTCAGTGTACTCTCTTGAGAATGACATTACAAATGTTTTGCCAAAGGCAAACAAACAAGGTACAGATGCTTAAGGGAGATAAAAAAAGATGAATGTTAATATTTTAGTGATGTTAAAAAAAAAAAATATGTCAGAGCAGGAGCTGTATTCAGTCCTTTTTTTGTGTTAAAAAAAAAAAAAAAGAGTAGTTCTCCTGTATATGGGGCAGTTACAGTTTTAAACACACAGATTTTATTTCCATGGGTTTTAGTGTTGGGGAATGTGACAAAGTAGTTTCTGACAGATTGCCTTGAGCGTATATCTGATCTTTCCAAATGCTGCCTCTACAGTTCACCGTGAGGAGATCAGAAGGCCTGAGGTTGGCAGGTGGCAACGCAAAGCACAGAAACGAAAGGGTTGTCTTTCACGGCTTTTCTTTTTTTTTCTTTTCTTTTTTTTTCCCTTTCCCCCCCTTCCTTTTTTTTTCTTCCTTATCATTGGCTTCCAACAGTTTGGCCTCCACAAATCCCCATCTGCTCTATCCTTGTCTCCAAAAATGGCACTTAGAAGCAAACCTATGCAGTTAATTCACACAGAAGCCTCGAGGCGTCGGATTACTGGAATTATAACTGCGCCATCCACCAGCATGGGTCGCAAATCAGAGGCCCCTGTTGTGTTAGGAGCCACACAAAGGGCTATTCACAGAGTGGGGTGTCTGGAGCAGCACAGCTTCATGGCTCCTTGCCATGGAGCGTTTATTGTCTGTCAATGCAGTATTTTCACATGGAAAGCGATGCTATTAGTCTGTTTTCACCCAATGTAGCTGTGAAGTCATAATCAGACATTAATAAAAATAGGGACGATCATCTAGCATTTCATAAATCAGCTTTTTTTCCATTATTTTGCTTATAACTGTAACAGATGGGTTACTTAACATGGGCCAACAGAGATGGGTGATTTACTAGCAAAAAAATTATGACAGCTGGATTGCACACATATACAACCACACACACTCTTAAATTTATGTAATGTTTTAGAAAGGGAGGGTTTTGTTCTGACCCCACCAGTTGGAATTGGATCTAGCCTCTAAGAATATTGGGTATTACCCTTCAATTTGCTGATCTTTAACATTTTCATTAATGATTTAGGTATAAAAATGCAGGAGTGTACTGGTACAATTTGCTGATAACACAAAGCAGGAGCATTTTCTATCTAGAAGAGACAGGATTATTGTAGAGGAAAAGCTGCGTGACCCAGAGGAGTGATAGAAGTGGAATGAAATGTAACTGTAAAAAGTGCAAGGCCATGCCCTTAAGGACTAACAACAAGACTGTTTACTGTAACACATTAGCTGGAAGGTAGGAGAGAAAGTCTTGGATATATCAGCCACTCACTGGGCGATTATAAACCACAAACCTCTTGCGACTGTGCATAAAATAAAAGTCACTTCAAGAGGTATTTGGAATATCAGTGGCATGGAAACATCAAAGGTATAGAAGATACAAGTGAAATCTCAGTAAAGATGAGCTGTAGTTGTTTATGGATGATGACAGCAAATTCAAATTGGAACAGGTGCAAACAGTGCATATCAGGCTGGTCTTATCAAAGGAAATTAAAGATTAATTTACTTACCTTGGGTAAATGAAAGTAGAGAGGTGATAAAAGTACTGTGTTTATTTTGATAAGAAGCAAAGGGACACAAAAATTTGTGAGGAAGAACCATTTAAAATAAAGGAAAATGATGGCAAAACATCTAGTGAGCATTAAGTGGCAAGGAACATATTCTGCCTAGAAGTTAGGTGATGGTTACTGATCATCTTATGACAGTACAGAGGCTCCAGGACAGCCGTTCAGTGAGAATGAAATGGGGCACAGGCTTCTCTTCTCTTCTCTTCTCTTCTCTTCTCTTCTCTTCTCTTCTCTTCTCTTCTCTTCTCTTCTCTTCTCTTCTCTTCTCTTCTCTTCTCTTCTCTTCTCTTCTCTTCTCTTCTTTTCTTCCATTTTATTGGGGCTTTAAGAAAAACTTTTATAACATCTGAAAATGTTGCTCTAGAACTACTAAGCTACAAACTTAATTAACAAAGAGGAAGAGAGTAGTATCAGGAGATGCCACATTTGGCATATCTCACTTGAATCTTTTAACTGGGCAGCAAAAATAACCATAAATTCTGGACTGTCAATGTTTCATCTGTGGTTACATGCCGCTCTAACTGTAACATTTCCAGCCCATTCATTTGCTCACAGAAGAGCCAGGTCCATTTATGCAGGTAGAATGCCACTGAGATACGTCTCATGGTCTCCTGTTAACATTGGACTCAACCTGCTGACACACAGCTCAGCAAGCTTTTGTTTTGGTTGTAAACAAGAAAGTTGAATGGACAAACCCAAGATGAGAACTATTACAACTTACGGGCAGGGTTAAACATCTGTATTTTCTGTATGTAACCCTATTGATTTCGCAGGACTACATGACATATAAATGCACAGAACACCAGTAACAGAAAAGAAAGTGAGTCAACACCAGACACTTAATCCCTAGAAGACCAAAGAAATCTAAAACCATTAAATCTTATTGCAGATGAACATTACTGTAATTTTCATTTAAGCTATTTACTCATCCCATACGTACAGCTTTTCTGTGGTCTGCAGTGTGCCCCACCATCAGATTGTGGAGTGCAAAGTTCAGCATATGTTTCAGAATGAAAGCATTTTTGAATACTGGATACAGATCAAAACAGTTCGTGTTTCATCAGAGACATCAGAGAAAAGCAACTGTTACCATAAATGTCAAATCTGCATAAGAATACAAAAACCCCCCACCTTTTTTATGCATAGGTCTCACTGTCCAGAGCTGCATATGAAAAGGTGCAGTCATTCTGGATTAAAAACAAATACTGCCTTGGATCATTTTAAGCAATCTGTGGTCTAAGCTGTTCCCTTCTTTCACTGCCCCTTCCTCCCCCCAGGTATACTCAGGTATACCACCTATTTAGAGGTGGATGACTGCTTGTTACAAGAGTGTTTCTCTACAACCTGAACCGAGGTGTAATAGCAATTTGTCCATTTACTTCAGTAATTTTGTTTTATTTGCTCAACCTTCATGCCCATATAGCATGAAAATTGAGTCCTTTAACTCTCTTTTTTATTGTCTCAGGCTGGGAGGCTGTATTCTGCCCTCCTTGATAATATGTGGTCTATTTTGGATTTATACTTTTTTCCCAATAATATAGTAGTAAGAAAAAAAAATGGTTGGAGGTGTCTAATCAAACATTTAAAACCTGAAAAGTGGTTAGAAAAACAAAATCAAAAGGAGGCAAAGCAGAAATCCAGTAGGTAGAAACATTCAAGTTGTGACCCAAAATCATTATTTATCAAAAGCTTTCACCTGTCTTTACTTACATGAGACAGGGTTATCTCTTGTTGTATTTATCTGAACTCAGCAGTTAAGTCTGCCTGTATGTTCTCTGAGCAGCCTTAGAAGAAGTTTCAATGAAGCTGAAGGGAGAGGTGGCTCAGCTGTTGGGTGAGCACTCAGGTTCATGGGTAGAACTGTACGGCCTGTGCTGATGTCTCTATTTTTAAATATCAATATCCAAACTAAGTAGTTTAAAGCTATATCAATGATGTCCATAATTTTTTTTTTCAATTTAGTTGCCTTGAAAAAAATGTAAGATTCATTTATGAAGTAGATCATCCCAAAAAACCATGGTTAGGCACATGAAGGATAACAAAGTGCCTGGGAACATCTCACATGGATTTACCAAGGATAAATCCTGACTGACAAGCTGACTGATTTCTGTGATTGCCTTCAAAAGACTCACACTCTGGATGAGAAAAGTGGGTTATGTTTACCTTAACTCTCACAAGACTTTCATCTCAGTCTCTTATAGTATCCCTGGAGCCAAACAAGTGAGATACAGTTTGGATGGACAGGCTATAAGATGGATGGGAATTAGCTGGACTGCTGAGCTCAAAGGGTGGTGATGAGCAGTACAAAGTCCAGCTAACAGCAAATTACTAGCATTCCTCAGAGATCAATTTCAAAGCAGTATTTTTAATATCTTTACTAAAAACTGAATACTGGGACAGAAGGTGCCTAATGAGATACCTTCTAATGAGATACCTACTAATGAGAGGGTACCTTCATGAGTGGTATCTAATTGAGTGGTGTGGTTTGTACCCTACCTTGACAGGTAGGGTATACGCTCGTGGGAATGTATCTGGAGTATTGTGTTTGGTTTTGACTCCCCAGTACAAAAAATATCTTGACATACTGGAGTGAGTTCAGCAGAAATCTACAAGATGGTCTTATGGATAGAGACCAAAAAGTAACAGGAGAAGTTGAGTGGATTTTTTCACCCTGGTAAATCAAACGGGAATCATCTTGCCATCTTCAGACACCTAATAATCAGAAAAATGAAGGCAAAGAAAGATTTGTCTTGGAGGTGCACAGCCAAAGAATGAGAAGAAATTAAAAAAGTCTTACAGCACAAGAAAATCTGATTAATTATGAAGCTTTCTTCAGCATAAGAGCGGTTAAACAGTGAAACAAGCACCCAGAGAGACTGTGAGATTCCCTTCCTTGGAGGTGACCAAAACTCGATTGAATATGACATGGGTAATCTGCTCTGGCTGGACTATCTATGAGCACTAGTTTGGACTAGATAAATTACAGAGATCTCTTCCATCTTAAATCATGCTATGATTCTCTGATTTCTGTAGAAGCTTTAATAGAATATAGTAATTCCATCTTGAATCATTTGTGTCAGCCATAGTAACTGCCTCTTCTCTCTGAAATGGGGTCTACATTTCTTTTTCCACATCTTTCTCTGAAAGATATAATACCTATCCTCTTATCAATATTCTGTCCATTGAGTACAACAAAACTTTACCACAGGCAGTTGTCGTTTTCTTAACCATTTAATAACACTCATTTTATTTCTAAGGGTAAAAAAATAATGGGGTGATAACATGTGCTGAATTGCTAGTGACAGTAACTGTTAAGGCTTCAAGCACTTACTGTTTTTCACCAGCTGTTGCTTTTAGTACCAGCAATTTTATTCCCCCAAACCTACACTTATTTATGTATTTAAGAAAAAAAACAAACAACTACCAGCCATTAGGAAATTGTGAGCAAGCTTCCTGAGAGAAATCAAATGAGTTATTGCCTGTCTTTGTGATTGTTATACCTGTGTGGCTGGGTAAAGCTCTTACATTTCCACTCTGTAGTCTGAATGGTGGTGTTGCTCATCCAGGCATGCATGGCAATTTCCATCAGTTCCAGATTTACCTACCAGCCACTGTGATAAAATACTGTTAATATTTCATTGGCCAGATTAGGTTACTCCTGAAAAGCTGTATCTTTCTTCTCTACAGCCCTTAATAGTCTTTATGTTTTAAGGTTTTTATTTCCCATAAAGTATTATCTATATATTTATTGTAACTTATGTGTTATCTGTTTCACGTCCATATTCAATATTTTTCGTCTGGGAGGATGCAGAAGAAAAGGTTCACCTGGCTGCCTGTACTCCAGGTTATGACCCACCATTTTTCCTTTAAGAATTTCTGGATTCTTAGACCTGCTTTTTAAAGGCCAGACTTTTTATAGAGTCTGGCCAGACTGCAGGTCTGACTGAAACACAGGAAATAAATAAATGTCAGAAACCAACTGTAATCTGCAGACAAGCTGGTGCTGAATACCTCCCGGTACCGAAGGGACTCTTTAGAGCAGTGTTTTGTTAGCATCTGCATCCAAGTTTTGCTGTAAGGCCAACCTTTTATGCCAGTTATATTGGAGAGGCTCAATCTGATCCCAGCAGCACTGGCTGTGTGTGTGTTTATGTATGTAGATGCAAGTTCACACATGCCGCTAAATAGACTGTGTTACAGCTTTATCAGTGGAGGACTGAAAAGTCTATTAGACTGCATAAGAATATGAATTTATCAGCTGTAATCATAATTTGGGCTTCCATGGTGTATTAATACAGCACCTTCTACGCATCAAAAGAATATCTGCATAAGTGTATGGATACATCGTGGATAAAGGAGGTTAAACAGATGCTTCTAGCAAGGAGTTTCTGCCATTCTGTTTGTTAAGAGTCTGTTTTTTGATTCTACTCCCAAGCTAGCATAATAAAGATAATATCTGTCTTCCTTTCTTCCACCATCCTTCCACCTTCACTCTTCTGCTTCTGTCTTCTTGTCTCTTCACTATTTCCTTCCCTTTGTGGCAATAAGCATCCCAGTCAACCTGTTTGCCTTCAGTCAAAAATTAAGATTCTAGGGAAAAAATATACTGATTAATCCTTGAGCATCATCATTCCTTAGTTTCTGTTAGCAAAGTATCCAAGGCATCTTGGTGGTGTAGGCAAGAAAGTTTGGGGCTATATTCAAAAAGGTTAAGATTCTGCCAGCTGTTAGATGCTACTTTGCTTGCTTTAAGGTGCTTCATCTTCTGAATAAAAATCAAAGCCCACAGGCAGCAAATACAGAAGAGTTATTGAAAGAAACTGCCCACTGAATGGGGAACTTGCCAACAGGACAAGGTAACCACAGATGTACAAACAATTTACCATGGAAAATATCCAAGTGCATGTTCTTAGCCTGCAGCAAAAGTGAGGTAATTTGAGTGAGATTAGCAGGCAATAAGAGAGCTTGTTATATCCAATTAGCTAAATGCATTCTTACAGCTCTTCTTACCCACTGGCCATTTAAGATTTTTAATTTTTCTCCCTCAACATATTAATTTCTTGTTGTTATCCCCTTTATATGTAGTTCTTCAGACTCAAAATTTTATTATGTGTTGTCCACACTGGTGGATCATCACATGATGGAGTTAAGTGCATGCTTCTTATGCAGCTGTAATTCCTGTTTTAAGGTTCCTGTGTCATGGGCCTCTCTCTTTCAATATTTTTGTGACCAAGAAAAGGCCCTTTATTCATCCATCAATTCTACTTTCAGCACATTAAAAAGGAGCTGAAAAGGAAGACTCCAGTGAAGGTCCCATGAATTTTTTCAGTCAATTCATATTCTACAAAAGTGTAGTATTTTGACTGAACTAATATTGACATGGGGAAGATCAATGTCATTAGTTTAATAAAGATACTGTATAAGTATTTCCTGTAATGAGATTGTTTGACAATCCTTTTAAATAAACTTCAAAATTATTAAACCCTCAAAATTAATCAGATGTTCCAGGGAATAAATACAACAGCTCACCACTCCCATTTCTTGGTATAGCATTCCTCTCTCGTTGCAGTAACTTTTTCTTTGAAAAGCAACCCAAGTAATAGGCGGAAAGGTGAAACATTGTGCTGTAAATTGTGTGTAAGGCACTTTGATACCTCATATATTTGCAATACTTTCTTACTTCAGCAAACTACTTCTGAAAGAAGAAAAAAAAATTATTCCTTTGCAAACCAGATCTCAACAAATCCATTATAAAGTCTTCCTCTGACTTTATTTTTTTGAATACCCGCTTCAGCATCCTGGACAGAATCCCTGGATCTCAGCAGATGACGATGGCATGGAGATGGAGGGAGAAGGGAGAGCATTGTTGCAATTTTCTTTTCACCACCAGGAATGGAACATGATGTTCTCTGTTTGCCTGCAAGCTGTCTGGGAGTATGTTCAGATGTGAAAACTGTACACCAGAATATATGGGCAATTCACTCCACATAGTGTGAAGCAATATGTGGTGTCAGGACACACAACACTATTTACTACATTTGGAACAGATATTTTTGTGATCTTTCTGTTCTAGTGTTGGAAACTCATATTCAGCTTAAGTATAAAGGGAGCTTTCAAAGATTAATTCCAGTAGTTTGTTCATATGTCTAAAAATGACGCATTTAACTGAACACAAGTTTTGGATACATTGTCTCGAAAGATTATTTCAGTTGCATGAATCACCAATATTTTTGTTTATTTATGTGGGTTTTTTTACTTCATTTACAGTTCTCCTTTGTGACTATATGTGCAAACACAAGCAAATAAATATATAGCTGTTTCTGCCTCTTCTTTGTCTTCTATTTAGCTCTCTAGATTTATTTCTGATCTTCTTTAAATTTCTTGCACCACGTTTCCCCGTCTTCAGGAGACAACTGTGAAAAATAATACATTGAATGCAGTGTTCTGCTCTGCCTTCCTTACTGACTCCTGCTCTGTTTTCTGATGTTCTCATGTCAGTCGAGTGTTTTCAGGACAAAATACTGCTTCTAGGGGCTGTGTTACTCCCATCTTCAAAGTAATATAACGAGTGAGAGATTTGCATAGGTTACCAGGTATTAAGTGGATTTATACAGCACCCAGTCTGCTTAATGCCTGAGTCCTAATGAAGGACTGAATTCAAGTGACTAGTGGAATTTTAATGTCTAACATTGTCACGTTATAAGGAAATGTATTTTTGATATTTGTCTGTCAGAATCCCGGGACTTTCACTGATCTATCAGAGTCCCAGCAAAGGACTTTCACTGATTCCTCAATCAGAGTCCAAGCAAAGGACTTTCACTGAGTCAGATTCACAAAAATCAAAATTAGTTATTTATTGAGAGCAACAGAACAGATTCGAGATTGCTGCTGATAAATTCACTGACTACAACAGTGCTACTACTTAAGGTTAATATTGCTATCAAAATTAATAATAATATAACAACCCAGGGGTAATATTCACCAGAGGGTGAAAGGTGCGGTGCTGACCCAAGTGGCATCCCTGCCTGGGGTGGAGGAAGGGAATGCAGCCCGTCGACTGGTTTGTCAGGTGTCAAGATTCTTCTCTCTCTGTTTTACAGTCATTTTCTCCATCTTTTTATCCCCAAAATTATAAGGTTCTCCTTGCCTAGCTGACCTATAGTATGATTTGAGTGGAGCGACGAGTGCCATAGTCATATATGTTTAGCTCATAGGTAATTAGGCAGAGGTCAGTCATGGGGTACACCAGCCTTCCAAGAACAAAACACTACACAAGTTCCTGTTATTTTGTCTTCAGTGATGGAAAGCAGGGCTGTCCTGCCTTCACAGGCCCCCGTCCATATCTGCATCCTGTGCTGGCCAGCTGGGTCCCCAGGCTGCGCAAGAGATAACAAGGCCAGTCTTAATTGTTCTTTGCGCACAGAGACTTTGCCTCATTTACCAAATTCCATAAACACATAAATGAAAATAGCCTACAACATAAGTAGATTAAAAATATGAGGTCTGGTTGTACTGGACTGATAGTTAACTTGTGCTCACAAAACAATAGCAATTACTTGCAGTGTTAAAATAAGAGTTTAATGCCACTAACTGTCTATTTGTTTAAAAAAAGTCTAAAAGGTACATTTGCAGCTTTTTTTACATGTAAATTTTTAAATAACCATCTGTTGTTAGCAGATGATAATTGATTTTTTTCTTGTTGTTGCTTACAAAAATTTGAAAAGATTTTCTTTTCTTGTGAACTTAAAACTGCAATTCTGAGATTTTTTCCTCACAAAAAACTGGTTGTTTCCCATGAATGTTCCAAGCTGAACTGATGTAGAAAATTCTGCTTTTTGTAACCATCTTATGGCCATCTATGTCTTCAGTTGAGTGTTGCAATCAAAGTACCTTTAAAGATGATGGACAATTTAGAAAATTGTCAGATCTCTGAAAAATGCTTTGAGCAATTGACCCGTACTTGTTCATCTTGAAGACTGATGCTAAGGATTTAACACTTCTCCATTCTCTTCAAATTAGACCCAGAGCTATTGCTGACTGATGCAAGATCATGTGGCTTTGAGTATCCAATTCAGTCAGATCCTGAGGCTGTATCTCTAGAAACATTTCCTGGTATAAAGATGCTTTAACCCACTCATCAGTCTTGCTTTTGACAAGATAAAGCCAGAAGAGTACAGTCTGTAGTAGAGAGGAACAACTTCATAGTTTATCCTGCAGATAGCACACTGGTTCCATGGTGATTTTTACATGAAATGAGATGTTGTTTTAATTATTTAGCATTACAGCAGTGAAATAATGAAGTAACCTTATCACAGTCAGAAACAATAGACCTCAATGATGACAAAACCCTCATCATTTCACTTGCTTTGCAACTACACAGCTGCATGGAGGATGTTTCTCTTTACTCAAAACTTTTGCTCAAAGCAGGGATGAAATCACCTGGAGGCATAGTTCCTGTGTTACAAGGGTATTGTGGAGAAAAAAAAGTGTGAGAAAAAAATAATCCAAAATGGAGAGAAAGACTAGGAAGAAATCAGTGCTGGGCAGTAATCTCCACCACAAAAGATGCTCAAAATCTCCAGAAGTTATTCAAGTGTGAATTAGCATTTGATCTAGAATTTTTTTATATGAAAAAGAGTAAGACAGATGCATTCGATGAAATAGCTAGTAATAGCTTAAGAGTTTTCGTATGAGAGTGTAGCAACGACCATAGCCAGCTAGAGAAAATATCAGTTTAACCTAACAGTGGTCAGTAGTGAAAAGCATAACAAGTGTTCAGTAATGCTTCATCAGATTACTTTCTCAGCCCTCAATAATTTGCAGTTCCCTTAGATCGAATATGAGTATGATTCTTCCTGGCTCAAAACAGGGAGTCTAAGCTGTGTTTCATGTCCCACCTTAGTGACTAACCAGGTGAGAAGGGCATAATTTGGGACAGATGAATCTCTCCAGTTTTATCTAGAAATTTCATTTTTCACAAGGCTATTAAAAAATGAGCAAATCAGTTTTACAACCCCACACTCTTCATCCTTAGTCCCCTAAACGTAAACCACAAAGCTCATCGCAGAATCCCCAGACAGTCCTATTATTTTCTGCATTGCTAAAACTGCATTTTCCTTTCTGTCCAAATGTAAAGGCCAGGTTACAAGGGGAATGGAAAGAATATCTGAGCCTCTGTAACACAAAACATAGAATCACAGAATCATAAAATCATAGAATCATAGAATGTTAAGGGTTGGAAGGGACCTCTGGAGATCATCTAGTTCAAATCCCCTGCAAGAGCAGGTCCACCTACAGCAGGTTGCACAGGATGGTGTGCAGGTGGGTTTGGAATGTCTGCAGAGTCAGAGACCACCTCTCTGGGCAGCCTGTTACAGTGCTCTGCCACCCTCAAAGGAAAGAAGTTCCTCCTCATATTTAGATGGAACTTCCTATGTTCAACTTTGTGCCTGTTTGCTCTTGTCCTATCCCTGGGCACCAGAGAAAAAAGACTGCCCCCCTCCTCCTGGCACCCTCCCTTTAAGTATTTATAAGCATTGATAAGATACCCCTCAGTCTTACTCTTCTCCAGACTAAAAGGATCCAGCTGTCTCAGCCTTTCCTCATAAGAAAATGCCTTCAGAGGCTGTAACAGCTGATGATGTGAGATGTGTAGTACTGTGCCATGTGACGTTACCATACCATCTAGTCTGTCAGGGCATAAGTTCACAAAGCAAGACCACATCTAGCAGCCTTCCAGTACCTAAAGAGGGCCTACAAGAAAGATGGGGAGGAACTCTTTATCTGGGAGTGGAGTGATAAGATAAGTAACCTGTTTAAACTGAAAAATAGTAGGTTTAGACTAGATATTAGGAAGAAATTCTTTACTGTGAGCATTGTGAGACAGTGGCCCAGGTTACCCAGAGAAGGTGTGGCTGCCCCATCCCTGGAAGTGTTCAAGGCCAGGTTGGGCGGTCCTTTGAGTAACCATGTCTAATGGGAAGTGTCCCTGGCCATGGCAGGGCGGTTAGAACTGGATGATCTTTAAGGTCTCTTCCAACCTACACCATTCTATGATTCTACAAACTTTTCCTGGGCCCAGTTTGCTAATCCTGTCTAAACCCATGGCCATTCATGCCAGACCTTATTCTGTTCCCCAATAATTCTGAAGTGTGAAACCAGCAAAAAGTGTCACAGACTGGGAAAGCAGGAAGGAATACATGGAAAACTCTTGTAAGACACTAGCATTCTTGTAACTCTGGGGAGGGAGAAAGGGGAACCGAACTAGTTGCAATACTCTCATAGTAAAGATTAATTGTATGGCAGCTTTTATCTCATCCGGCCTTGTAATCTAGAAAGCCAGCAAACCTGAGTCTGCAGAATTGCCTGCCATGAAGTTGGAGTGAGGTTTGTTCAACTAATTACTTCTGGAGACTTTCAAATGGATTTAAGAGCAATGCTAATGACATGAAATTCTTCTTTTATGTTTCTGCAGTGTGTTAATCATCTACTGCTGAAAAGAGGTGTGTGCTTCCCCAGGGGCTGAGTTAAAAAATAAGGTGCACGTGTTTTGTTGAGTGAAAAGTGCTGGTTTGGATCAGCAGAAATTGGTTGTGAATTCTAGTGGAATCTTGACCAAAACAAATCGGTAACTGCAGCGTATACATTTGCAAATGTGATGACACGTAAGGGTTAAAATGTTTATGTTTGCAGAAGGAAGAGTTTTGACATTCTATTTCTAAGCAATAATTCACTTCAAAAGTAATTTAAAATTCTGAAACAAAGCAGAATGTTTGATTTGAGGGAGATGGACAATGAAGATTTTAACACCAAGGATTTCTGGTTTATTTTTGCATTTGTTCCATTCTGAAACATAGTCATATTGAATGTCTGGCCACAAAGAGGAAACACCGGTTACTCACAAAGCTTAATCTTCAAAATTTATTTTAGCATGAACTGATTTCTCCTTGATCTTGTTTTTTCCCCTGTTTTCAGGGATGTCATTGTTCAGTGGCAAGAATATGATAGGCAGTTAGTAAATGTAAATATATGAAGAAAAAGAAGGAAGGTAAAAGGGCTTGGAACATTTCTTTGTTCTTTTCAAAAAATATTCCATGACAAATATTATGTGAACAAATAACAACAGTTCTCTCTGTCTTAAAAAGAGAGGAAGATTGATTATTTTCTTTTATCTGGTTCTGCTCAGGTTTTGAACGTTGGCCACTTCTGTAATATCCAAGTATTTGAGTTTTGGCCTGAACAATAACAGTTCGTACTTGGAAAGATCTTTATACCAGGCTGTAGAAAGTCTCTGCCACCATAACTGTTGATACAACACTTGTCCAAGGAAAAAATTCATGCGTCAACAATGACACAGGTATAATAGATCTGCCTTTGGGTTAGTGGATTGGGTTACATGTTTCTCAAAACAGGGATCAAATGTTTACAGCAAAAGCCTTTCACTCAAGGAAAGGCAGATGGCAATGTAGGAACACTCATCTCAGCCTTTGCTGGACCCAGTCCCATCTATCAAAACACAGAGCTTTTCCTTGTGGAGATTACTGGGTACTCCCTGACACTTATCAGTTCTGGGTGGCTGGGGACCACCTGATTTCTTCCTGGTACCTTAGACAGAGAGTGATGAACTGAGACTATTGAATGTTGGTCAGTCCTAGTTGTTGTTCATCATTAATAAGAAATCTCACAGATGCTGTGCAGGAGTGCCTTTGGCATAAACTCAGTGGTGGGTGTTGGGATTTAAAAAATTTTCATTCATGTCAGACAAGCATTACCCATTTTTTGCTTTTTGTTGTCCAGGAGGGTATTCACCTTCTAGATCCACAAGATTATTTTTCTCTTTTTCTCTGGGCAAATTCACTTATCAGAGGGCCAGGAAATCATCAATACCTTTGATCTCTCCAGATTTTTCCTGCGGTGTATTATAGGTTTTGCCCTTATTATGTTTATTCTGATCTTCTGAGGGAATGAACTATGATGGGAAGGGATGCGAACGTTTGTGTGGATTCTTCTGGATTGCCTGCATGTCTCTAAACTGATACCCAGGTGCTAACACACAGCCTGCTATATGGATGCTTGTGTTCTGCAATGGGGCCTGCCAGGAAACAAAAAATCCACCAGAGATGAAGGGAAAAGACATAAATCTTTCCTAGACATCATTCAGAGTACTCATGGCTTTTCCTACTACTCTTGTTATTTGCTGTGGTACAAGCAAGACTGCTCAGGATGCTGCATCCCTCCCCCTATGTTCTTAAACATTTATATTTTGTTTAGAGTTCACATAAATTATTGCTCATCAGAAATATAGAGCTTGATCAAAATCCACTGGAATCCCTCCTATTAGCATCAGTGGGGTTTAAACAAGCACTGTGTTCAGCAACATGTGTTGCCTTCTGTCTCTGATTTGTAATCAAGACCTTACGTCTTCATCAAAAAAATTCAGAGTGAAGCTTTTGGATCTATAATTATCACTTTGTTTCCCATTGCAAAGTTAATGAAGGCCGCCAGGGTGGAAATCTCTGTAACAAAAATTTAGGAGGAACCTTGCAACCCTTAGCAGTCCACCTGCAGCCTCCAGATCTCTCCATGGCAACCTATAGGTGCCAGTCACAGGGGGAAAGCTGGAAAAGCCATCTCAAGTAGAACATGCTGTTGCAGGGACAGAATCATAGAGTCATAGAACTGTCTAGGTTGGAAGGGATTTTTAAGATCATTGAGTTCAACTATTAACCTAACACTGCCAAAACCACCACTATATCATGTCCTGCAGCACCACATCTACCCATCTTTTAAATACCTCCAGGCATGGTGATTCTACCGCTTCCCTGGACTGCTTTTTTCAATGTTTGACAACCCTTTTGGTGAAGAACTGTTTCTTAATATCTGATATAAAGCTCCCCTGGAGCAACTTGAGGCTATTTTCTCTTGTCCTGTCACTTGCTACTTGGGAGAAGAGATTAACCCCCATCTCTCTATAACCACCTTTCAGGTAGTTGTAGAAAGTGATAAGGTCTCCCCTCAGCCTCCTTTTCTCCAGGATAAATGACCCTGGTTCCCTCAGCCTCTCCTCAGGAGACTTATTGTCTAGGCTCCTCACCAGCTTCATTGCCCTTCTCTGGACATGCTCCAGCACCTCAATCTCTTTCTTGTAGTGAGGGGTCCATAAGTGAACACAATACTCACGGTGAGATGCACAAGTGGAAGATGCATTGTTTTCCTGCATGAAGACCAACACTGGCTTACCCAAGGTGATGCCACTGCATCTGCTAATATCATTTCTGTCAATGAAATCTACTTTGGAATGCACCTGTTGCTGCCTTGACCAAAGGAGAAAGATGAAGACAAAATATTCTCATCCTGATGGAGATTTGTCAGCTAATGACAGTTCAAGGGCAGAGGTAGATTATTGATCCGTTTTGTTTCTTTGCACTTTCCTTATCAGATCCAGATATTTTTATGTTCTGCCTATGGAGGACAATGATTATCAGTGCCTCCCCACCCACCATCCAGCCCAGGTGGCTTTGTGCTCTTGTTTTGGTTGTGCAGGAGCTGACCTTAGTGGGGAACTGGCTGTCTTCAAGATGGCAGCTCATCCATCACGGCTTTCACAGGCTGTCAACATTGCATTTAATCTCGCTTGTAATTTTCCAAGGGAGGTTTGCAAAAGCCGCAAACAGAATCTTAATGATATAAAATGTGGTTTGCAGCCAGTGAATACTTCCTCTCTGTATGAAGCTGAGCTGTGTTCCAGCTGCCCTGAACTACCCAGAGATGAAAAACTCACAAATTCAGTCTGCAGTACCCTGTGCTATCCACTGTCCTCATGCTGTTGTAACTGGTATATCTTTCCTCTCAACTTGCATGTGCCCAAATGGAGATTCAAAACCATGCGCTTTGCAAGGAAAACATGAGACTGTTTTGCTGGGGCTCACACGTTGTGCTCATGAGACTTCATTACCCATTTTATGAACTTGTCCTTCTGGGGGATCTTGCTCTTTGGTTACACTGCAAGCTTCACTGCCCTGCTTCTGTAAATCCTGATCCAATCCCCCACCCCACAAGCCAATCACAGTTTTTAAAGTTTGAGGCAAACTCAGGAAGCTTCTGCCAGCTCTTAAATTTTCATTTTTCATTATCTTCATGACACCAGTCTTCCACCTTCGTTCCCTTCTCAAAGTTTACCAGCAAAGGAACGAGCTAAATTGGAATCAATATAGCCAGAATTATACTCTTGGAAACAATGCCAGTTTCAATCACAGAGGGTTACTCTAGAGATGAGATATAAAGCCCTGCTTCCCAGATATATATTCAATAGAATGACCTCACTCCCTGACCTGTCTGTTCGTGTCACACTGACAGATCATATCTTCTTCTGGCAGAAACCCACAGAAGCTGCAATTTATCAACAAGTCCTTGAGCTGTGGAGATTTGGGATGGATTTCTATGATATAGTTTCTGTTCTGGTGATAAGATGGGAACAAGGTAAATCCCTGGAATTATGTGAGCATCACTGACCTCATCAAGGGCTTTACCCCTTTTTTCTCATTCTATAGGTGTCTAGCTCCTGACCGAATTATGAACCGAAAGAAAAATGTCTATTTTACCACTATACATCTTTATATGTTTATAATTTCGTCAGGATTTAGGTTTATTAAATTACTATAGCTGTATTTTCCTTGGTGCTGGAAACAGTAGTGGTAATTATGACAGCATTAGATTTCAGAGGTGCATGTTTTCAGCCTTGAAGCTGAAAAACTTCAATTAAATATCCTGAAATTTTTTGTGCCAGGTGTCCTCCTCATGCTGAAACACTTCATAAAATTTCACCAAAGCAGTTAATTAGTTCCTGAGGACAAGATTTAAAAAAAAATTCCATGCTTTGAAATGAATTATTGCCATAAATAACTTTAATGTTGTCTTTGTAATCTGGTAGGAAAATAGAGTCCAAACCCAAACTTTTGCTGATTTTTGTAGAAAAGCCAGCCACATTTGACCAAGTTACAAGCCTCCAGCCACATAGAGACTGGAAGGATGTTTTTCTGTAAAATTTATTTCTCCTGAGTATTCTCCAGTTCTCACAGCTCTTAGGAGTCTTGTTTCATTATGGAGCGAGGCATGTCCTCCCTGCAGTTATTCTTTCTTGCAGGCGGGAGAAAACACGGTTTTGATCTCAGAAAAGACAAAAAAAAAAAAAATTAAAAAAAAAAGTGGAATGAAGAAGGAATTGGATGGGCAAGGACTACAAAATCACACAGCAAAGGGAAAGGCAATTTTTTATATTTGAGTATTGCTGTGTTTGCACCTTAATTATATTTATGACCTTATCATTCTTTAACATACGGATGTTTCAATTTATATGCATTTTTTTTTCTTTTAGATAATGAATGCATAAAATTTTCACTGAAACTGCAGGTCTCTGTAATCGTTTGCTCAGAACTGCAGTGTTTTTTAACAAAATAAAATAAAAAAAATTCCCCTTCAGCTCAAACAAGGCATAGCAAAGGAAAAAATGATTATAAAGTCTAAAATAGACCAAAATAGCCTTCTATCCAGACAATCGGTTTTGCAATGGTGCCCAATAGACATATTGAATCACGCATTTTGCTTACACAGCTTCACAGAGAAAAACAAGGACCATATTTCTACCCATCTCCTTTTGCTAAAGGTTGGCAATTATAGCAGTTGGAAAACAGTAACAATCTTTCATTGTGTCAGTGAGTACTACTCAGGTTGGCATACAACGTCCCTGCTTACACTTACAATATTCTTAATTAAATTAAGATTGTACCTGTAGCATAGAGGAATGATCCTACTGATACTACAAAGTTTGTGACTCAATACAAAGATGATGGGGAGGAATTCCATTGTCTATGTTATGCAGGTACGTGCTCGGAAGAGATTTACCTCCAGGCTGGAATTAACTGATTTTCTGTTTCATCCAAAATCCTGTTTCATACTCTGTTCAGCTTTGTGGATAGGTACAAAAAATGTATGGTGATGTCATAACTTTATCATAAAGGGTGTTTTCCTCATGGTAGATGTGACAGAGTTTGTATCTTGAAACATCAAGGTTTATTTCCCTGATAAATATAAATGGCACCTTTGGGTGCATGAAACTAGAAATAAGAAAAAAAACCCAGAGATTTGTAGACAGTATCAACTGAGACTTTTCATAGCCTATCATGTAGCCTTTCACAAGGCTGTCTCAAAGTACTTTTCTGTCTTTTTATCCAGAAGACTGGTAAGTTACTTAAATAAATCATGATATCCAAATGCATACAAAAAACAAAGGCTGACCTAGAATTTGAATATACATAATACAGTTTATTTATACAGTTCATGCATTCAGTTTTATGTTCAAATACTGAAAAGGAAGGATAGTCTGCTGGCTGAAAAGCTAGCTTACATTCAGAAGCTCATAGGGTTTGCTCCTTGTTTTGCTATGGACTTGGTACATGTTACTAGATGAGCTTCCAAAGTGCAAAAAGTACCGTAAGTGGTAGGCAGTGGTACTCCTTAAGATAAGCATTTGAACTCTGATTAAACCACATATTAATCAGCATGCCGAGCACCCTTCTGTTTAGCAGGCTGACAGGTCAAATACCAAGAGGCAGCCAATATGGAAATTGTAGGAATAAGAAGCCTGTTTCAAAATTCAGGCAAATTAAAAAATACCGGTCTTGTATCCCTCTAGATTCATGATGATTCCTCCTCTTACAGTTCCTCAAAATACAAAGACACATTTCCCTCACATTTTCTGAGAGCAGTAAGTATGTGAGGCCACTTAGGGAAGATGAGCTGAAAAACAAATATATTTTGGATCTTTGTATAGCTCAGGCATGAGCTAAGTGACAGGATTACAGGCCTGCCAAGACCAAAACACTTAAAAGGATGTTCAGAAATTAATGTAACTGAAGAATCTGAAGTTGTGAAAGCTGGTGTGCTTAAAAGAGTCAAGTTGACTCCAGGATTAGGTTAATGCTGAACAGGGATTTTCTAGGACCTTAATTCTCTGTAAGTCTTTTTGCCCATCTGTTCCAGTCTGTGAAATAAAGGTACCAACGCTATCAAACTGCACAGGGTTACTGCACTAAGGAGAAGTGCATGGAAAAATTGATGCACCTGAATTAGGGAAATAATATAGCTGAGCACATGAATGTTGTCAGTATGATCTGTTCAAACATCTCATATATTCAGTCTGATCCTTTCAGTCTTGAATCTTCTCTGTTGGGCACTGTTAGAATATTTTCCTGTAAAACTGAAGATCAATGGTTTTCAGTATCAAAAAAGTCAGACTATATATACTGAAATGTTCTTGTGTGCACCTCTGTGCATTAGGTGATGTTTATGGATTTTTCTTTTCCTGGTAGGTCTCAACTGAAGAAGGAATGAGCTTGGCCAGAGAATATTCCTGTTCCTTTTTTGAGACTTCAGCAGCCCTCCGCTTCTACATTGATGATGTCTTTCATGGACTAGTAAGGGAAATCCGAAGGAAAGAGTCCTTGCTGCCCATGGTAGAGAAGAAAATGAAGAGGAAAGATAGTCTGTGGCGGAAATTGAAAGGAACCCTGAAGAAAAAAAAAGAAAGTACAACCTGATGGCAATTCCCCATGAGCTGCCTATCAGGAGCTGACCACAGTAACATACAACAGTTCAAAAAGGCAACATTGACACAGCATCTTCCAGACCAGGTCCTGGAGTTCCTTCCCTTCAGCCCTCATGCAGAAGTAGCTCCTTGAAGGCCCAATTCATGGCTGCCCTGTGCCTCCTCTATATTATACATGAAGTCTTTTAGCATAACCTCTCATCCCTTGTGTAAATCTGAGTGGAGAAAATATTGTGGTTTTTCACTTGTTGTCCCTGGCTGGTCTTCAAATACTAGGAGTTAAGCCTACATCCAAGGCAAAACCAGCTTCCACCAGCTCTAGGACAAGGGATGCACTTATTGCCCCCTCTCTGCATGCAGGGATCATTTCACCATTGCAGGACTGAATAACATTGATTTCAATGGACATTTTGACTGTTTAAGGACTTTAGGAATTGAACTTCAGCTTTGCATTTACATGTAGGTTTAGGGTTAGACAATGCTGAGCCTGCACACACATGTCTGTGTGCAAATGTTTGCGTGTAAAACAGGCGCAAAGGGAACACTGGGGGCTCCCAGTTTTGACCCTATAGAACCCTATCCTCATTGTGTCCTTTCCATTTAGCAGGAAGGGCTAGCAAGCATAGCACAAATCATGCACTGGCTGTCTGGAGGTTGCAGGGTTACTGCTCTGTCTTCTGTCCTCATTACTCACCAGGGTTGACTAGCAGAGGTGCTGTGTCCTACAGACATGCAGTGTACTAGAATCATAGAATAGTTTGGGTTGGAAAGGACCTTTAAAGGTCATCTCATCCACCCCGCCTACAATGAACAATGACATCTTCAACTAGATGAGGTTGCTCAGAGCCCTGTCCAATCTGACCTTAAATGTTTCCAGGAATGGAACATCTACCACTTGTCTGGACAACCTGTGCCAGTGTTTCACCATTGGCCACACTCCTGCGTCCCACCACAGAGTGCACAAAGGCATTCTCTGTTTGACAGTTCCGAAAGCACTCCCTAGCGCTGCGTGGCTCTATCCCAGCATGTAATAACATTTGCAATGTAACATTCAGCCCTCAGCCTACCAGAGAAATGCATCAAGTCAGTCACCATCCTTGACAGTCCTTGACCATCCAAGTGAATCATTTGATTGATCAGTTGGACAGATGTTTTAAATATTCCTTTTTAAAGTTGGCATGAAGTAGAATATAATCTCATTGACTTCCCTCTCCCCCGACTTCTTTCACTGTTGACTTTATTTATAAATTTTACAATTAAAACAAGCATACATTTTGTCAAAAAATAAACGTTATGATTTCCATGAAACCACATTAGTAGTCAGTGTCATTTGTATCTGTCCTGGAGTGATAATTAATATAATTAGAAGAATATGTATGTTTGTTAGTAAATATCCATTTTTTCACTTTTCTTCTTTGACTATTTTGCAGGGTTTAAATTAATTATATTTTGGATGATCTGGTGGGCAGTTGATTTGTTTTGCTCTGTTAAATTTGAAAAGGTTATAGATTCATGAAGAATTTCAGTTCATTAAAGTCTAGTGCTCTCCACTTTCTTTTTCTTTCAAGAAAATCCAGTGTTATTTTTTGACTTGTCAAAAATTGTCCGTCAGAAGTACTACTTTATTGTATACACTTAGATAATATGTGGCTACATTTCTCTTTTGGAAAGATTATTTCAGAGGAATACGAACACATACGTGCATTTAAGATGAATTTTCTGTCTGTTTTCTGCTTTCTGCCTCCAACAGCTGAAGTTTGCATTTATACTACTGTAATTACTATTATTATTTTACATGTGTTGCCACAGTGCTTTTAGGTCAAGCATCCTAGAGACAAAAGAGATGTGCTTGTCCAAAGAGTTTATAAGCTAAGTATTGGGGGAGAGACAACCGGAGGCTGCACTGAGCAGATGGCAGCTATGAGACAAAAAATAACAAGGGGAAACATCTGTGACTGTTCCAATACTGCACACTGCATAAAGGGGGATGAAGCAGTCATTCCATGTGTAAGAGACCATAGAAATTAGTATCCTGAGAAACCTTGAGGGACGCTCATTGGTCTTTTTCAGGTAGATGCCTAAGTTTTGAGCCAATTAGAAACCATTTAGCATTGGTTGTTTTGTCTTTTCACCTACCCTGCTGAGAGACATGTATCAACACTGGCTTGGTTCCATACTTTTAGGGTACCTTGCTTCAGGTCAGTTTGAGATACAGAAAAGGTTGCAGAAGAGGGCATAGATACAGTCTAAAATTAAGCCTTAAATGGATTCATAAATTAAACTTGCTTATTCTCTGACATTAAGGTCATTTGTCATGGAGAAACATCTTTCCATACTATTAAACTTTCTTAGCCTTCAGAGCAGGGCTATCACAAGCAAACAGCAGTTGGAAGTGGTCCCTGGACTATGCTAGGTTGTGCACCATGCTTAGGAACTGGTTACAAAAGTGCTAGCCTGCCATGGTCTGAAACCAAGCTAGGTATCATTTTAATAATTTAACAGTACAGACATGCTCGAGTGCCTCCCTGCTTACGTTCAAATTACTAGTACAGACATAGCTCACATAGTCATATTTTTAGGTGTACCAAGCCATCAGGTTCTGAGTATCGCCACAACCAGCCCTTACATTACACATTTTGAAATATATTTGGTACTAGGTTAATATCTTCAAGAAGAATGAGGTATCGTACCCTCTGAGGATCTCCTGCTGTGTCTTCCACGAGAAAATTTAGGCATCTGAATATGTATTGGGCAGAAAAGGCTATATCTCACTCCACTTTGATCATATGAAACTTGAGCCTGACATCTAGTCATTAAGAGTTCCTTTTTGGTTAATAAGGAAAGAGAGGTGCCTCTCGTTGGTGACTTGTCCCATGTAGCTTGGATTAACATAGGATGACTCACCCTCTGAAAAGCTGCCTCTTTCCAGTGGCTATATGTTGTTCCATAAAGAGCAGCTTGGTCTCCAAGACTAATGTTTTGATGGCTAAATTCAGACATGATAAATCCCACCTTTAATGATTTGTTCACCCAAGATCTATGGCAGAGAATGGCACAGTAAATGTCTGGCATTGAATCTTGCCTCTGAAACACCTTATCGTCCTTTATTTTTAAATTGGGAAAATGGTTCTGATTTACCATCACCCGTTTCTTGAATAATCTATAGTGCTTAACTTCAGTTAACTGAGCACAGCTGACAGAGGTTATAGTCAGTGAGGATAACATAAATCATAACTGCACAAGAGGCTGGATGCAGCTGATTTACCTAATTAATCATTATGATTCCATCACAGAAGATTGTATTTAGCTGTAAAAGCTAGCTGATGGAAATAATAAACAGCAGCTCTGTTTCTAAAGACTTTTCCATCTCTGACTAGTCTCTCATTTAATCACGTCCAGAAGATTTGAAAAAGGAAACTGATCACTTTATTTTGTTATGTTGCCTACAGTCCCGTGAAGGTGGCAGCTATAACTTACTCTACTATCAGACTGTGTTACAGCTGGACTGTAATTCAGCTTCCTCCAGGATTATAATTAAAGCCAGATAATAAATAAAATAAAATAAAATAATAACACTTTGCAAATATATCCATGGTGTCTCTGGCAAATACGTAACATATGGCAGTTAATTACCCTTCTTCCCAGTTATGGTAAATCACATGTTATGTATAGTTGAGAAGTAATCTGGGGAAGGCTATAAATCAAGGTGGAATATTGCAATAACTAACTTTTCCTTTTTCATGGGTTTTGCATACAGGCCTTAGAACTTAAGCACAGAAACCTTCTGTGTTACATCAGACTGTCGGTTCCTGAACAATGTTACTGGTCTGATGTCTTTACAAATGACAGAAAATCATTCCTTTACACATACAAAAAAATTATACTATTAGACTTAGTTATAAGAATTCATAGCTAGAACGAAAAGAAGGAATTATCTTTATTTTGTCCACTATATATGTTATATAATGTATATATACACACAGTGCATACGTAAACAATATGTACAAACAATAATATATATAGTTTCTATGTGTTTCTCATTCTCTGCCTTAGGCATTTGATCTCTCTGTGTATCATGGCAGATAGAAAAATATATACAACAATCAAAAGGTGGGCCTCAGCAGAATTTAGTGTCATAGTGATGATTTACACTCTAAAACTGCATCAACTTCTCCTCCCATGTTGAATGTTACAGTCTCTGTGGGCCAGATTGTGATATTTGTGATAAACAAAGTAGCTGCCAGTGGGCCTTCTTGTAGAGATAGTAAACAAAGACACCTGCTGCAACCACCTCAGACATGATGATGTCAGTTGTTAAAAATTAAACTGAAGACCAATTCATGTCATATAAATCACGCAAAGTTTACAGTTAGCTATAGGAATGCACCAGTGTTTGCCTGAATTTGTACTACCAATTGAAAGATGGATGTCTAGCACAGACAATTATGCTAATATAATTCAATTAAGTATACTTACAGTAGTTAGCCATATTTAGACATCCCCCTCAGGGACTATTACTTATGCGAGCGGGTATCATGCAAACTGTTCATTGTTTATGACTCTGAAAATATCCCTGAAAATTAGCAGAGGAAATGCAAAATTAAAAAATATTATTTTAATACTGTATTATACTCTCTGTTCTCATAAAATTGAATGGCAGTTGAACAGAGTAGCATCTTAGATCAATTCTGATTAGCCTCCTTTTCAGCACTGTTTCTAGCCTGATGTGTTCTTTCAAGCATGTGGAGCTCCTTGGGATGTTTGCCTGGCAGAATGATTTGTAATGGGGATGTCATTGTCTCACATATGCTGTGAAAGTCACCCCAAGTGGTATTGCCCTGCACCTCTAGCCTGATTTATCACTCCTTGATGCTCCTGGTTCTAAGCCTCCTCAATTTGAGTTCTCCAATTGTGTTACATCGCACTAAATTATGAGCTTGTTTTGTGATGAGGACAAATGTCCACTCAAGAGCACCAAACTCATTTCATGATCTGAACTTTTCCCCCTAGAGGTAATAAAGACAAGAACATCCAAAGCCATTGCATCACCTACTGTATATCTTCTGTCAATAGATAATTAATGTGACAATGAGATTTTCCCATTCTCTCACTTTGTCATACATCATTTTTTTTACAGTCCATTTAGACTTGCAACTGTTTCAACAACTACGCGACCAAGCTCAAAAGCCTTTATTTTTCATGGCTGCAGTTGGAACAGAATTCCTGTTAAAGAACAACAATAGGAGGGTAAAGTAAAACAAGTCTTTTAGATTAATATTGTATCACCTTTACTTGTACAAAAGAAAACAATATCATTTTACATTTATCATTTAAGTATAATTAATAGAAAAGGAAGGCAGTCTATTTCACATCTATGAAATTCAGTGCACAAAAGTTTTATATTTGTTTGTTCTTGCTCCATTCTGCAAACAAGATAATTTGGAAATCTTGGTCCTGGAAAGAATAAATCAGAATAGACGTAGTAGATTCAGGATTTGTTTCATAAATGATGGTTGTGACTTCATTCAGTCCCTTCCAACATTGTAGCCTGAAGAAGATTCCTAAGAAGTTTCTTCCATTAGTTTCTCTGCAGATCAAGGCTAACCTCTCCATCTTGAGCTCCATTCAGATAAACTCACTCCTTTTCATTTTTATTTCACTTGTTCTATTGTATCACTCTCAACAATGTAAAAGATGGTCTCAAGCGTTTTTAACAAACTAAAGACACTGTATCTTCTGCCTTCTTTATAACTTTCCTGTTAATTTAATGTTCACATTGAGGAGAATGAGTAATATTTTTAATGATAAAGTTTTGCAAAGTCACTCAGATTTCTGAATCAGAAGCTGACGGTTCTGCAAACTGACTTTGCAAATTGATGCTGCCCGAGACTGCTGACTAATCACAGATGCCTCTTTATCTAGGACATTGAATGAATAAGCTTGAATACTTATTAATACTTAAGTATTCAGTCAGGGTAAGTGGGCAGCTCTTCTGAAGGCAATGGAAAACCTTCCACTTGATTCACATCCGTCTCCAGAAAAGAATTACATGTTATTGCCTGATGATGAATATACTTCAGTCACATAGAGGAAAATGAGGTTTCTGTGCCTGAAAACTTACAAAAGCCATAATCCAAAGCAAAAGGCAATTTAAGGAAGACAGAATAAGCAGACTATTAGTAATAACAAGGATGGGCAGAAGTGGTAGAGGAGAATACACTGTGAGTAAATGTATGAAAATGAAGTGAACTTGGAATGCCTTACACCATTCTCCACTTTGGAAGTGTTTAAATTTCTTCTAGAAAATGAATAACAGTAGATATAAACTCAAAAAGATATAAGACAAGTTCCAGAGGTTTGATTCAAGTGCATATACCATAGGAGTTTGATGAAGGATATTAAGAAGGGATGGATGATAGCAAGAGTGATAGGAATTGATGATGACGCCATCCAGAGGGAACTGGTCAGGCTCGAGATGTAGGCCCATACAAATCTGATGAAGTTCAACAAGGCCAAGTGCAAGGTCCTGCATGTGGGTCAGGGCAACCCCATGCACAAATACAGACTGGGTAGAGAATAGATCAAGAGCAACCCTGAGGACAGGGACTTAGGGGTCTTGGTGGATGAGAAGCTCAACATGAGCTGGCAATGTGTACTCACAGAAGGCCAACTGTATCCTGGGCTGCATGAAAAGAAACATGGACAGCAGATCAAGGTAGGTGATTCTGCCCCTCTACTCATCTCTTGTGAGACTCCACCTGGAATGCTGTGTCCATCTCTAGAGCTCCCAACATAAGGAGGACATGGACCTGTTAGACTGAGTCCAGAGGAGGGCCACAAAGATGATCAGAGGATTAGAGCACCTCTGCTGTGAGGACAGGCTGAGAGAGCTGGGGTCGTTCAGCCTGGAGAAGACAAGGCTCCAGGGAGACCTTTGAGCAGCATTCCAGTATCTGAAAGGGGCCTACAAGAAACCTGGAGAGGGACTTCTTACAAGGGCATGTAGTGACAGGATGAGGGGCAATGGCTTCAGACTGGAAGAGGGGAGATTTAGAACAAATATCAGGAAGACATTTATCACTCTGAGGATGGTGAGGCACTGGAACAAGTTGTCCAGGGAATGTGGATTCCCCATTCTGAAGGTGTTCAAAGACAGGTTGGACGAGACTGAGCAACTTGGTCTAGTGGGAGGTGTTCCTGCTCATGGCAGGGGGGTTGGAACTAGATGATCTTTAAGGTCCCTTCCAACCCAAACCATTCTACGATTCAACGATTCTATGATTCTATGATGATCCAATTTGGTTGGCATAGAAAATGAAAGGAAGAGGTCAGAGAAATTGATACTGCTCTGACTATGCAAGACAGTTTGGGAACATATTTTAATGAAAAAAATACAGAGAACACAGCACAGAATGGAAAATTAAACAGGATGAAACAACACCAGACTTCAGTAAGTCAACGGAAAGCTTGGACTTCCTTCCCTGCAGTATGCATCAGGTTTCTAATGAGAATCTGACTACAGGTGACTATGGAATAAGTTGCCCCTTCACCGAAGCTTATTTGATTACTTATGAGAACAAATCTCTCTGTGGTGTTTGCTGGTTCCTTGTACTGTGTATGCTTCAGAAAATGAAAGCAGCTGGTTTCAACTGAACAGTTGGGGGAAAAGTAGGATGATCAGGTCTCTATTTTGGAGGGATAGTAGCAAACCCCTCATTTATATGCCTCATAACTGACATAAAAGATGGTATGATAGCTCCCTGCTGAAGATTTTAAATGGTACTTCAAATATGTGGTTTCATCTGGGAGAGCAGCTACCAGTTTGCAACCAGTGCATGCAGATCATTCACTGCTGTCTTTTCCCCTCCCACTGTTCTCAGACCAGATGTTAATGAAAAATGTAGAAAGCTGTTTCTGCTCCCCTGTTTAGTTAATAAGGTGCTCACCAAATACTCCTAAGTCTTTATCT
Organism: Chionis minor; assembly: GCA_013398295.1. NCBI lineage: Eukaryota > Metazoa > Chordata > Aves > Charadriiformes > Chionidae > Chionis > Chionis minor. The sequence continues at coordinate 21,639 of VZSF01004681.1, read as the reverse complement.
AGCAAAACTGGATGAGATCCAAGTTAGGAGAGAATACGGCAGGGATGTCTTTAAGGAGGCAGATGTTCAAAGCAGTACTTTGAAGAGTTTTTCGACCTGTGTGGAGTTGATTACTGTGATGTGGATGAAAGATGAGAAGAAAAATAGAGAAATCATAAAGCCTAGGAGAATATGCTATATCTGCCTACAATAAACTTCAGAAAGACTTAAGTTATAGAAGCTGTAAAAAGTTGCTGTAATAGAACTTCTGAGCCAGGATAGACCCCCAGGGACTGCTGAGAAATTTGAGAACAGTCAGTACCATATCAGTTCTTTCACCTGACAAGAGACTTTTCAAACCACTTGCCACTGAGTGATAAAGATCCTTACAGGGAATCACCGTGATTCAAATAGACAGGAAAGGAAAAGACATACCTTGTCACAAAAGGACCTTAATTTTTAGTCTGACTAAATAATAGTCAGATAATGATAATGAGGTAGGAAGGATAATGAGGTCTGACTGGTTTGCAGACTGCCCACCTTGTGACAGATTTTGTAAATCAAGAACAGGTCTGAAGATTGTTAAAATCCCTTGGTGTACTATGGCAGTACGTTAGTGTCAATAATTTCACCGATACACAAGTGTCTGTGATGATCTTCAGCCTGATACTGAAGCAAACTGTCCTTTTTGGACAACATCTCCCAGATGCCATATAGAACCTGCAGTCCCAGATATTCATTCATTGCCATACGGTTCACCAGTAGAGTTGCATTGATGCTGAGTGCTAAACCTCAGGCTTTGCCTTACAAACCTGCTGCTGGGGCCATGGTCATCTATGGTCTCATTTAGGGGGCAGAGGCTGACACAACTGGAGGCTGGAGGAGGAATTCCCTTTGTCTCATCTATCACAGCCCTTTGGTCTGTGTCTGGTTCCTTCCCCTGGGGTGGCCATGAACAGAAGCAGGAGCACCATCACTGCTGGGAAGGCATGTAAAGACAGATGCGCTTCTCCAACCATCCCTCATCTATGCTGATGAAACAGCAGGGATATGACAGCTCTTCTTGACATATTTTTTTCCTGCAAAAAGGTCAAAATGATATAGTTAAATAAAATGCTTTTTACATTTTGGAGCTATACATATTCTCTTCATCTTGTAAAGTAGGGCAGGCACTATATGACTGCTTTCTCACTCAGAAATATATAATCTATACATCCTAAATAATCTTAGAGACACACATATACAATCATACAAACACACACTGTGTTGAAACCCCAGAATTTCATCTGTCCCCGTCTATCTTGCAGCCTGTATCTGAAGTAAAGCTAGGGTGAATAAAAAACCAAAAGTTTTTTTTTCCTACATTTTTGTGCTGCCAGAGGAAGGTAAGAGAGACCATGGTCTTGGTAGTATTACTGATAACACCCACAGCATGTATTTTCTGAGTTATATTTCAGTTATTGTTTTCCAAAACAATAACTAAGCAGAATAACCTTACTGTCATTGTAGAGAAACCCAGGAAAATTAGTTTAAATTAAATGTATAACCTTTTTGTGGCCATATTTACCTAAAAGAAGTAGTAAATATGTGTAAGTACATCAGATTTGACTTGTAATATTTCACAGTGAGAATGAGCACGCTATTGGCAGTGGATGGAGTACTTGCATATGACTTATCTCAGAGATTTCCGGTCTCTGTAATAAAAGTGGGCCAGAGAGACAGAGGAGTCTGCTGGGATGACTTTGGGTACGTACCTTAATCAGTAGTAACAGAAAGAAGTAAAGAGAAGTTGAATATTTGGCTAAATTCCAACAGGTGAGACACATTTGATGGTAGGCAAAGCTTCCAAGGGAACTGGTAAAGACCTTTACATTTAGGTCACCTATATTTAGACAAGGTAAAGCATTATGTTCTGTCCTACTAAGAACTGTCCTAACTTAGTGGATCATTTCTCCCTCCAGCTTTCACATTTCTACAGGGGACTGCTGTGCTGCTGACTACAAAACAATGGCTGGATTTGAAAGAAGTTTAAGTATTATTTACCTAGAAATAAAATGCATTTATCTTTAGAAAATAATAAGCTGAAAGGGATAGGGACCTCCTGAATTCTGACTATATTATGATAATTTTTTGTGGGATGTTATTTGATTAGGTTCCTGAGTTTAAGCCCTTGTAAAGACTGAAGTAACATGACTAACATTTGTCACAGGTTTGTCTCTTCTTATAGGAGAAACGACTCTCAGTAAATTCTTGATTTGGTACACTTCATATTTCTTTATCTTAATTAAAGGTTCACTATACAGAACAATGTACATTCTGTACTGCAGCCAGCCAAACACTTGTTTCCTGCTGAGGACAAAGCAGAATCCCAAGACAGAGAATTAAAACATATTAAGGCATGTTATGTATGCTCTTTCAGATACCATTCCTCAGAAACTTCCAGAGCCAGAAGTTTTTTCTGTGAATTCAGTGATCGTCAATTGAAGCTCTTTCATTAATTTGTTCTGGAAATCCTTTTTGGACCTATAAATTTTTGCGTCCACAATGTCCGGGCTAAGTTGCACAGGAACTTCCTGAGAAACCTGGAGAAACACAACTTATTTTCCTTTTCTTCTCCAGTGGTAGAAAGGGGTTTGTAAGTGTCATAAATGTTCACAGACTTTCTCTGGTTGTTATCTCTGGAAAACAGCACTTAGACTGCCACGACTTGATTCCATTAGCTAAATGTGGGCTTTTCTTGCCTCTTGAAAGACCCAAAAGCATTTGTTCATGCAGAGCTGGCAGACATGGTAAGAAGAAGACACCCCATCCCTTCTCTAGCAGTGTCTGGAAGCCTTGAAGGACACCCTGGGTCATCCCAATGGCATGAGGACTCCTTGGACAGGTAGCTTTTTATGAGAATACAGGAAAAAAACACAAGTCCACCATAAGAAAGTGTTTCATTGCAAATTAATTGCTTCCATTGGACGATTCCTGACCCATGCCAATATTCAAACGGTGCCAGGGCATTGCCTCTGGGGAGTTGTATTTGCCCTGAAGGAATACAGAGGCAGTTAATACCCTCCATACTCTGACATGTGTTAGACACATACATTTTACAGATAGGTCCATATATATCCACCTCATTCTGTGTCTCTGGGCCACAAGCCCTTCTACACAAAATGACAAGATTACCCTCTAAAGTAGTAGCTAATGAAAAAAATGTGATTTTCCACTGCAAGGGGAGCAAGCTATTCCACTTTTGTCTCAGCAGCTTCTTGAATGAATTTTGAGTGCTGCGTGTAACAGAGCAAAGCAGCATGGGATGAATGCCACCAACAAAATTATTACTGGCAAATTTTTAAGTCACTAGACTATGTCAGAGATGTTTATGTGTGTTTTCTTGCCTTGTAAATATAAAAGCAATAAAATTTTGTCAGTTGCTCTGAGATGTAATAGAAGTTCACCTTCTATGGGCCAGCAGGAAGAAGTATGAGCAGCCTTTGAGTTTGCAGTGAAAACGAACACTGTGGAATCTAGAAGATGCAATGCATTAAGTAAGCACTTCCCCCTTTCCTCTCGCCCCTCCCCACCCACCCCCCAAAAGTCAGCCCTAATGCAGAAAAATGCTTAAAAAAGTTTCTCATTTACTTGAATGCATCTTGAACTTGTAAGAAGGATGCTCTGTTCCATTGACTCTGGGTAACTCTATGTGCTTTTCTCCAGGTATGTTTATTTTGTCTTAGTCCTAGTTTCCACTTCTCATTATAGAAATTAAAAATTAAACATTACCTGTACGGTTCGTGTAATCTAAACGTTAGGGATATTTCTGGAATCTTCCTTAAACCATATTTGCTAGGGCTTTTTCAAAGTCAATTATAAAATTATCAGGAAATTCATTGAACCAATCACTTTCCTTGGATGTAAAGCCAATGATCTAATTAGGTAACCTCCCAAGTCATTTTAATAAGGATACTCTATGTTATTACCCCACCACCACACAAAAATCCCATAAACATCTACACAACAAAAAGGCACAGCAGTATCCTAACACAACAACAAGATTATTTTTTTTTATCTTACAAATATTTGACAAAGTATGAATTCAGCTGGAATATTCAGGTTTAATCAACTCTTGATGATTTAAAAAAACATTTCAAATAAGAAAGCCGTTGTGAAAAAAGAGAGGATTTTAAAATTGTTTTTAAGAGCAATAAATTGTCTTCTTGAAGACTCCCTCTGTCCATACAACAGTTAGGCTTTTCTTTTGTTTAAAGATAGCCTTAAAGGGCATTATGACTGCTATCTGATATGAATTTAAGAATGTAAAAAAATTTTGCAGAACATTTTAAAAAAATTTTATATACGTAATGTTATTTATACATAAAATTAACACTGTGACTTGAAATCTATAACTTCTTGACAGAAAATATTAATTTTGATTATTAAAATACATGCTTTGCATGTTTTCCTTGTTTCCAGTTCAAGTTTTATGTAGTAGACATTGAAGAATTGCTTTCTTGTTTCCTTGAAGGTAAGCTTTGGTGGAAAACTTTATAAAACCCACCACCACACCAGAATTTTAAGGGCTTTGAAAAAAACTTTCCTTTTTCTTCCCTTTTTTTGTCTTTTTTTTTTTTTCCTCTTTTGAAATCTGATTTGGTTGATGGTTACCAGGGAATCAGTAGAATCGGTCTTCATATTTATAAGGGCTTTGTCCAGATAATCTTTCTTTATGGCAGTGACATTCCCTACGTTCCTAGATGACCAGATAGGGCTTAAAGTCTCTTGCTTTGTGCAGAACTAATACTCAGCAGAACTAACTCTCTTTGTGAAACAGTCCACATCAGTTAAACCTATGGAGTAGTAATGTCACTCAGCAAAACAAGAGCAACAATTTTCTGCCAGTTTAGAACTTATAATCTGTCAGCACAGGGAGGAGGGCAGGGCTGCACAGTTTTAACTTGATTGCCTCCAACTGTCTTAGAAATGCAGCCTTGGGCCCTGAATAATTCTTTGTTTGGAAAATGTGTTTAAACAATAAAGATCATGAAGAAATTATAAAGGTTTTTTAAAAAATAATTGTCTCTTCTAATAAGACTTGTTAGAAAACTGGCTTAAAATATGCTAAAATGACAATTTGAAATGCAGGAGAATAGTGGAAGCTTATTATGAAACTCTTTTTCCGTCCTTGATGGATATCTTAGATTTTTATGCCATTGTCCAGGAAGACAGCATTGCTTTTGTTACATATCATTGTTATTTTTATACACCACCTTTCAGCTATCGAATCTGGAGTATAATTGAGTTTATAATGAATCTTCCAGTGCCATAGGAGCCTTTTCAGCTTAATACACTAAAGGCAGAAAGAAATTATAAAACTAAAATTGTCCAAAATGCATTTATCTTTACATAGCTTTTGTTCAAAACACTTATGGGGGCATTCAAATGACTCGAACTATAATGAGCTTCAACAGGATAGGTGGAGTCAACTACAATTAGAAGGATAATATAAAATTCACAGGAACTCCTATGATTTCCAGATCTTCTGGACCAGGTCAGGTAAGGTCCACCCCATCTCATGATGTTGTCTCTTAGAGCACAAGATATTTTGTTAAGCAGTCAGAGAAAGACGATAACTACAGAAACTCTGTTTGCTCCTGCTTGAAAATGTTTATAGGAGCCTCCTGCTTATACCAGATAACAGCTTTGTGGTTTGCGTTTTTTCCAAATTACAATAACATATTTCTGCATTACTTGATGGCACCTGTAGTATTGTTAAAGAATATGACAACCTAACTTAGAACATGAAGTTTGTATTAAAATTTTAAAACCAGATTTAATACAATTTTATGGAATATTTTTGTATTATCATCAAAAAAAAGTTAGAGAAAAATCTGCTTTAATTCCTTTATATCTGCTTATTTTCCACAATATCTTATACATCCTAGTTAAAAAAAATAAAAAAAGGAGGAAAAAAGAGAAGCTGTGATTTTGTGAACACATGATTTCTACAATTTCTGTCAAGTGATGGAGGTGAATAACAGGAAAAAGCACATATGAGCACCCATATTCATGAATAACTCATGTCAGGTCTGTCCTCATCACATTCAACCAAAGGCTAGAGAAAAAACAGACCTCATGTGAGAAGGTTTTACTCCCAGTCTGCTAAATGAGATGCCCAAAGTGGGTTCCTAAATTCTATAATCAAAGTGTAAACACTACTAGGAGATGAACAATGTGATTTAAAAAACAGCACTGAAAAAATTGAGCTAGTGTTCAAGGGGACTGTATGAGAACCTGTTTATTCCTTGATTTAGTGGCCTGCTTAAAACCGAATTAAACACCTGTCTTAGCCTGTTGTCTTCTTCTCAATTTAAGTACCTAAAAGTGTTTGTTCTTCCTTAAAATGTACTGAGAAAAACAAACTAGGGTATTAAGTGATCACTCTGAATTCAGCATTCAGGGACTGTGAGAGTTCATCCATCCACAGGCCCAAATTTGTGCATCTGAGATGGCTCCAAATGTTTGTTGTCTTACAATCTGGGCATACATCACAATAAGACAACTATGAAAGCTACTAAAATGCAGTATGAAAGGAACAAAAGAGTCAGGCAGGGACTTTCGTGCATGAATTTAGATTTCTAAATTTCATGTTAGAAGTGGAATATTGTACCCTCCGTTTCACCTGTCTTGATTTAGAGCATTTTATTTGTATTGCACAGTTTCTGTGAAAGTTTCAAAAAGCATTATCTGGATGAACATCCTCCCAAAGAGAACACCATAAACAATTAGATCTGCAGATGAAGATTAAAAGTGCTTTGTGAAGATGGGGCTAACTACTATGAAAACATTCTTCATTTTTATCAGGTCTCTGCTGCAATTAAGGGGCTGACCAGTACTAACAGTTACATAAAACCATTATCTCACTGGAGCAGTAGAAATAATGTTGCCAAGGTGATTCTGTTTTTTGTGATATTCTAAACATATGGTGAAAAAAACCCCCTATAATACAAAGGCTTAAATCTTGCTGGTCACAGAGGCTACATTTCAACTCTCAACTGAGAAAGAGGGACTTTTATTAGTATGATAATTTCAGGTAAAAGGGCCAAAATTGGTTGCTTTTTCTACAGACTTTAAAATGAAAATTCTTGCACAGCCTGGACTATCTTAGTACAGCAGCAGGTTTTTATGAAGATAGTGTTAGTTAAGAAATTTGCATTATTGTATGTTTCAGTTTTTTAAAAAAATAAAATTCCAAGTTATGTTGGATGCAGATCAAATTATCCAGGCAAGCTTCCAGAGAGTGGGCCGTTTCCCAAATGACAATAATTTCATTAGTATACTTCCTGCAGCTCAGCCAGCATGCTAAACCAAGTGCTTAGGAGTAGATGATGTTGGCTAAATATTTTGTGCTCCTATAATAGGGATTTGATAAGTGGTTTAACTCTGTTTTCACTAAAGTAAATAGGTGATTTGCTCTTGACATTGGTACAAAAGGAATCGAGGGAAGTACTTTATGTGACTGCACTTTATAAAGCTCTCTTTTGACTGTGTGTATTTTGAGGTTACTGTGTATTTATCACCTGTCTTTGAAGTGGCAGAGATTGGCCATAAGTGGACACTGGACAGAGGTGACGCAGCTTTAAACGAGTGAAAATATTGGTTATAAGAATCACACGCAATTTCTGGGAGTTTAGAATTAGGGAATACATTAAGGAAATTAAGCACAGGAAATATGTAAGTGAGGAAGATTCATGGGGATCTTGTCATGTTTTCACTTCCTGCTGTATTGTGGGGTAGTGCCATCTGGGTGTCTCTCATCTGAGCTTTGCGCCTGCGAAGGTCAAAAACATTCACAAAGTCTCCTGCATAGCAAATCCATCAATTTCTTCTCTAATTCAACCTAAAAACCTTTATTGCAAGTCCATCCTTTCTTTCTAAATTCACCAGTTCCACCCTCGAGTTTTTCTTACTATTTTTCTTCTTCCAAATAAAACACTGAATCCTGAGCAAGAGCATGAAGACTTTCCTTTTATTAGTGGCATTATTATCATTACTTCCTTAATTTCTTTGAGTGTCTGTAATTATTTCTTTATCTGTCTTTTTTGGGTGGTTGTTGGTGGTAGTAAATCATTGTTTGCAAATCCTGTCTCCATCCCCATCAGGTAGCTAAGAACCTGTTTCAGTACGTTTTTTTGCATGATGGGTGTCAGTTGTGCACCCATATCTGTCTGTCTGTCTGTTGCATCTCTGCTATGGTAAGTGCTTAAATGTGAGAATATGCAAGAGAGTTGAGGGAGAAAAAGAGCTGGGTTTCAACACTGTTTTTTTCATGGAAACAGCCTTTCACAAATTATTTATGTGGTTTAAAGTCCTCAGTTGTTAAATATCCACTGCTAAAACTTTACTGGTGTATTGTCAGATCTGGGAGCAGGAAGGCAAAATACTGATGATCGTAAGTCATAGATGCTACAACAGGAGCAGTGCAATAAATCTTTTCTAAATAGTTTTATCATTTTGCTCCATGCAGCAGTTCTGCACATTTTCTGATAAATTAATATAGAAAATTGGCATCTATTTGAAAATCCTGAGTGTGAATACGATTTATTAGAGCAAAACATCATAGTAATTAACAATAAATCAAAAAATGCAGAGAAAATTCAGCTTTCTCATCACCTTATCCAAGCAGACTATGATGTTATAATCCAAAACCACCTTAATACATATTTTATTCTCCTTAATGCTGATACAAATAATTATATAGAATCAGATCTCTTAGGACTTCCAAATTTCAGCATTTTGTTAGGTCTAAAGTGTTCAATAGCCTTGATTAAATGCCAGCAAGGGATCTGAGTCTGAGACATCACATAATAAAGCTGAGTCAAATATTAGTTCTGCACAATCTTGGCTCACTTTACGTCACCTTTGGGAATGCTTTAAGCTATTACTACACAGTGATTTCAACAGCATTTCTAAGACCACTCTGCCAGTGTATTCCCAACACTGGCATTCCTAGGATTGTGGTGAATGTGCAAAAGTTCCCGATTTATACTTTGTTTTCAGGAGGATAGTCCAGCTCTGTTCGCACTGAGCTTATATTCTGAGTGTGTCTGGTCATAACCATGATAGCTATGTTTTCCCATTAGCAAACTCAGGCTTCAAAGGAGAGGAAAGAAATGCAATCACACTTCCCATAAAGGATTGTCATGGCGATGGCAGGAATGTCAAAAGATTTCTTGTTTTCCTAGCACCTGGGGGGGAGTTTCCATCCTCCTATTTTGCTCCTTTTCATTAAAGCTAACAAAAACCATCAAAAGCAAGCAAATTGCCATCAAGATAAATAAATGTTAGATTAAGCTTAAAGTATTTTAATATGCTGTGTCTTTGTCTGTAACAGAACTTGAGATGAGCTGAGAAATATTCATAGGCACCAGAATATGATCTTTTATGCTACTAATCTGGCAGAACATTTACCAGACTGTTCCAACCAGCACTTTCCCTAAATAATTCTTGGACATCATTTGGTAATTAGACTAGTTGAGGGATTTTTCCCTGTGAACAACTAATATGCAGCCTCCCTGTTTTTAAAGTTTGAACCAATTCCTGGCATGGACATGGGGTATTTGGTTCCTATTGACCTCCATGTCCTGGAACATTCCCATTCACATTCAATTTATTAGTATTGAATTCACCTCAAATTAGTTTCTTCTGGATCCTTCTGTACTTCAACTATTTTTCTGCAAGTATCTACATTTTGTTTTGTTCTTCTAAGGAAACAAAGCCACATCAATTTACAAAGCAAAACAAAACAACTGTCTATGAGGAAGTGTCAGAACTAAGGAGTCTTGCTGTCTTGTAGTTTTACTTTCTGGCTTTATTTGATGTTGGTAATTATTTTCTTTCATTCCAAAAAATGAGTGCATGTATTAAAATTTTTTTTGCATACAGGTAATTTTTCAGGGTTTTTCCTTTTGTGCAGTTTCAGGTATCAACAAAAAGCAAAGCTCACAGTGTAGCCTGAACCTCAGCTGAAATACTAGTAGGTTTGCCCTCTCCCTGTCCATCTATTCCGAGGAATCTTTTTAAAAGTTCATGTATTTAAGGTGCCCACTCTGTTGTCAAATATGGTTAAAATTTGTCAAATTGTTTTATAAATTATTAGAGCATCAGGCAAACCAACAAACACATAGATATGTGTGCACTCATGCAGAGCTATACTACACAAGCCTTGTTTTTCTTAGGAAATTCAGCCAGTGACAACTCCTCTTACTGTTCTTATTGTCTAGTTTATTCAGAGTCTTTTCTTCCAAGATGATAACACCAGGGATCTCATTAACTACTTTAAAAAAAAAGAACACGTTGTTGATAAATTCTGAGCTCCTCTTTTAGCCTATGGTACATAAAGTAAATTAAAAAAACAAAAAAAACCCAAAAAAACAAAACCAAAACCAAACAAACCCCAATGAAAATAACTCACCCTGTCATATATTTTCCTTTGGACATCCACATCTGAAGCTCACAAACATCTTTTCTTCTGGTCCTGAATAACATTAGTTATGAAGTCTAATGATGTAGAATATAGTGTAGTGAAGAAATAACTTCATTATACTGTTGTACTGTTAACATCCTATCACAGTTCTGTATAAAGATTTGTTATGTTTTGGGCCTGCAGGGTTAGCATGAGTCATGTCAGCTTTTTGGAATTTTTCTGGTACCCTCTTAACTGTGATGAAATCATGTAAAGACATTAAAATCAAATGCACTAACATCTCAGTTTGAGATTAAAATTTCAGACGTTTCTTGAGCTCACACACAAAGAACAACAGTAGTAAATTAATAAAAGTAGCCTACATCACCACTTGGATTTATATATAGTATAGTTCTGGAAACCCAAGGATTGTAAAGTATTTTACAAACATTAGTTAATCAAAGCTCACTGCAACAAGTCTGTGGAGCAAGTATTAATTATTAACCTTACGTTTACACGAGTGAACAGGCAGTTTAATTTCTCCTCTCCATAGCAATTTATACTTGTGTTCCAGTATATTCTTGATTATCTGAAAGTCTTCAAACTATTAAATGCATGTTCTCTCTCTCTGTTTTATTTTTTTTTTTGTTTACCCCTTAGTAGTTCTTTATGCAAAGAATAATTATCTATATTTGCAACAAGATGTCTGTGTCGATTATTCCTGGAGAGCTGCTGCTCCACATGAGGGAGAGAAAATCCCTTTCCATCATTTCCGTAGTTCAGTAATTGGTTTACTGTATCTTGCAGCTGTACATACAAGTCCTATTTCTTCAGCCATTCACAGTCCTATATCTCTGATGGGGTTTAACTGGGATGGTGTTTGTCTATCTCTGTCTGTGGGCTAATTATGTAAGACAGAAATTGGACTGTGAAATAATTTTAATAGCTTTTTTTTTTTTAAGGTAGGGAGGAAATAAACCATATAGAGGAAAATGAAAGCAAACAATAAAATTACAAATCAAAGGTTGATATAGTCTTATTCAGCTACAAATGGAAAAGAAATTTTGGCAGTGTAACCAGGATAGTTAGTTGTCTTTTCAGTTTTTGGGGGATCTAGAAGGTGCTTAGCTTTAAAAGGCTGAGAAACACTGCTCAAGACACTGTGATTCTCACTTCTGACCTACTTCTGTCTTGGTGAGTAACCCAGAAAAAGTAAATTTCCAACTTATTACTTCCATTTTCCTGCTATTTTTAAGGGAACACTTGGTTATTTTATTCTTAAAAAAAAAATAAATATCTATCCACTGAAAGGAATCTCCTTTTTTTTTTTTTTAATTGCTTTTCTGTTTTATACTAATAGTAGCTTCTCCAATTGCAGTCCCATGCCTGTGTAATATTACTGTCAGAGGGAGGCTGGGCCAAATCTTTTGAGGTCACTTTACCAGTGTAATAGATAAAGGCTCTTCAAAATAGTAACTTTTTGGAGACTTTGAATCCCAATGGAAATTACCCTTTCATGTTTCTGACATCATGAAGAAGAGAAGAGATGAATGAAAGGGAACGCTGGGAAGGGTGGGATGAAGTCATATTTGTGCTGAGTCAATATCTCGGTCAGGTATGTGCTGGTTGGGGACTGTCTCCAAATATCTCTTGACTCACAAATGCCATTTTTAATCCCAGAAAGAAATGTCTGGTCATTCATGGGATGTTCATTGAGTCCAGTAGTCTGCAGCTGTAAGACACTTACTACCTACATCTTCTCTTTGTGTTCAGTCAACCCCAGACATCCATGAGGCAGAGATCATTTGTTCTGCAAGTTTGACATTTCCCAGACTTGTTAGGCTAACTGTGAATGTGTAGAGCTGTTTTTCACACATGCGTTTCATATGTCCCAGATTCCTGCATATCTAACAGGCTTATTGAAGAAATTTTTCCCCCAAGGAAAAATTTAGGCAAATAGCAGAATCTCCATTTACATCTAGTCAAGACTTTCAGGGAGATAAAAAAATAGCCCAGGCATGAGATCATGCTGCCAAAAAATTTCCCCTCCCTGCTCCCTACCTGATCCTCCTCTTGGGATTCTAAAAACTTCTGGAGCTCATTGGTCCACACTGCTGTGCAGGAAAGCATGCTCCGGTTCTCCTTGCTCCTGGCTTAGATTTTGTACAAACTGGATAAAAAAATGCCTCATTTTTCAATTTTTACCTGAATATATTACAAAAAGGACAGTATTAGAAAGGAGTGTAATGAATGTCACTCTGTCCTTTGTCCCAGATGCAGATGAGCAGAGGTGTCCTGGGACTAATTTTAAATATATTCTGGACAATTGAAAAAGAGATGCCAAACTGTGCGCAAAACCCAAGTTGATCTGCTCGTACTGTCCAGTATTACCACCTGCCATTGAGTATTAATCATTGAATTGGTCCAAAAAATCCTGATCAAGGTACCTCAGGAGACTTGTGACAATAATTGATATTTTTGGCTGACGTCTATCTGTTCTTTTAAACTTGAAATTTGAAAGACTTTCCTTCAGCGTTGCTTACTAGAAGTTGATGTCATCAATATACAATGGTGAATTTTCATACCAATGGATCAAAAACCTTCTGACATAATGGTATCCTTACTTGCTTTCTGCTAGATAGGTTCTATCCAAAGTCCAAATTTGTCTCCCCTTTGTCATTTTCTGATACCGGGTTGAATTTGAGCAATTTTCAAACCCCCGTGGGGTGGCCACAATGAAGAGCACTGCCTGTTTGATTACACATCCTTTGGCAAACACACACTGTGCCAGTACTAAAGAATTTGAGAAAATACACGGTATAAACTTGACATTTATTGTTTCTCAGTGTGGCTGTCTGTGGTTTTGATGGTTTTCAAACAGTGGTATGTGAGCTAGACTGTGTGAATAGTCTTGTCTTGTTGAACAGCAGTAATGAGAATGTCAGCTGAGAGTTTTAAATGAGCTTTCCTCAGTCATTTAAAGGATTTATGTATGTATCTAGTCATTTGTAAACTTAATATTACATAGAGAAATGACCCATATTTTTATATCAATGGGATATACTTGCACATTCAAACAGGAGCAAAAGGGGGAAGTAGTGGAGAGTCCCAGCTATGCTCCCCTTAAAGTTAGTGTTGGAAAAAAAATAAGAAAATAGCATAAATTCATTTGTAGGTAAGGGAATAGTTGTAACTAAACTTACTTGGTTCCTATCCACAGTTATCTAAATTTCATGTACTCTGTGCTCCACTGCTGCTGCTGCTGAAGTAACTATAAAACAATAAAACACCCCATGTAACATCTAATCATATATATCACAAGACACGCTGATGCATATTTACAAGTGCAGTAAGTGCTGAGTTCGAAATACAAGTAGCACTTTGCTTTTGGAAAAGATGTTTGTTTTGAGGTTTTTATTTATGCAGCCAAATGAGATGTTGCTGAGTGCAAAATACATAGTCACAAGCCAAAGATATGTTCATTAAAGATTTCATACCATCTCACACCTGCAGCTGGTAAAACTGAGCCAGAGCCCAGTGACCAGAAAAATCCAGGAACAGAAAGGGGGAAAACAACGATGAGGAGAAGGATAGAGGAAATTAGTTTCTTGTCTTTAACCACTTGGGAAGCTGAACACACTATAGTGCTGAGTGGGTTTCAGTCAACCACTTTTTTGTTAAACCCAGGGGAAGAAAAAAATACCCAAATGTATTATTTATTTTTTGACTTGTAAAGGTAGTTTTAAAACAGGTTCTTTCTTTATCCTCTATACAGTTTCCACAGTCAGATATCATGTCTTTCTCTCATACAGACCAGAAAAGATGCAAGGTAGTAGTCCATATTCCCTATAAGAAAAGTTTCTGAGGCTCGGATTTCAGGATGCCATTTGAGATTTTGCATACCGCAGAGGGAACAAGCTCTGCTTCATGACTTTAGACCCTCTTGCATGCATGGTGACTCATTTCTGAAACTTTTATTTCTTACTCCTATACCTGGAATTTGACCACAAACAAGTGAACGATACGTGGGAAGAATTACGGTAAAAACCCATGAGAGAAAGAAAAATAAGAGAGCTCAAAAAGTAACAATGGCAAATGAAATATTCTCTTTACTTTCTTTTCTCTCTTCAGGGGAAGAAGCAGGAAAGGGAGGTTTTCTGATAAAGAAAAGCTGCATTTCAAAATTTCTTTTAAGATCAACCAGAACAGGTAATCTGTTAAAAAAGTTTTTTATTTTCTCACTCTAAAAAAAATAAATAAATCCACATTTCCCAACACGATCAAGTTATTATCACTGACTTCTGATGCAAAACCAAATTAGAGACATTATACTTCTAGCCCAATGTCATGGCAAGCATTTCTTTCTCAGCAGATGCTCTCTCAGAAAAAGATTGTAAAGACCTTCACTGTGGCCAGGAGAATGCATCAGACAACCTTCTGATGGCTTTGTCCTTGTTTGTCTCTCTTTCTTGGGAGAAAAATGAGGTCAGTCTGGCACGAGGCTCTTTAAAATGCCTCCACTATATTTCCCCACCTGCAAGTATTACGGGGTCAGGAGACTGAGGTTATATTTATCACTATTTCTGGAAACTTGCATTATCCACTTTTTAAATATTTTAAGAATGACCTCACTGGAATCTGAATATCATTGTGAAGTGACTTTCTCCTTAAATATTAATGAAAAAGGAATCTGAAGGAAACAACACTGCATAAAAATCATGATCTATATAAAAGGGATTTTTTATTAATGTGCACCTGTGTTCCTGTGTCTGGTATAGACATAACCCCACATTTAGAAAACTTTAAAATAGCAACCACAAAAGAAATCTCTCCAGCAAGCAGCCTGATTACAAAAAGACTGACTCTGTAGTCACATCACAAACTTAGCTTTACTTGGTTTGCACCTTGCTTAAAACAAGGATTTGGTTTCATATTTTTTCTAGCTAACATTACATTTATTACAGTGACTTTTGGTTATGTTTTCTCCCTCCAACCTGATGTAAACCAAGTTAGAGTCAGTCCCTGTTAGCAAAGTTTTCTGTTGTGTTGTGGGTTCAGTATGTGGAAATTAATGAGCTAGATATAAATAAAGCAAGTATTATAATTGTATTTGAGAAAAAGTGTGTTAACTGACTTGAAAGGCTTTCTGTTCTGCAATAGGAAACACCGAACACCATTTGGAGGACTTGTGTGGAAACACATTTCCCATTCAATGATTCTTTTCCCCCTCCAGTCTGTCTCAGGAGTGTTTCAAGAGCTGTCAAATTTGCTATGAAAAATGAGAGTGAGAGACCTGAATCTACCCGTAACAGCTAATAGGCCAACTGTCACCTGCCATGTCAGAGAGCTACTTTACATTTCTTTTTTCTGCCTTTTACAGATCAAAGCCGTGAACCTTCTGATATGCAATACCAACTCCTAAGTACACATTGCTGAAGAAAGAGGTCTCCAGCTCTCCCAGCTGAAACATTCTCAGTTTGTACAAACAATTAAATAATAATTAAAGATAGAAATCAAACCCAGATCTCAATGTAAGACAAGGTTTAAAATTATTCCAAGGCAATCTTTGGCATTTTTTAGCTCAATTTCATTCTGGGCTCAAAATTTCAAACTGGAAAACATATTCCCCAAAGGTGTGTGGTGGTTTACAGCCCTTTTTATGTGTACGTGTCTGTAAACTCCCCAAAATGTGTACTCATGACTTATATATGCACGTTTTGTCCATTTTGACTCGGTTAAAATCACTCTTGTTCTGTTGATTCAAATACCCCAAGGTGAAGCATCCTCCTGGAGATTCAGCTTCAGTGATGTTCAGCCAATGAAAGCAATCTGCCTCAATGCTCTGAGGCTCATCATAAAAACGAAACCATAACATAGGGTGTCAGGACACATGAATTGGGAGGATAGCCCTTTGAGAATCTATATTTTCACAAGCAAACTGAGTCATTTCTACCCAATTGTTTAATTTTTACATGAGCCTTTTCATAGCCAGAGGTTAGAGAACATATTGTGTACCGATAGTTTTTTACGAGGTTGTATTTCCATCTGGAGCCATAAAAAAGCGCTTCTAATCTAACACAAGGGCTACAACATGGAACAAACGGTGCTTTAGAGCACTTTTTTATGGGGAATCAACCATATTTTATTCTGTTTTTGTTTTCCTAGGCCTAAAAACTCCAGCAGTAGAAAAGGCAGTGTCTCCCCACATGTGGGGGCTGCTTATCTTAACCTCCTTCTGTGCAAAAACCAGCGTAAATTGACTTAATTATTTAATATCCCTTCACTGACACACGATAGTAAAAAGATCAGCATGTTAATGCTCCTTTCCAGCACATTCTTTCCAAAAGCCTTTAAGAAACTCATGAATATTTCATGCCCCTCAGTCAGTGCCGAGGAGATGGTGCCATTAACAGTGAAACCAAATGCCAGTAGTTGTGCGTGTGTCCCAGAGCTGCCCAAAGCCTTGCAGCAAAATCTCTCTGAATGGCTCTGCTCTGGCAGCTCAGCCTTTATGACCAAGCACTAGAGGACCAGATTTTCCTTGAACTCTCTTTTCCTCTTTTTCTCCCTCCTTTTTTCCCCAGCAGAGAAGGAAATGGATCACCCAAAGGAAGGATCGACTCGTGGTAGTCTGTATTATTTTTCTGTCTGACATCTGCTCAAAACTGTATAAATGGGCCCATGTTAATGCATAAGAAGTATAGAAAGTATTCAGATGTAAACACAAGGAGATTATGTTCACTCTACCAGGGAACAGCAAATCTAGCTGATATCTTTTCCTCTTGGGTACATTAGAAAAAAAACCAAGAATCTTTTTGCTTGGCACTCTGTGTGAATTTGCTAAAGTAGGAGTGGCTGATTTTTGATACATATGTGGTTTATGCTCACTGTAATGTATGTACTTTACACTTTGCTCTTCCTGTCTGTCATGTAAAATGAAATAAGTAGAATAATCCACCATATCCATGTGCTTAAAAGGATCAATGTTTGCTGTAAAGTAGTAAGTGTTCACATTAGATTCTGTTACAAAATGACTATTGCTATTTATTTTTTCATGGAACACTGTTTTTTTAATGAAGCTGAGGTTTTTTTCATTGGAAATATCCACAATGGAAAAACACTGTTTTGCTAACCCAATGCACCTTATTTCAAATAAACACACGATAATCTGACTGAAGACTTAAGGTGGCAAATTTAATAAGGTTTTGCGTTACTTTCTAGAAATGGTAGTTTTGTTGGTTCTTGTCTTCCCATGTCTCTAGGGGTACAGTCTGTGGGGAAGTATGTGCTCAAGGAAGCACCATGCCTAATCTACTGTTACTTTCCTCACTTCTCTAAAAGGGTAAAACAATGAAAGTTATTATTTGATAAGACATCCTGGCCTATAAATGTGATATAAGCATAAGGAATTCAAACTACATTAGGTTGCACAGAACACTTGAAAAAATTAAGATAACAGCATTTTCAAATAACTGACCAACTCCATTATTTGTTTAAAATTTAATCCTAAACCTATTTGAAGATGAATCTACATTATTGTGAGTTTTCTTATTTTTTCATTAAAGTATTAAGGGGGTTTTAATCTGTAAATCCACATGTTAATTAAAAAACTGTTGTCAAAATGATAGATTTTTTTTTTTAATCTTTCCTTTCAAGTCTAACTAATCCTCAGAGAGGATAGAACCCAGGTAAGTTAATTTTTTCGCAGCAAAGACCGAACTTTTCAAAAAGGCTGCTGTAAAAATAGAAAAAGACAAACTGCAATCTAATGAGATTCCCATGAAAACACTTTTCTATCTCTGCTTTTAACAAATAATAATATAATTATATATTTATAGTCTAGACAATTATTATTATAAAAAATAATCTCCAAAGTTCAGTACTTGTGAAAGATTTCCCATGAGCTTTAAGATAAAGTTTGCTTGTCCACCACCAACCCTTGGGAAGAGATAGAGAGGGAAGGCAATGCTGAACCTGTCCCATCAGCAGGCAGACCTGTAATAATGTGTCTCTCAAAATGTGATGGCAATCATAGAATCAGAGACATGGGAAGACAAGAACCAACAAAACTACCATTTCTAGAATGCAAGGTTTGGCTTGGAAGGGACCTTAAAGATCATCTAATTCCAACCTCCTGCAGTGGGCAAGGACACCTCCCACTAGAACAAGAACACCTCCTACCAGACCATGTATATTACTCCCCATCCAAGTGAACCAGGTACACATCCTGTTTGTGTGAAACAAGCTTTTGCCACACACAAAGGAGTTATTTCAATTCCTGTGCCATTTCAGAGTACTGAGCCCACCACAGTGGACACCAAGTATTATTTGGGTTAGGATGGCAGCACAGTGAGGTCCCTAAGACATGATGCTGGACAGTGGACACTCTGCAACCATTTAGGAAATAACACTCAGGTTACTTGGTGTGTTGCATGACTTGATTTTCCTTCTACAATATTTACAATTCCATCAAGTTTTGTGGTGAGGCTGAACAAATTAAAGACTGTGAGAAGTTTAGATATAGCAGAATATGGGTTTTGCTCATCTACTTCCTCCTTTTCCAGACAAACAAAAGTAAAATGTAACAAAATAAATGTGCAGCAAATAAATTGTGGACTGAAGACCAGCTACAAAGGAATGTGATCCTAGATTACTTTTATTTCCAAAAGCTTTGTACAGCCAACAATGCTTTTGTAATCCATGTGAACAGGACTACTGGTGCTGCCTCCTTAGTCCTGGGGGATGCTTTTGACCTAACAAGGCATTGCCATTATTAGAAAGGCTGCGGTGTAACTACCACATCATTGCATTCTGTCAATTTAGTTTTGCATGAACCACTTGGCTCATGACACTCTAAATTTAATACTGTGCTACAGATAAACTAGAAACAGAATAAATACTGTGAAAACAAAGCTGTCACAGAAACGCACTGCGAGTGTTTTGACCCCTTTCAAAGACCCTTCATTACAATTGTCCCTGACAGAACGCTCCTGTACAGTAAGTACTTTAGTTGCCAATGACCTTAAACACGATTATCATTAGCCTTCTTGTAATACTGCCTCTCCCTTGAACTCAAATTACTGTGCTTCTCGGACGGTTTTATAAAGAGAGTTCAATGTTGTAGTTAGCATAATTCAAACTGGTTTAATCAATGTTGTGTCCTTTGTAAATAAAGCTGCATTCTGAAATACATGCTGTAATAGTTACATCCATAATTTGTTATATTTATTGAAATAATTTTGACCCTAGTAATTTGAATTACTGTTGGAAACAAGCAGTAAGGAAACAAGCAGGCAATAATTTATGCCGATAAATGTATTAGTGCCAAGCCTAAAGGTGGGGTTTATTTAAGCCAAACAGTTGTATAATTGAACCAGGTTTCAGAGGTAGTAAAGCTACCTTGACTTCAGAATGAATCTCCCCTGTAGTCTCTAAGCCTTTCTAATCTTAAAAGAAAATAAAAACTTGTCTTTTTCTTGCCTCTACTGAAAGTACCCAAAGCTGATGGCTTGCTAAAGGCTGACCAGCACACAGCAAAAGAGCAGAGATCACATAAACCATAGGATGGCTCTGTGGAAATTCATTTACAGCAGTGGCTGGGGGAGGTTAATTACTACAGGGAACGTCTCATGGTGTAAATCGGTGAGTAAAAGTCCTCTAGAAATAAGTCTCTTTAGACTAACTTTAGAATTTAGTAATTGCAAGACACAGAGACATGAAAAATAATGGGAAGCAAGGATTGCCATAAATCCCATTTTCCAGCAGCCATCTCCTACAATCTCTTTCATAAACCAAACTCCTTTTAAATGGGATATATTTATGTTCTCGTTATCCTAAATGGACAACTTTTTCCTGAATCTCACTAATATTATTGCTGGAAACATTTTAATTTTCAGTCTATACAAGTTCATTTATCTTCATTTATTTTCAGGTTATCATTGTCCTTTTGCATAAACCTTTATTCTCCCTTTCTGGTACACTGTAGGTTATCTTTTTCATGACCCAGAACGCACAGGCAGTACAGGTTATTTTTAAGATCATCTGGAGTTTTATTAAATTATTTCCTGAGAGAATTAATTGTTACTCATACATTAATTAGTGGTTCTTGAAAAAAATAGTTTTCCTCTTAAAAAAGATGTAACATCCAGAGGTTACACTTATATGTTACTAGAAAGTAATTGTACAGTGTATTTACTTCTGTTTTACTAAATTTAGTCATATATATTATTTATTTGATTGATTTTATACCCAAGTCATTTATAAAAATAATAAAAAAACCCCACAAAACAGCAATTCTTGTCCTGACTAGTCTTGGAGAAACATCATTCATAACCCTTCTCCAGTAATAAAATTTAGTTTTCAAAAAGCTAATGGGTGCCTAGGTAGCCAGCTGCTTATCCATCATGCAATTATAATATTCATCCCTTTCTTCTTGAATATCACTGGCATTTCCTATGAGCACCATATCACATGTTTTACTGAAGTCCAAACAAATGACATCTAACATATTCCCTGGAGAAAATCAATTATCTTCTCAGTGTAAGATACCCAGCTAGTTCAACTTGGTTCAAATCTGATGCTAAATATTATAACAAGACTTCTTTTTATGCCCTTATTTGATAAATTTCTAAGGGCAAGCTATCATGCCTATGGCCTGTTGTAAAAAATTCAACTTTTTCCTTTTTCTCAGATACAGTATTGTGTATTCTATGCAAGGCGTACTGTACTATCTCTGTATTAGTAAGGCATTTCATTTTTCTTTCTTATTTATCCCAAGGTATATGTGCACAAGATTGATCCTTTCTATTGTTAGCCTCACTTGCATGCTGATTAAGTTCCTCAGATCCCACCACCACCAATTTTAATGGAGATTGGATGTGGCTTTGTTTTGCATTGTTTCATTTCTCTCCCTAAAAATTAAATTCTAATTCACAGAGGAGTCAGTTCAGGAAACGTCTATAGTCCTTGTTAATCATAGAATCATAGAATCATAGAATCACTTGGGTTGGAAGAGACCTTCAAGATCATCGAGTCCAACCATAGCATACACTACCAAAACCACCACTAAACCATGTCCCTCAACACCACGTCCACCTGTCTTTTAAATACCTCCAGGGAAGGTGATTCCACCACCTCCCTGGGCAGCCTGTTCCAATGCCTGATAACCCTGATAACGCACCTCCTGGTGTGAAGTGCCCCGCGTGCCCTCC
>VZSF01004680.1:0-11030 GCA_013398295.1 Chionis minor | reverse complement strand
AAGGAAAAAAAATAAAGAAAAAAGTTAAGAAGAACCCAAAACTTGGAAGCTGTTGAAATACATTTGTCCATTGAAAGTCAAATTCAGTCTGTTTTGAACAAACTGCCTTGTTTGAACAACCTGGCAACTAAGATTAGCTCCCTAAAACTAGATTGCTTCCCTAGCAACCAAATTGGCCACCCTAGCAACCAAAATGGCTGCCCTAGCAANCCCTAGCAACCAAATTGGCCACCCTAGCAACCAAAATGGCTGCCCTAGCAATCAAAAAGTCCACCCTAATAACCAAAGTGGCTGCTGTAGCAACTAAGATGTCTGCTGTAGCAACCAAAATGGCCACCCTAATAACCAAGACGGCTGCCCTGGCAACCAACATGGCTGCCCTAGCATTCAAAATGGCTGCCCTAGCAATGTAAATGGCATCCCTAGCAACCAAAACGGCCACCCTAATAACGAAGACAGCTGCCCTAGCAACCAAGATGGAAGCCCTAGCAACCAAAATGGCTGCCCTAGCAATCAAAAAGTCCACCCTAATAACCAAAGTGGCTGCTGTAGCAACTAAGATGTCTGCTGTAGCAACCAAAATGGCCACCCTAATAACCAAGACGGCTGCCCAGGCAACCAAGACGGCTGCCCTAGCAACCAAAATGGCTGCCCTAGCAATCAAAAAGTCCACCCTAATAACCAAAGTGGCTGCTGTAGCAACTAAGATGTCTGCTGTAGCAACCAAAATGGCCACCCTAATAACCAAGACGGCTGCCCAGGCAACCAAGACGGCTGCCCTAGCAACCAAAATGGCTGCCCTAGCAATCAAAAAGTCCACCCTAATAACCAAAGTGGCTGCTGTAGCAACTAAGATGTCTGCTGTAGCAACCAAAATGGCCACCCTAATAACCAAGACGGCTGCCCAGGCAACCAAGACGGCTGCCCTAGCAACCAAAATGGCTGCCCTAGCAATCAAAAAGTCCACCCTAATAACCAAAGTGGCTGCTGTAGCAACTAAGATGTCTGCTGTAGCAACCAAAATGGCCACCCTAATAACCAAGACGGCTGCCCAGGCAACCAAGACGGCTGCCCTAGCAACCAAAATGGCTGCCCTAGCAATCAAAAAGTCCACCCTAATAACCAAAGTGGCTGCTGTAGCAACTAAGATGTCTGCTGTAGCAACCAAAATGGCCACCCTAATAACCAAGACGGCTGCCCAGGCAACCAAGACGGCTGCCCTAGCAACCAAAATGGCTGCCCTAGCAATCAAAAAGTCCACCCTAATAACCAAAGTGGCTGCTGTAGCAACTAAGATGTCTGCTGTAGCAACCAAAATGGCCACCCTAATAACCAAGACGGCTGCCCAGGCAACCAAGACGGCTGCCCTAGCAACCAAAATGGCTGCCCTAGCAATCAAAAAGTCCACCCTAATAACCAAAGTGGCTGCTGTAGCAACTAAGATGTCTGCTGTAGCAACCAAAATGGCCACCCTAATAACCAAGACGGCTGCCCAGGCAACCAAGACGGCTGCCCTAGCAACCAAAATGGCTGCCCTAGCAATCAAAAAGTCCACCCTAATAACCAAAGTGGCTGCTGTAGCAACTAAGATGTCTGCTGTAGCAACCAAAATGGCCACCCTAATAACCAAGACGGCTGCCCAGGCAACCAAGACGGCTGCCCTAGCAACCAAAATGGCTGCCCTAGCAATCAAAAAGTCCACCCTAATAACCAAAGTGGCTGCTGTAGCAACTAAGATGTCTGCTGTAGCAACCAAAATGGCCACCCTAATAACCAAGACGGCTGCCCAGGCAACCAAGACGGCTGCCCTAGCAACCAAAATGGCTGCCCTAGCAATCAAAAAGTCCACCCTAATAACCAAAGTGGCTGCTGTAGCAACTAAGATGTCTGCTGTAGCAACCAAAATGGCCACCCTAATAACCAAGACGGCTGCCCAGGCAACCAAGACGGCTGCCCTAGCAACCAAAATGGCTGCCCTAGCAATCAAAAAGTCCACCCTAATAACCAAAGTGGCTGCTGTAGCAACTAAGATGTCTGCTGTAGCAACCAAAATGGCCACCCTAATAACCAAGACGGCTGCCCAGGCAACCAAGACGGCTGCCCTAGCAACCAAAATGGCTGCCCTAGCAATCAAAAAGTCCACCCTAATAACCAAAGTGGCTGCTGTAGCAACTAAGATGTCTGCTGTAGCAACCAAAATGGCCACCCTAATAACCAAGACGGCTGCCCAGGCAACCAAGACGGCTGCCCTAGCAACCAAAATGGCTGCCCTAGCAATCAAAAAGTCCACCCTAATAACCAAAGTGGCTGCTGTAGCAACTAAGATGTCTGCTGTAGCAACCAAAATGGCCACCCTAATATCCAAGACGGCTGTCCAGGCAACCAAGACGGCTGCCCTAGCAACCAAAATGGCTGCCCTAGCAACAACATGGGAACGCTAGAAACCAAGATGGTTTATCTAGCAACCAAAATGGCCACCCTAATATCCAAGACGGCTGTCCAGGCAACCAAGACGGCTGCCCTAGCAACCAAAATGGCTGCCCTAGCAACAACATGGGAACGCTAGAAACCAAGATGGTTTATCTAGCAACCAAAATGGCCACCCTAATATCCAAGACGGCTGTCCAGGCAACCAAGACGGCTGCCCTAGCAACCAAAATGGCTGCCCTAGAAACCAAAATGGTCAATCTAATAACCAAGACGGCTGCCCAAGCAACCAAGATGACTGTTCTAGCAACCAAAATGCCTCCCATAGCAACCAAGGTGGCTGCCCTAGCAAAAAAAACGGCTGCCCTGGCAAAAAAAATGGCTGCCCTGGCAACGTAGATGGCTGCCCTGGCAACCAAGATAGGCACCCTAGAAACCTAGATGGCTTCCCTAGCAACCAAAATGGGTATCGTAATGAACAAGACGGTTGCCCTACCAACCAAGATGGCTGCCCTAGCAACCATAAGAGCTTCCCTAGCAACCAAAATGGCCACCCTAACAAACAAGACGGCTGCCCTAAAAAAGAGATGGCTGCCCTAGCAAATAACATGGCTGCCCTAGAAACAAAAATAGCTGCCTTAGCAACCAGGATGTGCACCCTAGCAAGCTAGATCTCTTCCATAGCAACCAAAATGGCCACAATAATAACCAAGACGGCTGCCCTAGCAAACAACATGGCTGCCCTAGAAACCAAAATAAAAAACCCTAATAACCAAGACGGCTGCCGTAGCAAACAAGATGGTTGCCCTAGCAAGCAAAATGGCTTCTATAGCAACCCAGACGGCTTCCCTAGCAATAAAAATGGCAACCCTAATAACCAAGATGGCTGCCCTAGCAACCAAGATGGCTGCCCCAGCTGCCAAGATGGCTGCCCTAGCAACCAAGATAGGAACCCTAGAAGCCCAGACGGCTTCCCTAGCAACCAAATTGGCCCCCTAATAACCAAGATGGCTGCCCTAGCAACCAAAATGGCTGCCCTAGCAACCAAGATAGGCACCCTAGAAACCTTGATGGCTTCCCTATAAAAAACTGACCACCGTACTAAACAAGATGGTTGCTCTACAAACCAAGATGGCTGACCTAACAACCATAAGAGCTTCACAAAAACCAAAAATGGCCACCCTAACAACCAAGACAGCTGCCAAACAAAAAAGATGGTTGCCCTAGCAAACAACATAGCTGCCCTAGAAACAAAAATGGCTGCCTTAGCAACCAGGACGGGCACCCTAGCAAGCTAGATGGCTTCCCTAGCAACCAAAATGGCGACACGAATAACCAAGATGGCTGCCCTAGCAAGCAAGATGGGCAACCTAGCAACCTACATGGCTTCCCTAGCAACCAAAATGGCGACACGAATAACCAAGATGGCTGCCCTAGCAAGCAAGATGGGCAACCTAGCAACCTACATGGCTTCCCTAGCAACCAAAATGGCTACTCTAGCAAACAACATGGCTGCTCTAGCAACCAAAATGGCCACCCTAATAACCAAGACGGATGCCCTAGCAACAAAGATGGCTGCCCTAGCAACCACAATAGCTGCCCCAGCTACCAAAATGGCCACCCTAATAACCAAGACAACTGCCCTAGCAATCAAAATGGTTGCGCAACCGACCAAGACGGCAAACCAACTAACCCAAATGGCTACCCTAGCAACCAAGATAGGAACTCTAGAAACCAAGATGGCTTCCCTAGCAACCAAAATGGCCACCCTAATAACCAAGACTACTGCCCTAGAAACCAAGATGGCTGCCCTAGCAACCAAAATGGCTGCCCTACCAACCAAGATTAGCAACCTAGCAACCAAGATGGGCATCCTAAAAACCTAGATGGCTGCCCTAGCAACCGGAATGGCTGCCCTAATAACCAAGACCCAACCTTTGTGGCCCAAGCAACAAAGATGACTGCCCTATCAAACAAGACGGCAGCCCTAGCAACCAAAATGGCTGCCCTAGCAAACACAATGCCTGCCTTAGCAACCAAGATGAGCAACCTAGCAACCTACATGGCTTCCCTAGCAACCAAAATGGCCACCATATCAACCAACATGGCTGCCCTAGCAACCAAGATGGGCACCCTAGCAACATAGATGGCTACCCTGGCAACATAAAAGGTTTCCCTAGCAACCAAGATGGGCACCCCAGAAACCAAAATGGCTTACCTAGCAATCAAAATGGCCACCTTAATAACCAAGACGGCTGTCCTGGCAACCAAGACGGTTCACCTAGCCATCAAAGTGGGTGCCATAGCAACCAAAATGGCTGCCCTAGAAGCCTAGATTGCTTCCCTAGCAACAAAAATGGCCACCCTAATAAGCAAGATGGCTGCCCTAGGAACCAAGATGGCTGCCCTAGCAACCAAAATGGCTGCCCTGGCAACCAAGACTAGCTCCCTAGAAAATTAGATGGCTTCCCTAGCAACCAAGATGGCCACCCTAATAACCAAGTCGGCTGCCCGAGAAAACAAGATGCCTGCCCGAGCAACCAAGATAGATACCTGAGCAACCAACCTGGGAAACATAGCAACCAAGATGGTTGCCCAAGCAACCAAGATGGCTGCCCTAGCAACCAAGATGGCTGCACTAGGAACCAAAATGGCTGCCGTAAAAACCTAGATGGCTTCCCTAGCAACAAAAATGGCCACCCTAATGACCAAGATGGCTATCCTAGCAACCAAGACGACTGCCCTAGCAACCCAGATGGCTTCCTTAGCAACCAAAATGGCCACCCTAATAACCAAGTCGGCTGCCCTAGCAACCAAAATGGCTGCCCTAGCAACCAAGATGGGCACCCTAGCAACCTAGATGGCTTCCCTAGCACCCCAAAATGGCTACCCTAGAATACAACATGGCTGCCCTTCCAACCAAGATGGGCGCCCTAGAAACGAAAATGGCTTCCCTAACAAGCACAATAGCCACCGTAATAACCAAGACAGCTGTCCTGGCAACCAAGACGGCTGCCTTAGCAACCAAGATGGCTGCCCTAGCAACCAAGATGGCTGCACTAGCAACCAAAATGGCTGCCCTAAAAACCTAGATGGCTTCCCTAGCAACCAAACTGGCCACCCTAATAACCAAGACTACTGCCCTAGAAACCAAGATGGCTGCCCTAGCAACCAAAATGGCTGCCCTACCAACCAAGATTAGCAACCTAGCAACCAAGATGGGCATCCTAAACACCTAGATGGCTGCCCTAGCAACCGGAATGGCTGCCCTAATAACCAAGACCCAACCTTTGTGGCCCAAGCAACAAAGATGACTGCCCTATCAAACAAGATGGCTGCCCAAGCAACCAAAATGGCTGCCCTAGCAACCAAGTCAGGAAACCAAGCAACCAAGATGGGAACCCTAGCAACCACAAAGGCTGCCCTAACAAACAAGGTGGGCACCGTAGCAACATAAATGGCTACCATAACAACCAAGACGGCTGATCTAGCAACCAAAATGGCCACCCTACAAACCAAAATGGCTGCCCTAGCAACAAACATGGCTGCCCTAACAACCAAGATGGGCACCCTAGCAACATAAATGTCTTCCCTAGCAACCAAACTGGCCACCCAAAAAACCAAGACGGCTGCCCTAGCAACCAAAATGGCTGCCCTAACAACCAAGACGGCTGCCCTTGCAACCAAAATGGCTGCCCTAGCCACCAAGTTGGGCACCCAAGTAACCAAGATGGGCACCCTAGCAACTTAAATGGCTGCCCTAGCAACCAAGATGGCTGCCCTAGAAACCAAGATGTGCACCCAAGCAACCTAAATGGCTGCCCTAGCAGCCAAAATGGCTGCCCTAGCAACCAACATGTGCACCCTAGGACCCTAGATGGCTGCCCTAGCAACCAAAATTGCTGCCCTAGAAACCAAGATGGGGACCACAGAAATCAAAATGGCTTCCCTAGCCATTTATATAATAAATGCCCACCTTAATAACCAAGACGGCTGTCCTGGCAACCAAGATGGTTGCGCTAACAACCAAAATGGCTGCCTTAGCAACCTAGAATGGCTGCCCTAGCAACCAAAATGGCTGCCCTAGCAACCAAGATGGCTTCCCAAGCACCAAGATAGCTGCCATAGCCACCAAAATGGCCACCCTGGCAACCAAGAATAGCTTCCTAACAAACTAGATGGCTTCCCTAGCAATGAAAATGGCCACCCTAGTAACCGAGACGTATGCCCTAGCAACCAAGAGGGCTGCCCTAGAAACCAAGATGTGCACCCAAGCAACCAAGATGGGCATCCTAGTAACCCAGATGGCTGCTCTATCAACCAAAATGGCTGCCCTAGCAACCAAGATGGCTGCCCTAGCAACCAAGATGGCTGCCCTAGCAACCAAGATGGCTGCCCTAGCAACCAAGATGGCTGCCCTAGCAACCAAGATGGCTGCCCTAGCAACCAAGATGGCTGCCCTAGCAACCAAGATGGCTGCCCTAGCAACCAAGAGGGCTGCCCTAGAAACCAAGATGTGCACCCAAGCAACCAAGATGGGCATCCTAGTAACCCAGATGGCTGCTCTATCAACCAAAATGGCTGCCCTAGCAATCAAGACGGGCACCCTAGAAACCAAAATGGCTTCCATACCCACCACGATGGCCACCCGCTGTCCGGGCAACCAAGACGGCTGCCCTAGCAACCAAGATGGATGCCCTTGCAACTAAAATGGCCGCCCTAGCAACCGAGGTGGTCACGCTAGCAACCAAGATTGCTGTTCTAGCAAACAAGATGGGCACCCAAGCAACAAAGATGGCTGCCCAAGAAACTAAGATAGCCACCCGCTGTCCGGGCAACCAAGACGGCTGCCCTAGCAACCAAGATGGATGCCCTTGCAACTAAAATGGCCGCCCTAGCAACCGAGGTGGTCACGCTAGCAACCAAGATTGCTGTTCTAGCAAACAAGATGGGCACCCAAGCAACAAAGATGGCTGCCCAAGAAACTAAGATAGCTGCCCTAACAACCCAGATGGCTGTCCTTGCAACCAAAATGGCTGCCCTGGCAACCAAGATGGGCACCCAAGCAACCAAGATTGGACCCCTAGCAACCAAGATGGCTGTACTAGCAACCAAGATGGCTGACCTGGCAAGAAAAATTCCTGCCCTGGCAACCAACATTAGCTCCCGAACAAACTATATGTCTTCCCTAGCAACCAAAATGGCCACATTAATAACCAAGACGACTGCCCAGCAACCAAGACGGCTGCCCTAGCAACCACAATGGTTGCCCTCCAACCAAAATGGCCAGCCTAATAACCAAGATGGGTGCCCTAGCAAACAAGATGGCTTCCTCACTAACCAAAATGGCTGCCCTGGCAACCAAGATGGCCACCCTAGCAACGTAGATGGCTTCCCTAGCAACCAAGGTAGGAACCCTAGAAACCTAGACGGCTTCCCTAACAACCAAGATGGGGACCCTAGCAACAAAAATGGCTGATCTAGCAATCAAAATGGCTGCCCTTGCAACCAAGATGGCTGCCCTAGCAACCAAAATGGCCACATTAATACCCAAGACGCCTGCCCAGCAACCAAGACGGCTGCCCTAGCAACCACAATGGTTGCCCTCCAACCAAAATGGCCAGCCTAATAACCAAGATGGGTGCCCTAGCAAACAAGATGGCTTCCTCACTAACCAAAATGGCTGCCCTGGCAACCAAGATGGCCACCCTAGCAACGTAGATGGCTTCCCTAGCAACCAAGGTAGGAACCCTAGAAACCTAGACGGCTTCCCTAACAACCAAGATGGGGACCCTAGCAACAAAAATGGCTGATCTAGCAATCAAAATGGCTGCCCTTGCAACCAAGATGGCTGCCCTAGCAACCAAAATGGCCACCCTAATAAGCAAGACGGCTGCCCTAGAAACCAGGATGGCTGCCCTAGCCACCACAATGGCTTCCCTAGCAAGCAAAAGAACCACCCTAATAACCAATTTGGCTGCCCTACCAACCAAGATGGCTGCCCTAGCAACCACAAAGTCTGCCCTAGCAATCAAAATGGCCACCTTAATAACCCAGACGGCTGCCCTAGAAACCAAAATGGCTGCCCTAGTAACTAAGATGGGCACCCAAGCAACCAAGATGGGAACACGAGCAAGCAAGATGGCTGCCCTAGAAACAAAAATGGCTGCCCTAGCAACAAAAATGGCTGCCCTGGCAACCAAGTTAGCTCCCTAACAAACTAGATGGCGTCCCTACCAACCAAAATGGCAACCCTAATAACCAAGACGGCTGTCCTAGCAACCAAGATGGCTGCAGTAGCAACTAAGATGTCTTCCCTAGCAACCCAAATGGCCACACTAATAAACAAGACCACTGCCCTAGAAACCAAGATGGTTGCCCTAGCAACCACGATGGCTGTCCTAGCAACCTACCTGGCTTCCCTAGCAACCAAAATGGCCACCCTAATAACCAAGATGGCTGCCCTAGCAACCAAGATGGTTTCCCTAGCAATGGAAATGGCTTCCCTAGCAACCAAAATGGCCACCCTAATAACCAAGACGGATGCCCTAGCAACCAAGATGGCTGCACTAACCACCAAAATGGTTGCCATAGCAACCAAAATGGCCACCGTAATAACCACTAATGGCTACGGATCTAAACTTGGTTGCCAGGGCAGCCATCTAGTTTGCTAGGGTGCCCATCTTGGTTGGTTGTTAGGGTGGCCATTTTGGTTGCTAGGGAAGCCATCTTTGTTGCTAAGGCAGCCATTTTGGTTGCTAGGGCAGCCATTGTGGTAGCTAGGGCATCTGTCTTGCCTATTAGGGTGGCCATTTTGGTTTCCAGGGAACTCATCTAGTTTGTTAGGGTGCACATGTTGGTAGCTAGGGCAGCCATCTTGGTTGCTAGGGCAGTCATCTTGGTTGCTAGGGCAGGCATCTTGGTTGCTAGAGCAGCTGTCTTGCTTATTAGGGCAGCCATTTTGGTTTCTAGGGCAGCCATCTGGGTTGTTAGGGCAGCCATTTTGGTTGCTAGGGAAGCCATTTTGGTTGCTAGGGCAGCCATTTTAATTTCTAGGGGGGCGTCTTGGTTGCTAGGTAGGTATTTTAGTTTCTAGAGTGGCCATTTTGGTTGCTAGGGCAGCCATTTTGGTTGCTAGAGTGCCCATCTTGGTTGGCAGGGCAGCAATGTAGGTTGCTAGTGCAGCTATTTTGGTTGCTAGGGCAGCCATCGTGGTTGTTAGGGTACCTATCTTTGTTGCTAGGGCAGCACTTTTGGATGCTAGGGCAGCCATCTAGGTTACTAGGGTGCGCATCTTGGTTGCTAGGCTGCCCATCTTGGTTGCTAGGGCAGCCATGTTGGTTTGCTAGGGCAGCCATCTTGGTCGCTAGGGCATCCGACTTGGTTACTAGGGCAGCCATTTTTGTTGCTAGGGAAGCCATCTAGGTTACTGGGGTGCCCATCTTGGTTGCTAGGGCAGCCATCTTGGTTGCTAGTGTGCCCACGTTGGTAGTGAGAACTAATCCAAGAAATGACAGAGAAAGCAAAAACATTCCCTTCTTCTTTGCTCTGGCTGTACCTCGTTTGGGTTGCAGGGAGCCAAAGGGAGGGCAGAAGCCGTGCGTCCCTCTTGACAGGTCCTCTCTCTCTCTCTCTCTCTGTCTCACTGTAACAGCGCTGCAGCCTCAGGTGCTTCTCGTGGAGGGGGACCCTACACTTGCCCCTATTGAACTTCATGAAGTTCCTCTGCCCAACTCTCCTGCAAAGAAGTCATCAGCAAACTTGCTGAGGGGACACTGTCCCCTCGTCCAGGTCATTGATGAATAGGTTGAACAAGTCCTAGAATCCTAGAATCCAACCCAACCTTGGGTTGGAAGAGACCTTCAAGATCATCGAGTCCAACCATGAACCTAGGCCAAAACCACCCCTAACCCATGTCCCTCAGCACCACGTCTGCCCGGCTTTTAAATACCTCCAGGGACAGGGATTGCACCACTTCCCTGGGCAGCCTGTTCCAATGCTTGATAACCCTTTCGGTAAAGAAGTTTTTCCAAATATCCAACCTAAACCTCCCCTGGCACAACTTGAGGCCGTTTCCTCTTGTCCTGTCGCTTGTTCCTTGGGAGAAGAGATTGACCCCACCTGGCTGTAACCTCCTCTCAGGGAGTTGTAGAGAGTGAGGTCTCCCCTCAACCTTCTTCTCTCCAGGCTAAACAATCCCAACTCTCTCAGCCGCTACTCAGGAGACTGGTTCCCCAGAGCCCTCACCAGCTTCCTTGCCCTTTTCTGGGCACGCTCCAGCACCTCAATGTCTCTCCTCTACTGGGACACCCAAAACTGGACACGGCACTCAAGCTTGTCAGGCTTGCAAACCCAGAGTAGAGAGTGGGATGTCAGAGGTTCTAAAGTCATTGAGTACCTCAGCTCTATCTCTGTCCCAGCTAACCAATTCATGAGTTTCCCTCTGGAGAGGGCACACATTTTCCCTAGTATTTCTTTTTTCACTGATATACTTAAAGAAGGATTTTCTGTTTGTCTTAATGTCCCTGGCCAGATTCAATTCTATCTGGGCTTTAGCTTGCCTAACCCGGTCCCTGGCTGCTCTGTATTCCTCCCAGGCTATC
>VZSF01004678.1:105517-116762 GCA_013398295.1 Chionis minor | reverse complement strand
AAAAACTTCCTGGATTTCTTGTAAGATCAGATTGCTCTCATTTTAAGACTGCATTGTTAAAATTTTTAAACACATTTGAAACAAAACTAAGTCATATTTAATCATTGAAAGATTCGCTTTATCATTGCCATGTTAGCTTCCTAAATAATTTATAAACTACATCTAGTCAGTCTTCATCTAATATACAATGTCAACTTTTGGTTGCTGAAAACATTACCAGCAAGTTTTCAGTTACTGGGTATGGAGATGTCTATTTAGATAGGGGAAAGTCCTCAACATTTCCACTCATTTGAAAGTACTTTCAACTTTCAAATGGGTTTTTTGGGGTTTTTTTATTTGGTTGATTGTGAGTTGTTTGGGTTTTTCTTGGGGGATGGAGGGGGTTGGGGGGTGAGCAGAGCGTTCTTCTGAATGCTTTTATAAAATGAAGAGTAGGAATGAAGATGTGGTTATCAAATGTTGACTTATCAACCCATTTGATCCATCTCAGCATAATTTGTTGGCTATGCAGTGTACAAACTGGTCAATTAGCTGGAAGAAAACATTTATTTGTACTGTTCCATTAATTTGTGCTAAATTCAGCACATCCCAAACCTAACATCAACATTATTGGATCCAAATTAGTCAAGGCTATAAAGATCATTTTAGAGGTCATGTAAAGGCATTTGATGTAGGTTATTTGGTTTTGTTTCTTTGAATCCAAGGTGGTCACTCAATGTTTAGGCTAGATATGACAGCTGAGTTACCAGGCTGCTGTTTTTCTGGCATACAAAGAAGCTAAGCCAAAAATACTCATGACTCTTTCAGGGTCAGCAAGGAGAAGGTACTTTTTGCTAATTTAGATTTGAGAGGTGAACTGGTACCTGAACAGGCTTCTGCGCTTCACTTAGGTTTCATTTTAAGTGACTAAAATCAGTTCTGAATACAGTCAATAATCATCACAGGTCTGGAGTGTCTTTGCCAGTCTGGCAGAGAGTATCTGGTGTCCATGTCCAGGTGTTGGCAGTGAAAGGTTGCAGGGTTTCCTTTCTGAGGAGAGGCCAGAGATGCCACATGCCAGACACAGTCAGTTCCAGCCATTTCCAATGGACGATGGATGCACCAGGGCATAGCTTGGCCCATCAGCAAAGTGGGTGGTGTCTTTGTGAAAACACGTTAAGGAAAGGGCAAAAAATGATATACAGGCAAAGGAGAAGGAAGCAAAAAGAGTGAGAAACAGCAGAGGGAACACCAAGGTCAGAGGAGGCGGGGGAGAAGGTGCTCCATGGCACCAGTGCAGGTGTCCGCCATGGCCCATGGAGGACCCCACTCCACAGCAGTTAGATGTTTTCTGAAGGACTGCAGCCTATGGAACAGCAGAGGGAAAGTGTGTAGAGGAAGGAGAGGCAGAGAGAAACCATTATATACTGACCATAACTGCTGTACCACATTACCCTATGCTATTTGGAGGGGGGTAAAGGAGACGGGAATGAAGGAGTGAAGTTGAACCTGAGAAAGCAGGCAGAAAAGGTGTGGGTTTAATGTTTGACTTTTCATTTCCCAAGTCTATTTTAACAGGTAAGAAAGTTAATTTTCCCCAAGTCAAGTTTGTTTTGCCCTGATAGTAGTTAGTAAGCCATCTCCCTGTCTTTATCTTGACCCATAGACTTTCTCTTCCCTGGTGTTCCTATTTTCTCTCCCTTCCTGCTGAGGTGGAAGGTGAATAAACATCTGGGCAGGATTTTGGTTGTTAGCCAAAGCTAGCCCATCACATACAGGAACAGAGACATAGTCAGCATCTGAGAGATGAAAATGGCAGTCTAACATAATTGAAAGATGCTGCGGGCTTGGAGGAACTGTGACAAAATTAATGTCAATAAAAGTGGAAGATCTTAGATTAAAAAAAATGCTTTGCTCTCACAAG
This sequence comes from Chionis minor, assembly GCA_013398295.1. Taxonomy (NCBI): domain Eukaryota; kingdom Metazoa; phylum Chordata; class Aves; order Charadriiformes; family Chionidae; genus Chionis; species Chionis minor. Next base: position 114,859 of record VZSF01004678.1, on the reverse strand, counting down.
CACACATTTACTTAAGATCTCAGTGCTTATCACCATAACATAAATTTGTTGAAGTTTGAAGCACAGTAATAAAGAGAGCTACAGGGACTTCAATCCTATTCCCATCTGTGCCAGGCAGCTGCTTTAGCAACATGGGAAAATCACTTGATTCTTCTTTCAAACCAAGTTTGCTGACAGTAGTCAGACTGCTTTAGACCAATGCTTAAAAATGTTTGCAAAAACAACTCAAGGTTTCATACATGGAAGTGTAGCAATGTTATAAGTTAAATACAGGTTGTTATGCTTCTGCTTCCCCTGCAAGACGTTGTCTGTTTAGTCTATTTAGCTTACATGCCCTTGAGGAGGAGTTGTCTGTATGTAGTGTTTAGAACAATGATATTTAATCCAACTGTATTGCCATGCATAGTTTTAACGATAGGAATGGTCTCAGAGAGGCCATTTGCAAATCCATTTGCAGAATGCTAAGCATGAATACAAATATTTATGGGACTTGAGCCTCCAAATGCCTGAAAAGGTAATGTAAAATGAGCAAAATTCGGAATGGCTGTACTGAGGTTCACTGGAAGTTGGTTTTGTGTTAAAGCAAGGATGAAAAAGGTTTTTATAATGAAACAAAACCCCAGGTCTATCTTGAATTGCTAATGATATGAATGCCTATTAAGTCAGAGGTTCATGGTTTCACAGAATCATATGAAGGTTTTTTGAATGTGTTTGCTTTTCATGACATTCAAACGCATAACAAGGGGCTGTTGAGCACCACTTTCAATATGGAGTTTAAGGTAAATCCCATTAGGATCTAAACACAAAACTTTTTGATTAACACATAAGCTAAGACATCTTTGAAAATAGAGTTTGCATAGGGTTTATCATCATTTTTTGCTTTTGTTTCATATACAGTCACTTACAGTCACTGATTAGCCATAGAAACTTAGCTCAATGTTATTTTCCATTTGTTTATGTTTAACTCAGCTGTTATACTCAAAAAGTTTTTCTGCTGAAACAAAGGTGATTCTGAAACAGCATTTACAGGGAAGTTGTTCTGTCTCTGATTTCTGACAGTTAGCTATACATAGATGTATAGCAGGAATCATTCATTTTAAGAAAGCGTTCCTTATAATTTTGGGAAGATAAGCTTCCATTTAAGTCAGAATTATGATCTGGTGCTTTTTCTCATTTCCTTGAATAAAATCCCTTGATAAGCCTGTATCAGGAGAGGTGTCGCTGATTTGGTTGTGAGCCGGGCAGAAGGCACTGCAGACCATGAGTGATTAGATGCGGAGGTGAGAAGCGTGGCACTGCTGGTAACACGGCGCTTGCTTGTAGAGATTGTTCGGTGTGTGTCAGAGGTGAAAACAAATGCTGTGCTGAGAAATATAAACCAGATTTCCTTTTGTTGGCCTGAGGATAGGAAGTGGTGAGAAGAAGAGAAAGGGGGAATACTGTAAATTGAGGCTGAAGTGCATTTTCCACAATGAGACTACTATATGAGTTAGTATAAGCTCCCTGAGGGTGAAATTCACTCTTCTCTACTGGGATAACGCATGACTAGGGTTGAATGTAAAATCTCTTTTGAAGACTTTAGGGCAGCTACAGCTCTGTTCATATAATCCACTGGCTAGTAGCCCTTGCTTCCCTCTCCGTGCCTGATTTACAGGGCTGAATCCCCATGTGTTTGATGGCCACTAGTCAAGGTAGCAAATTCAGTACATTAAGAACTAGAAAAAAACATGCTCCGTAACTTGAGCCAAATACCGAGTCCTTATTTGTTGAGATGTTACTAGTCTATATCCTTTGTGCATAGTGAAGTGGGACTGGTGCAGAGCTTGCTTGCTCAGCAAACTATATAAGCATTTTCAAAGACCAAAAAATTAACGGAAAAAGCACCACTAGTGAACCCAGTAATACAACAGCAGAGCAAGAAGGAGAAGTGAAAGAAACTTTTATCATTAATTAATGTAATGCATTAAACTACTCTTGCAGTAGAAAACCCCCACTAGAACCAGTTGTGTGGAATCAGTGTGACAGACAAAAGAATTTGGTCAAATATTTATTTTTTCATTGGAGAAACATATATTTCTTTTAAAGAAATATAAACTTAAAAGATTGTTTTGATAGTGAACTTTATAGATACTTCCCAAACATTGTTGTGTTAAAATAAATTGTATAATAAGGACAGTTTCTGCAGCCACATCTTGAGTAGCAGTTTTATTTAGTGTTTATAACACCTCCATGGGCTTGATTCTGAAAACGTGAATGACAGTTCTTAATAGCACTATAGATTTCAATGAGGAGATATTAATCAGCCTGAATAAGAAGAAATAAAATCTACATTCTTAATTTTATTTACAATGTAAGAGGATGCTGTATGATCTAAACTACAACAGAAATCTTTAAATTAGCTCTACAAATATGCCAGACTTGGTTTTCCTTCCACTGCTTCCCTAGCAGTTCATGACCTATTCTCCCTGTGAAAGACCAATGGATGTTTTAAATTCCTTTAACACCAAACCTGCAATTTGAGGAATAAATGCTAGTGGGTGGAATGATTCTTAATGCTTCCTTCCTCCTCCCAAGGTGTTAACATACCTCTATCTAGATGGTCACCTAATGTCTTTATTTCTTGGTTTTCTCATTTTATCTCTTCCTCCTCGGCTATGTAGCCTGCCATCCTCTTGGCATTTCCCTTGAATTTATTACGTAATTGAAGGGAAGGTCTCCTGCTTTATAGCTGCTGTCTGCCCTCCCCTTCTTTTTTTCAAAGACAGCTCAATTCCAGAATGCAGGTGTGTGGTTTTTATTTGCCTTATCTCCATTTTCACAGTAAGATTAATGAGAGCCACTTAGTGAGGTTTTCCAGGTAGGAAAGTAATTACTAAAAAGGAATGACAAATATTTTAAATTAATTGCCTTATTATTTAATGTCACAATACCATTCAACTGCATCAGCTGACATCAAGATGTTATTGTTCTAGAAGATGTATGTGTGCTTCAGTGATGTGAAAGTATCTTTTGTCAGAGTGAATCATCTCCGTTTAAACTAAATTATACAAGGCATTTCTACTCTGATACAACTAAGGACTTGCTAAAGAACAATGTCAAATGATTTGTACTACTGCTTTATTTCTCATCCCACTGAGACTTTTTTTCTGTACATGTACTCTATTGTTCTGAACTGGTTTAGTGATTTTTTATATATTCTGGATAAAAATAAATCAAAAAAAGGTTTTATAAATGACACCAAATCAAGATAGTTCTCCCCTGAAGAGGTTAAATATGATCATGTTCTCTTTTCCTTGTTTTGTTCTAGGCCCTGTTTTAGGCTCATCTCCCTTTCTCTCCACCTCCCCCCCACCATTTCTTGTTTAAATACACTGATTAATCGCCAAGTAGAGGTATCCAGCTAGTACTTCCAACAACTAAACCTATAAACCTGCAGAGCACTATTGTGATAAAAGGAAAGTCAATTCATCCATCAGAGGTAGATCCAGCCAAACGGAAGCTGGGTATGCCATTTCCTACAGAACTGATCTAACCTTGTCTTGCTAAAAAGGGAGACAAAACTATCATTACCTTTTTCTCCATGTCTGGTTGTGAGAGAAATTAAGTTGCTGCTCTACTTTTCATTGAGTTCAGTGTTGTTGACACAGAATAGGTTTACTCTGTGCAGTTATTTGTTTGAGCATTTTGGGAAATACATTTGTAATGTTGAGTATCTGAGAAGTTACATATAATTTTCAGTTCCACTGTAGTGTACTTTAGTAAGTTAAGGTGTTTTGTGGAAGGAAAGAGGTATTTTTCTTAATATTTTCTCAAGACACCTTACAGCTTTGAAGGCATAAGCTGTGTCCACTCTACTCAGTAGTCCGGTGATCACTTAAATGACAACACTGAAGTTACTGCTAACATTCAGTTAATGACTCTGAGTAACCCATAACTTCTACAGGGCCACTGGGAGTTTTTGATGACAGAATTCTGAAATGTTTTTGCATGTGTGGCAGTGTTTCAGAGATGTAATTTAATATCACCACCAGACCTACCTAAGTTCTAGAGTATATTTTTTAAAAATGATAGGTATACTGCTGCTATAGAATGTTATATAACTTCTAGTAAACAGGAATATGCATAAATTTAGTTAAGCTTTTTGTTTAGTATCTTGATCACCGATACCTACTCATTTGTCTCATTTTTTATTCATACTTTAACTCATAATTTATCTAGAAGTCTTGTAATACTAATCCCGTATACATAGAGGTTGTTCTGAGTAGGAGGCATGATTTTTCAGAAGCATATGGCTTGGGGATACTAAAAGAATGTAAAGAAACCTAGTTTACCATGTATTTCATAGAATCATAGAATGGTTTGGGTTGGAAGGGACTTCAAAGATCATCTATCTCCAACCCTCCTGCCATGGGCAAGGACACATCCCACTAGACCAGGTTACTCAAAACACCATCCAACCTGGCCTTGGACACCTCCAGGGGTGGGGCAGCCACAAGTTCTCTGGGCAACCTGTTCCAGTGCCTCACCACCCTCAGAGGAAAGAATTTCTTCCTAATATCTAATCTAAANCCACACAGTTTGGTGTTGTCAGCAGACTCACTGAGGGTGCGCTTAATTCCACTGTCCATGTTACTGACAAAGATGTTAAACAGCACCAGTCCCAGTACCAACCCCTGAGGAACACCACTAGTTGCTGGTCACTACTTGGATATTGTCCCGTTGACAACAAAGTGACCACGTGTGACCACCCAGCCAGTTCCTTATGCACTGTGTGGTCCATCCATCAAATCCATGTCNAATCATTCAAAGCTTGGATAATAACACATTTGTTTCTACATGAGTAATTTTTGTGTTTCTGTTCGAGTATGCGGAAATATAAGAATTGTGGCCATCAGCTCGCATTAGACTTTTATTCCTAGTCTTGTCTACACCGGGGCTTGTCAGCCTTGGTATGTGTGAAGTTGCACACTGAATTATTCACAGGGCCAGAAGTTAAAAGGCATGTCCGATAAGTAGCTGAAGCACAGAGCTACGGACAGCAATTTGGGGTGGTCCATCCATCAAATCCATGTCTCTCCAATCTAGAGACCAGGATGTTGTCCAGTACAGTGTTCAAATGCGTTCCACAAGTCCAGGTAGATGATGTCAGTTTCTCTCCCCTTATCCACCAACACTGTAAAGCTGTTATAGAAGCCCATCAAATTTGTCAGCCACGGTTTGCCCTTAGTGAAGCCATGTTGCCTGCCAGTGATCACTTCCTTATCTTCCATGTACCCTAACATATTTCCAGGAGAATCGTCTCCATGATCTTGCTGGGGTTAGAGGTTAGACTGACCAGCCTGTAGTTCCCTGGGTCTTCTTTTTGACTTATTTATTTCATATTTCTTGAAAAGTGTGTGTGCTTTAAATTAGATACCAAAGTTCCCAGAGTTTTCCAAGGAAATTTTCAAGTTTGTTGTGATTCTATTTTATATTAAAAGCATCTAAGTTGTGTGCTTGCAATATTTGGGATATTTTAATTCTATTTCCTTTAACTACCTCTTTTTATATAGTAATTGGAACTTTTGAAAGGTTAACAATAGAAGACACTAAAAACTGTTTTAGGGATTAAAATATCAATTAGGGATGGATATGTAATAACTGGAAACAGCTTCTCAGGTGGTGAATGAATCCTGTTTCTCCTTTGCATCCCTTAAGGATTTGCTGGCAAACTTATCTCTGACTAATGTAGCCTCTTTCTAATGGGTATTTTATGGCCTAGGCAAACCATCATGGTAATTAGCTTACAATTTAAGGCTGAAAGGAGTATATTGTTTTTGTGAGGAGCCCAAGAGCAAAAATAATTGGATTAAAAATAAGATGGTTCTCAAACACAGAGTTATGCTAAATACTGTGTTGTGAGAATGACACAGGACTCATTCTGACTACCCAGAGAGAATTAAATCTGAGAACCTTACTCTCTGTGATGTTGATTATTTGGAGCTGGGGAATCCAGTTGAAAGGATATAGCTGCAATTTAATGTGATTAGCCTGCCATATCAAGTCATTGGATAGTTGTAGACCTTGCAAGATACTGCTCTTACGGTGTTGATATGCAGTGGCCTCTGGGAGAACTGATTGAAGAGGGATGATGAGAGTAAAATAGATTTGGATAAAATTAGAGACAACTGGGGCAAATAGATGCGGATTTTCTCATTTTAACACAAAAGAAACCTAGCTTAGGTGAAATGGAATCTGGCTGTTATATGCTGAAAAGCTACTTATCGCAAGTCCCTCTGGTATATGCAACAAACACATGGAACAAAGTTGAGGCTTAACTGGTCTACTCAAGTTCATATGACAGATTCATTATTTTCTGCATTAAAGAAAGAGAATGTCAAGATCAAAAGCTCAGTTCTGATTAGCTGGCAAATGTGCAGTAGTGTGGTACAGAGCATGCATTCATGTATAACTACTTTAGCATATTTGGAAATCAATTTGTTTCATTCCTGTTGAGGAAGTACTATAGTATCATTTCACAAGAATGAAAGGCCTCAGTTTAATTGCTGGTCATATGATTCTGAACTCTTGTTCATCACCCATACCTCCCACAAAGCATATGTAGACTCCACTGCTGTGGTTCATTTTATTTAGAGATTACACCAGTTTTGATTCACGGATACTAGCTCCATGCATAACATTTATCCAGGGACGGAACAATCCAAAGTTCCACAAAATAGATGATTAATTTGATAGTGTATTTACAAGCCACTGATATTGTTATGCATGCACAGCTCTAGCTGAGTGAATGGAAGCTGTGCTTTTGAAGAAAGAGCAAGTTAAAGTTGGGTTGTTATTTATAATCAAAAGTTTCTAGTTATTTATGCAACACTAAAAAGCAATATTAAGTCCCCCTACAGTCCAAAGGATTTAACTTACCTAAGTGTTTTTAAGGATTTGTGTCCAAGTTGTTGATGTTTATGTAACATTTATATAACACATTATGAATCACCCACAGACAATTAATGATGATGAATCTCTATTAATGGCATCATACAAAATGCTCAATGTTAAAGAACAAAATTATATCCTTATGATAATCAGAAACTTTATCTAGCTACATTTTCCTTTTCCAGATCATTGCATCTGAGAGAAGAGATTCCACTAAAACTTAAAATCAGAGTTTGGCCTGATTTCATAATGAGGTGTCATAGTGCTATTTCATTCAAACATGTAAATCATTTGAATTCTGGACTAAAGAATCATGGTGCAGAATCACAGGGTCATTTAGGCTGGAAAGGACCTTTAAGATCATCAAGTCCAACTATAATCATTGAGTCCAACTGTGTACAAGCATGATAAACTGTCCTGACAACTTTTAAAGTGTAAATAGACCCCTGGGAGCCACCTGTGTTAATACTGGCTTAATTCAAATTAGTAATGACTGGAAGAATCATTTTATTTTTCCACCTCAAAATAAAAGTCAAGATTTTATTCTTAATTTTATTTCGACATGGAGCCTCCTGCCATTTGCACTGCAGTAAAGTTTGTGTTAGTTGTTAATGTCGTATATTGTATTAAACGTTCTAATATGAAAATATTCCTTCTAAAGTGGAGATTTTGTATGCAAGGATTGTAGGAAGCTCCTTCTTTAAGTTGATGTTGATAATCTAGAGTGCAGAAAGGAAAGATGGGAAATTAAGCCTATTTTCTTCTAAAAAGAAATTGTAGATGATTGTATAGCACCATAGTTCTTTGCATGTTTTATTCTTTACAGGTATGAACATATGAACATAGCCATTCATCCAGACATATATTAATTAGTTAACTAATTAAAGTTATAATGTCTGAAATGGCAACTTTCTAAAAGCTGCCAACCCTAACTAATGGTCATGGATTTCTGTCAGAGCAAGCTTCAACAGCCTGTACAAAACTGGGAGATATTACACCTACCAGTTAACTGCAGTTCACTGTCTTGCCAGAAGCAGTCTAAAGTAAAATAATTATAATCAAAACTTAGCCTTATGAACAATACACTAAATTGCTGATGACCACAAGCTGGGAGACTAAAAAGGGGTCATTCAATAGTTCCCATATTTTCTATAAACTCTTTGTATTTTTTTGATGGACATAGGATGACCTTTTAGTCACTGATTAGAACTTTTAATTGCTTTTAACCTTTTCAACTTCTTTAACAGATAGTCATATTTTTGGGGAATATCCTTCTAGCAGTATCTTTTTCAGTTTTTATTGGATCCTAAATGTCAGGTTTGAATTCTTTGTTTCTTAAAAAAACTTGCATGGAATTTCTCAGTCTGTTCAGAAACTCTTATTGTACACAAGTTCTTGAAAACTACCAAGACTGTTCAAATACTTGAAAACAACTGTAAACACAAGGCTTATGAATAGATTCATAATAAAATCTGAAGAATAGGGAAAATATTTTGTTTCATACCGATCCTGTTCATAATTTATTCTGCGGAAAATCTGTTTCTCCAAAAGATATTTGAGTGAATTTACTTAGAAATAAAAAAATCTGTATTCATATATTCCAATTTCATTTTGTAAGGAATTTCATTGTCTCACTCTATACTATTCTGTGTGTTTATTTTTTAAAATTTTTGGACATTGTTCCACCAATGTAGAACAGACATAGTTTTACTTTTGCATCATTTGTTTTTGATATCACTTTTACTGTTGAAACTATGCATCTCTAGACTCTGAAACTGTCTTTATATCAGCATATTAGATGTGAACAGATCATTTTCTAGACCTGATTCCAGACAACATGGAATGACTTCTATCCATAGTACTAAAATATCTCATTATCTTAAGGGACTTGACTGTAAATTACCAACTAGGAATAATGCATTACTCTGTTATCTGTTGAGCTATGCCTGGGAAATATTTCATAGAATCATAGAATGGTTAGAGTTGGAAGGGACCTTAAAGATCATCAAGTCCCAACCCCCCTGCCATGGGCAGGGACACCTCTGACTACAGCAGGTTGCTCAAAGCCCCATCCAGCCTGGCCTTAAACACTTCCAGGGATGGGGCCTCCACAACTTCCCTGGGTAACCTGTTCCAGTGCCTCACCACCCTCACAGTAAAGAACTTCTTCCTAATATCTAATCTAAATCTCCCCTCTTCCAATTTAAAACCATTACCCCTTGTCCTAGCACTAGAATTCCTGACAAAGAGTCCCTTTCCAGCTCTCCTGTAGGCTCCCTTCAGATACTGAAAGGCTGCTATCAGGTCTCCCTGGAGCCTTCTCTTCTCCAGGCTGAACAGCCCCAGCTCTCTCAGCCTGTCCTCATAGGAGAGATGCTCCATCCCTTTAATCATCTTAGTGGCCCTTCGCTG